>CM077645.1:219618732-219726232 GCA_039707465.1 Rhabdophis nuchalis | reverse complement strand
TTTCAAAGAAACAAAGAGGTCTATAATACAAAATTTCCTCGTTTCTCACAATGGCCGAGGAACTCAATGGAGGAATTGATGTGCCCAGAAACCATGGGGCGTGGGTTGATGGCATCTTGACTTTTTTGACCATGTGCTGCAAAGATCCCCACAAGCGTCTCTCTAAATAAATAAATAAATAAATAAATAAATAAATAAATAAATAAATAAATAAATAAATAAATAAATAAATAAATAAATAAATAAATAAATAAATAAATAAATAAATAAATAAATAAATAAATAAATAAATAAATAAATAAATAAATAAATAAATAATCCCGTCTCCCAAGATTCTACCAATGGTTAGGCCAGGGGGTCTGCAAAGTCGGCTCTTTTAAGACTGGTGGACTTCAACTCCCAGAATTCCCCAGCCAGCTGGCTGGGGAATTCTGGGAGTTGAAGTCCACCAGTCTTAAAAGAGCCGACTTTGCAGATCCCTGTCCTAGCCTATAAAACAGAATTTACTAGGGTGGGTGGGGGGAGAGAGATTGTTAATGTCGATAGACACAAATAAGCATATACAGCAATCTATATTAAATCTTAAAACCATTATGGATCCCCTGATGAAGCCTTGATGCTAGATAACAAGGGAAGGTTGCATTAGAAACCTTGTTAGTAAGCAGAAAATTGATATAGAAACAGCCTTTAGGGAGGGGGAGGGGGAGGGAAGGGAAGGAGGGGAGAAGGAGGAGGGACAAGAGGAGGGAGGAAGGGGAAGGGAAGGGGGGGAGGAGGAGGAGGGGAAGGAGGAGGAGGGAGGGGAGAGGAACCGGATGAAAAGGGAAGGAAGGGAAGGGGAAGGAAGTGGAGTGGAAGAAAGTATTATTCTGGGGTTCATCTTTGGTGAGATTCACAGCCTTTGGGGCTGGTTGGTAGCTCAACAGCTCGAGTCCTAACCAAGGACCTGGGAACTGTCAAGGTAACGTCGGAGGATATAAGCTGTTCCAAGCAGGGTGGCCCTTTGTAGAGTCAGAATGCTCACGTCCGGCAAACCTAGAACCCCCACATAGCGAGGCAGCCCCCCTAGGTCTTGCCCCAAGGGCTCCAATCACAATCGGGACAACACACGACTTTCTCTTCCACAGTCGCTCAACTTCAATTTGCAAGTCCCGGTATTTTGTGATTTTTTTTCTTGCTGCTTATCTTCAATTCATGCATCACCAGGTATTGCAATGTCAACAAACCATACTTTTTTTCTTTTCAACTATTGTTATGTCAGGTATGTTGTTGTAGGCCAAGTGCCTGTCAGTCTGAATTCTGAAGTCCCACAAGATCTTGACTTTCTCATTCTCTAAAACTTTCTCGACCAGATGTTCCCAGTGGTTTTTGCTGTACTCAAATCCAAACCTCTGGCACAATTTCCAGTGAATGATCTTAGCAACGCGGTCATGGCGTTGTAGGTAGTCAGTTTGTGAAATTTTGCTGCACCCACAGATCAGGTGGTCGACGGTCTCATCTTTCTCATTACAGAGGCGACATTTGCTGTTGGTGGTAACATGTTGAATTTTTGCCTTCATGCAGTTGGTGGCTAAGGCTTGTTCTTGAGCTGCTAAAATAAAGCCTTCTGTTTCTTTTTTCAGTACTCCCGATCTTAACCAGTCTTTTCTTTCCCAAAGAAGGAGAAATTTCCTGACAGAAAAAAACAATCAACCAGAGGAACCCATGGAACAGCTTGCCACCAGAAATCATGGGTGCTCCATCACTGAAAGTTTTCAACAAGAGATTGGACAGCTATTTGTCCAGAATGGTATAAGGTTTCCTGCTTGAGCAAGGGGGCTGGACTAGAAGACCTCCAAGGTTCCTTCCAGCTCTGTTGTTCTTTTTTTTTTGTACAAGTTTTTATTTTTAGACAGACAAAGAAAACATAAAACCCAATTCAATTCCATGCAGCATGCTGTTTGGTTGCAAGGTTTTTGTGCATCCTTCACATAGTCCTCAGTTTCAATTCTTTATAAAATCACAGATTATCAATCTAATATATATGTATACAATAATAAAATAGCAGAGTTGGAAGGGACCTTGTAGGTCTTCTACATTACTATCATTGTACATCATTTGTTTTGCTACAACTATTATTCCTTCATTTTGAACGAAAGGTTCCAGGTATTGGATTCATTTATATGCAATTCATTGCATCATCCTGAATCTATTCAGTTGTAATGCACCTTTGTATTATATCCTATATCATCCTATTATTCTTATATTATAAAAATTCTCCCAACATCTTTCTTTTCCATGTTTTTTATCTAACCACTGACAAAATAAATCCCGTATGTTATAAAATTGTTCATCTTCTTGTTCTCTAATTTCAAATGTCAATTTTCTCATTTCAGCACATCCCATTATTTTCTGAATAACTTCCTCCTGCGTTGGTATTTTCTCTTTTTCCAATTTTTAGCAAATACCATTCTAGCCGCTGTCAACACATTTACAGTCAAATATTTTCAATTCTCTATTGTATATTTCCGGTTATACAATAATACAATAGCAGAGTTGGAAGGGACCTTGTAGGTCTTCTAGTCCAACCCCCTGCGTGGGCAGGAGCCTTATACCATTTCAGACAAATGGCTATCTAACATCTTTTTAAAGACTTCCAGGGTTGGGGCATTCACAACTTCTGGAGGCAAGCTGTTCCAGAGGTTAATTGTTCTAACTGTCAGGAAATTTCTCCTTAGTTCTAAGTTGCTTCTCTCCTTGATTAGTTTCCACCCATTGCTTCTTGTCCTGCCCCCAGGTGCCTTGGAGAATAGTTTGACTCCCTCTTCTTTGTGGCACCCTCTATATTATATTCCCAATAAAAAATAATAATCTCAGGTTTAAAGTCTATATGTTTCTGCGTCATTTTTTTCCAACCAAGTGTGGATTTTAGTCCAATATCTTTTAGCTTCTGCCCACTTCCAACACATATGGTCATAGGAACCTGGAATCTGATGACATTTCCAACACTTTTCTCTGTTGTTTTGTGACGTCGGTTCAGTGTCCAAGTAAGATGGCCCATCCCTTCAGCGTTGTTTTTTTTTTTTTTTTTGCAAAATTGCATTTTGTAAACGCAGCTCATTCACGACATCGCCCAAGATTGCGGAAAGTACAAGCTTTGAGGGAGGAAAAAGTGGAGCCAAGCACAGAAAGACCCAAGAAGAGGCATGCGGGATCGCATCCTGCCCCATACATCCCTGCGGCCGATTCGCAGGATTGCATCCTGCCCCATACATCCCTGCGGCCGATTCGCTCCCACAGAGAGGGACTTCTCCGGGTGCCGTCCACTAGGCTATGCCAGCGGGCGACGCCCAGGGGAAGGGCTTCTCTGTGGCGGGCCCGACCCTCTGGAACGATCTTCCCCCCGAAATTAGAACAACCACGGACCTCCGCTCTTTCCGTCAAAAACTAAAAACTCATTTCTTCTGCCTGGCCGGCTTGGGGTAATCGAATTGTTTTATTAGGGACTTTTTGGGGTCCAGTTTTAGTCAGTTTGGGATTTTAGCGCAGGGTCTAGTTTAATTTATTTTAATTGTATTTATGCTTGTTGGTTTTATGTATGTATTTTTAAATTCCCTGTGCACCGCCTCGAGTCCCTTCGGGGAAAGGTAGCGGTTTTATAAATTAAAATTAAAATTAAAATTAAAATTAAAATTAAAATTAAAATTAAAATTAAAATTAAAATTAAAATTAAAATTAAAATTAAAATTAAAATTAAAATTAAAATTAAAATTAAAATTAAAATTAAAATTAAAATTAAAATTAAAATTAAAATTAAAATTAAAATTAAAATTAAAATTAAAATTAAAATTAAAATTAAAATTAAAATTAAAATTAAAATTAAAATTAAAATTAAAATTAAAATTAAAATTATTAAGCCCTTTGAAGCCCTCCTTTTATAGACCTTGAACGAAATGAAACCCGGAGCCAATTGTGTTGTTCATCCGTCCCTAATCCTTTTAATAATAATTCTTTTAATAATAATAAGGGCAGACACACAAAAAACAAAGACAATTAAGCTGACAAAAATGTATTTCGCTTTCCCCCTAAAAATACCATTTTTAGATCCATTGTCTGCCGTTCAACCCTTAAATGGAGGGGAAGAGGAGATGGTGAGTGAAGTTTGTTTCAAATTTTCCCTCTTTTCTTTTTCAGACACAAAGGCTGGTGGGTTTTTTTCCCCCCCTTCCTGCCATTCCTGTCTTGTCCATCTTTGGAGCAACTTAGAACTGAGGAGAAATTTCCTGACAGTGAGAACAATTAATCAGTGGAACAGAAGTTGCCTCCAGAAGTTGTGAATGCCCCAACACTGCAAGTCTTCAAGAAGATGTTGGATAGCCATTTGTCTGAAACGGTATAGGGCTTCCTGCCTAGGCAGGGAGTTGGACTAGATGACCTCCAAGGTCCCTTCCAACTCTGCTATTGTATTATTGTATTACAGTAGGTAGGTAGATAGGGGAATAGAGAGAGAGGGAGAAATACAGTTTAATTTATTTTTATTATTATTTACACTTATATGCTGCCCTATCTCCCGAAGGACTCTAATAAAAGAAGGACCAGGGGAGACATGATAGCAGTCTTCCAATATCTCAGAGGGAGCCACAAAGAAGAGGGAGTCAAGCTATTCTCCAAAGCACCTGAGGGCAGGACAAGAAGCAATGGAAACTAATCAAGGAGAGAAGCAACTTAGAACTGAGGAGGAATTTCCTGACAGTGAGAACAATTAATCGGTGGAACAACTTGCCTCAAGAGGTTGTGAATGCCCCAACACTGCAGGTCTTCAAGAAGATGTTGGATAGCCATTTGTCTGAAACGGTATAAGGTTCCTGTCTAAGCAGGGAGTTGGACTAGATGACCTCCATGGTCCCTTCCAACACTGCTATTGTATTGTATTGTATTATTGTATTTTCTTCCTTCTCCAAGGAAATCAACTCTCCAGAATGCTGTGCCAATGCTGGGGGTTAAAACAACTTTTGATACAGAGGGGCAAAGCTAATCTTCTCCAGAGGAGAGTCACCAATGATGGCCCCCGAGGTTATTTTTGATGCCCGAAATATAATATGAAATGATGCTTACAATTCACAGCAGAGGGTGGGTAACTGTGGCCCCTTTGCTCAATTGTATTTATTATGCTTTGCCATTTTCTGCTTTGGCCTTCCACGCGGGTGCTTGCCATCCATACATGAAGTTCTCCACTTAAAACAGTTTGTTTAAAGAAGGGAAGAGAAGAGAAAAGAAAATATGGAATGGAGGGAAAGGAAGAGAAGAGGAAGAGAAGAGAAGATATGGAAGGGAAGAGGAAAGGAATGAGAAGAGAAGAGAAAATATGGAAGGGAATGACATGGAAGGGAAGAGAGAAGAGAAGCGAACAGAAAAGAAGAGAAGAGAAAATATGAAACGGAAGAGATAAGAGAAGAGAAAATATGGAAGGGAAGGGAAGAGGGGTAGAGTAGAGTAGAGTAGAGTAGAGTAGAGTAGATATGGAAGGGAAGAGAAAGAGGAATGAGAAGAGAAGAGAAGAGAAGAGAAGAGAAGAGAAGAGAAAATATGGAAGGGAATGGAGGAGAGAAGAGAAAATATGGAAGGGAAGGGAGGAGAGAAGAGGAAATATGGAAGGGAAGGGAGGAGAGAAGAGGAAAGGAGAGAAGAGAAGAGAAGAGAAGAGGGGAGGGGAGGAGAGAAGAAAAGAGAAAATATGGAAGGGAAGGGAAGGGAAGGGAAGAGGAGAGAAGAGGAGAAAAGGGAAGAGACAAGGAGAGGAGAGGAGAGGAGAGGAGAGGAGAGGAAAGGAAAGGAGAGGAGAGGAGAGGAGAGGAGAGGAGAGGAGAGGAGAGGAGAGGAGAGGAGAGGAGAGGAGAGGAGAGGAGAGGAGAGGAGAGTTAGCAGAGTGTTGGTATGGGAGAAAAAACTTCAACTAAGGATACAATGACAGTTCTTACAGTTGTCAAACACTTGAGCATACATCACATGACCACAGGGATGCAGCAACTGTCATAAGTGTGAAAAAAGTGCTTTTGTAATTTCAAACTGTCCCTAAATGAACCGTTGTAATTGGAGGACTATTTGTAAAGCTATAGTGCCTCCTATGGTTTTGTACACCTTCGATTGTCGATCGATTCACATGCCTCAATTGTAGAGCACTCCATGCTCAGAAGATGGTCCCTGGTGCGCTCTCTAAATGATCCATTCCCACATTGGGGAACGGATCCGTAACAGAACGCATGGATTTCCCAAACACTGCGAGAAATTCTATCCCTGGACCGCTGGGCCGTTCTCCTGGATTACCGAGCGCCACTTCCTCAATGCAATCGATTGCCTTCCTTGCGTTTCACTGCAAAATGTGGGGATATTTGAGTATCCGGTAGTCCTGGAGCGTTTCTTTTCTTTTCTTTTTTTTTTAATGGGGATAATCTGTCGCTTTGCTCCTGTTGCTATAATGAAAGCAACAAATTAAGACAAGCATTATGCAAATAGTCCCATTAAAGATGTCGTCCACATTTGTCTATAGATAGAAACGACCATTTCTGGTTATAAAATCATGGATGTAGTTCAAAACAGACAGCAGGAGGGGGGGGGGAGGAGAAGGGGAGAGGAAAGGAATGGGAGGAGGAGAGGAGGAGGGAGGGAAGGAAGAAGGAAGGAAGGAAAGAAGGAAGGAAGGAAGGGGAGGAGCAGAGGGGGAGGGAGGAAGGGGGGGAGGAGAGGTGGACGGAGGGCGGAAGGAAGGAAGAGGAGGAGAGGCAGAGTGAGAGAGGGAGGAAGAGGAGGAGGAGAGGGGGAGGGAGGGAGGGAGGAAGAGGAGGAAGAGAGGGGGAGGAAGTAAGGAAGGGAGGGAGGGAGGGAGGGTAGGAGGAGAGGGGGGGAGGGAGGAAGAGGAGGGAAGGGAGGGAAGAACGGGAGGAGGAGAGGTGAACAGAGGGCGGAAGGAAGGAAGAGGAGGAGAGGCAGAGAAAGGGAGGGAGGAAGGAAGAGGAGGAGAGGGGGAGGGAGAGAGGAAGGAAGAGGAGGAGGAGAGGGGGAGGGAGGGAGGGAGGAAGAGGAGGAGGAGAGGGGGAGGGAGGGAGGGAAGAGAAGGAAGAGAGGGGGAGGAAGGAAGGAAGGAAGGAAGGGGAGGAGGAGAGGGGGAGGGAGGGAGGAAGAGGAGGGGGAGGGAGGGGAGGGGAGGGGAGGGGAGGGGGAGAGGTGAACAGAGGGTGGAAGGAAGAGGAGGAGGAGGACGGGAGAGAGGGAGGGAGGGAGGAAGGAAGGAAGGAAGGAAGGAAGGAAGGAAGGAAGGAAGGAAGGAAGGAAGGAAAGAAGGAAGGAGAACTATAAATCTCTCTACACCTGACTCTCATGACACACAAACATATTTATCACTTTAAACCAGGGGTAGGGAACTATAGCTCTTTTATGACTCATGGAATGCAATACCCAGAATTCCTAATACTCAGGAATTCTGGGTAGTGAAATCCATGAGTCATAAAAGAGCCATAGTTCTCTACCCCTGGTTTAAGCATTCAACAAAATTATATGGATATAATTATACGGATATACATGGATATAGTAGCCTATATCAGTGTTCCTCAACCTTGTCAAATATTAGCAGGCTGGGGAATTCTGGGACTTGGTCCACACATCTCAAAATTTGCCAAGGTTGAGAAACGCTGGTCTATATCAGAGCTCACCAAAGTTGGCGCCTTTAAGAGTTGTGGACTTGAACTCCCAGAATCCCCTAGCTAGGCATGCCAGCTGAAGAATTCTGGGAATTGAAGTCCACAAGCCTTCAAGGGGCCAGGTTTGGAGAGCCCTGGTCTATACTATAATAACAGAGCCTGGTAGCGGTTAAGATACTAACCTAGAAACAAGGCAACGAGGAGTTCTAGTTAGGGGTGTGATTGAAAAATGTTAGCAACCGGTTCTGTGCCCAGTTGCTGTGTGGGCGTGGCCATGTGGATGCAGCATTTTCACCATCCCCAGGCTCCGGAAGTTTTCCTCGAGTCTCCGGGAGGGTGAAAATGACCTCCCCCAGGCTCCGGAGGCTGGAAACAGGCCCATTCCCCTCCTTCCAGAACTTCTGGGGGACTCGCTTTCTGCCCTCCCAGAACCTCCACGCAGGCCCTGCACTTACCTGGCATGATGAATGGGCTGCGTGGAGACTCGTGGGAGGAGACGGGTGGGCAGGGCCAGCCAGTCCTTCCAACTACCGGTTCAGTAAACCAGATGCAAAATTAGCATCCAGTTCGCCCGAACCGGTGCGAACCATCTGAATCCCACCCCTGGTTTAAATCCCTTGGGTTGCAAATTCTGTAAGGGGAACTCTTCCAAGATTGTCCTAGTTGATTGATTGATTGATTGATTGATTGATTGATTGATTGATTGATTGGATTTATATGTCGCCTTTCTCCCAAAGGACTCAGGGCGGCGTACAACATAAGAAACATAATACAAAAGTTAAAAAGAGATTAAATAAAGAATTCCATAAGCAATAAATTAATTAACAATATACACATTATGATATAAGCGCAAACTTAGGGGGTTTCTTTTTAATTTTTTAATCCGACTTTTAGGGGGTTCCAGGGAGGAGGGAGGGGATAGTCAGGTGGGGGGACGCCAAAGTATAAGGACGGCCGGCGGAAGGAGAGCAACGGAGGAGGAGGGAGGGGGGGTCGTTTCCACTGAGGTATTTTCCATCAAGTCGGTCTTGGGGAGGGGCAGGGGCGGTGGGAGACGGGATGGACACCGGTTGGAGGATCGTGGCCACTGGTTACAGGCGGTCACGCGCTCCGACCTCCCATGCTCCCATCGCAGACTAGGTGGGCAAGAACCACAGACCCGGGGCCCTAGGCTGATGCTATGCAACACCAGGTCCGTGGTACAAAAAGCCCCCCTCATCCATGACCTTGTGTCAGAGGGGGACCCGGACCTGGTAGGTATTACGGAAACCTGGTTGGGCCACGAGGGAGGACATCCCCTCGTAGAAATGTGCCCACCAGGATACCGAGCCTTCCATCAGCCTAGGGCCCTAGGGAGGGGTGGGGGGTGGTGATTATGGTTAGGAAAGGTCTTGAGCCAAAGGAGACCACGATCCCTCAGACGACCGTGTGCGAGTCCCTCCTTGTGAAGTGGGGCCTAGGGAGGCAGTTGGGCGTGTTAGTTGTATACCTGGCTCCTCGCTATGCAACAATAGCCCTGCCCGAGCTCCTAGAGGTGATAGCCGAGGCGGCGGTTGAGACCCCCAGACTTTTAGTCATGGGGGACTTTAACCTGCCGTCGGCAGGCGAAACTTCTGGTGCAGCTCGGGAGTTCATGGCTTCCATGACAGCCATGGACCTGACCCAGGTAGTTGTAGGCCCTACCCACGAGGGCGGACGCACCCTGGATCTAATCTTCGTCTCGGGACAGTGGAGTAGTGATCTGGGAATAGGGGATTTAGTCATCACACCCCTGCCATGGACAGATCACGCTCTCCTTCGGCCCGACTTTCCGATCGCTGCACCTCACTGCGGGGAGGCGGAACCGGACATTCCTATATGGTTCCGCCCCAGGCTCCTGATGGACCCGATAAGGTTCCAAAGGGAGCTTGGGCCAATTCCTGTGGACTTGCCCCGCGACTCGACTGAGGACCTAGTGGCCGCATGGCTAAGTGCGGCCACGGGGGCCTTGGACCGAGTCGCGCCCTTGCGGCCTCTCTTGCGGCGATGAACTACCTGGGCTCCTTGGTTTACCGAGGGGCTCAGGGAGATGAAGCGCCACAAGAGACACCTAGAGAGCAGATGGAGATCACCTCACTCCGAAGCCGACTGAACACTAGTGAGAGACCATATTAGGACTTACTTAGTGGCGATAAGAGTGGCCAAACGTGAGTATTGTGCCACTCTTATTGCATCCGCAGATAACCACCCTGCCGCCCTGTTTGGGGTGACCCGCTCCCTCCTCCAACAGAGGCCGCGGGAAGCCCCTTTACAGGGTCGAGCAGAGGAATTTGGGATTTATCTGCAGGAGAAAATCATTCGGATTCGGAGCGAGTTACCCTCCATTGACAATGGCCCAGTCGAGCGTGCCGAGGCTGTTCTTGTGACACCATCATGGGAGGTGTTTGATTTTGTTACTACCGAGGATATGGACAAGTTGTCAAAGAGACTTAGGGCCACCACATGTTTATTGGACCCGTGTCCCTCCTGGCTTGTACTGGCATCCTGGGAGACGACACGAGGCTGGCTCCAGGGCATTGTCAACGCATCTCTGAGTGAGGGGTCCTTGCCCGCCGTCTTGAAAGAGGCGGTAGTAAGGCATCTCCTCAAGAAGCCGTCCCTGGATCCAGCATTATTAGAGAACTATCGTCCCGTCCTCAACCTTCACTTTTTAGTGAAGGTTGTTGAGAGTGTGGTGGCTCAACAGTTTCCGCGACACTTGGAGGAAGTTGATTATCTAGACCCGCGCCAGTCCGGCTTCCGACCCGGGCACAGCACCGAGACGGCATTGGTCGCATTGGTTGATGATCTCTGGAGGGTGCGGGATAGAGGATTTTCCTCCATCCTAGTCCTATTAGACCTCTCAGCGGCTTTTGATACCATCGACCATGGTATCCTATTGCGCCGACTGGGGGGGTTGGGGCTGGGAGGCACCGTTTTGCGGTGGTTCTCGTCCTACCTCTCTGGTCGGTCGCAATGTGTGTTGGCAGGGGGGCAGAGGTCGGCCTCAAGTCCCCTCATATGTGGGGTACCTCAGGGGTCGGTCCTCTCGCCCCTACGGTTCAACACATATATGAAGCCGCTGGGTGAGATCATCCGTGGTTTTGGGGTGGGATATCATCTGTACGCTGATGATACTCAGTTGTACATATCCACCCCAGACCACCCCAATGATGCCGTCAAGGTTATGTCCCAGTGCTTGGAGGCCGTACGGATCTGGATGGGTAGCAACAAACTCAAGCTCAACCCGTCCAAGACTGAGTGGCTGTGGCTTCCGGCACCCCAATTCAGCCAGATTATTCCAACTCTGGCCATTGGGGGCGAAACACTGGCCCCCATGGAGAGGGCGCGCAATTTGGGTGTCCTCCTGGACTCCCAGCTGTCTATGGACGACCATGTGGCAGCCGTCGCCAGGGGGGCATTTCATCAGGTACGCCTGATGCGCCAATTGCGCCCCTTACTGGACCGAGGTGCCTTACGTGTCACTCAAGCACTCGTCACGTCTCGACTCGACTACTGTAATGCTCTCTACATGGGGCTTCCCTTGAGGTGCACTCGAAAGCTACAGCTAGTCCAGAACGCAGCCGCGCGGGTGATTACAGGAGCGCCTAGACACTCCCATATAACACCAATCCTGCGTGAGCTGCACTGGCTTCCTGTGGTCTTTCGGGTGCGCTTCAAGGTTCTAACGACCATCTTTAAAGCGCTCCATGGCTCGTGGCCTAGTTATATGCGAGACCACCTCCTGCCCCATACATCCCTCAGACCGATACGCTCCCACAGAGAGGGCCTCCTCAAGGTGCCGTCGGCCGGACAATGCTGACTGGCAACACCCAGGGGAAGGGCCTTCTCTGTGGCGGGCCCAGCCCTTTGGAACGACTTACCCCCTGAACTCCGTACCATCTCCGACCTCCGCCTCTTCCGCAAGTGTCTGAAGACACACCTATTCCAACTAGCCGGCCTAGCGTAGCCTCCAATTCTGACTCATAGATAGTTTTAAAATGGGGATTTTAATTCGGTTTTAGCACAGGTTTTTTAGTCGAATAAGTTTTTTAAAAAAGTTTTATATGTTTATATGTTTTTTAATATTCCTGTGCGCAGCCCTGGGTCCGTTTGGAGAAGGATGGGGTATAAATTCAATAAAATCAAAATCAAATATAAAATAAATTAAATTTGCAATTAAAATTAATAAGTTATTTTGTTCCGGCCAGCCTGGCTTTTTTTTTTTTTTTTTTTTTTTTTCATCACCATGGTTTAACACAAAGATACACAAACACTGGGGCTTTTTTTTTTTTTTTGGTTTTAAAACAGTTTTATTATAAGAAAGGAGGATTTACTGAAAAGGCACAAAGTTTCCACATATGGCATATACAGCTTATTGCCCCAACAAATACAAGGTATGGAACTAAAGTTTTAATCAAGCAGTTTGGCAGATGAATTTGAAATACTTAATAGATGAAACTCCAGGTAGATAAATGTTGGAAAGCCCTTTATAAGCAGATGAATTAAAATGGAATGGTTTTTGGTAAAATCATGCATCACTAGATAAAGCTTAAGCGAATGGTCTTTTAACCTGAAAATCCAGTTAACCTCTGAGAAAGCCAGCTTTTTAGGGCACGCTGAAAGGACGGGAGGTCGCAATACAGCTTTCTTTAGCTTGGCACCCTTGGTGTAATGTCCAGAATCCCGCAATCATAGAGTTCAAATTAAGCTTAGAGATTGTCTAGTCCAGGAGGGTCCGACCTTGATAACTTTAGAACTGATGGACTTCATCTCCCAGAATTCCCAAGCCAGCCAGCCGACCAGGCATCCTTCAAAATTGGTTGAGGGGAGGAAATGCTGACTGGGGAATTCTGGGAATCGAAGTCCACAAGTCTTAAAGTTGCCAAGGTTTCCAGGAGAAGAAATAACGGTTGGAAACCGATCAGAGAGAGAAGCAAGCAGAAATTAAGGTCAAGCTAGCTTTGGTAGAAAGCCATTTGTGAGGCCTGGGGCCAGCCTCTCCCTCTGAGCCCTTGGAGGGAGTCAATGGCAAACCTCTGCAGAAAAAACTTGCCAAGGAAACTAACTGTAGGGCGGTCTCCGGGAGCCAACCCTGACTCACAACCATTTGGACACACACACACACACACAAAACTGTTGGGAGTATAATCCTAGTTGGAAATATATATAAGCCATGATTACAAATGGTCCTTGTTGCTTTAAATGTTGAATGTTCGAATGCAATTAGCTGCTGTAATTAACTTAGCAATAAGAGGAAGCCAGGAGAACTCTCTCTTTCTGTCTCTCGCTGCTCGCTCCTTCTGACTGACTGTCTGACTTTGCGGAACTAGGAAGAATCGTGGATTGCGACTGTAAGCAATTGTTTTTGAGTTCAGGACTGTATTTGATTCGATACCTGCTATCACTGCTTGTGAAGCAGTAGTACGTTTTTTCCACCACGAGTAAAGCTACTGGTTTTTACTAGCAGTGTCTGAGACTCTATCCGTGTGTCTACTAGCAACGTTTTTCTCTTGCTGCAAATTCCTCTGCACAATTTTCTGTCTCCTAAAGGAGATACCCCCAACGAAACCCATAAACATTGATCCTTTTAACCTCCCCAAAACCACCTTATTTGAAGTGGGAGAGGAGTAGCGTATGTCAAAGCATTTTCGCCTTCATGCCCAACGGGAGACAATCAAAATGTATTGAATGGATTAATGTGTAGGAAGAGCTCTTTTTTTTTTTTTAATTAAACCGCTCGGTGATTTATTTTAAAAAAGAAAAAAAAAGAAAAAAGCCCTCTAGCGTTGCCAGGGGAACGGCTTTATCAGAAAGCGGTGTTCTCTTTATCAAAAGGAAACATGCATGCAGAAGAAAAGGAAGGCAGCGTGGACCAGAAGAACAAGGACGAGGGGAGGATTAGGGAAGGGTAGATAGAGCGCAGGGACATTTCTGCACCCCCCACGTACACCCCTACACAAACACACACCACCAGGTCTTGGCACCCAAAAGGCAAAGAGAAGCGAGGCTTCCGAAGGAAGTGGAAGAGACTCAAAAGGAAAGTCGGGGTGCGTCTGTAGAAAGTCAGCAGCCACCCTTCTAGACTACTGCAATGCTCTCTGTTAGATCAGACAAAGGATTCCGACTCAGGCATGGTCAAAACAACAGGAACGTTTATTCACACTATTTACAACACACACAAGATTCAACTGGGAAGGTTTCTTCTCTGGCAACCTCTTATATAGAGTTACCAGGCAGGAAACTCCTAGCAAGCAGTTGCAACATTGTAACTCCTTTCCAGACAGATTCCAGACAGCTTGTCTCTGTTAATCACTGCAGCTGCTGGCTCAGCTCCGGAATGCGGTGACTCATAGGTTACCAGACGAGTTGTCTGGGACATAGGCTTGGGGACTCAACACTCCTTCCCCCATAGTCAGTGCGCATGTGTCTAGGTTCTCTGTCCAACACAGTACACGCGCACGCGTAGTCGTTCAGATAGGCGGGGCGGTGTCGGGTCCGCCCTGACTGCCTTAGTTCTTGAGGAGGCTCCTCCCTGTGGGACACGGAGCCTTCGCCTACGTCATCGTGGCCTGCCCTCGGAGGTGGAGTCGCCGTAGGCGGCAATGCCGACCCTAGCAAGTCCGGGTGAGGTGGCGTGGCGACCGGGCTTGAGGTAGTTGGCATTTGCTGGCGAGTATTATTCTGGTAGGGTGGTTCCCCGATGGGCGAGGCCCCCAGCTGAGAGTCAGATTGGGCTGTGAGGTCCTGGCGGTCTCCCCGTGCTGTTCCCGCCGATACGAGGTCTGGACCGGCTAGGGACTCCGGGGTTCCAAACAACTGCTCGGCTTGAGCAGAGAACAACGGCCCAACGGGGGCCAACGGGCAGGAACGGCCTGGCGTGGTGACTGCTGTTTCAGGCAGGCGGCGCCTCAGTTGATCCAGGTGGCGCCGCCACTCGGATCCATCCTGAAGGCCGACTCTGTAAGAACAGGGTCCGGTTACGTCCAAAATGGTTGCGGCAATCCATCGCGGCTCCCCTGAAAAGTTCCTTGCCCAAACCAGGTCCCCAATTTCAAATAAACGAGGAGTGGGAATCTGCAGGTTGCCCCTCTGCAACCCGTCGTAATCGGGGTGCAGTCTGTCCAGAGTGGTCCGCAAGCGTCGGCCCATCAAGAGCTCCGCGGGGCTTTTCCCTGTGGCTGGGCAAGGTGTGACATGCTGTCCCAAAAGGTACGCGGCCACCCTTGCCTGCCAGTCCCCTTTATCCAAACGGGCCAAGGCTTCCTTGGCTGAGCGCATGGCTCGTTCCGCGCGTCCATTAGACGCCGGGTGATAAGGGGCGACCGGCGCGTGGCGGATCCCTTGGGTGGCCAGAAAGTCCAAGAAGGTGGAGGATTGAAATTGGGGTCCGTTGTCGGACACAACGACGTCCGGCAACCCGTGGGTCGCGAACAGACGGCGCAAGGCACGCACCGTGCTCTCCGCTGTGGTGGAAGCCATGAGAATCACCTCCACCCAGCGTGAGAACGCATCCACCACCACGAGGAAATTCTGGCCATGGAAGGGACCCGCGAAATCCAAGTGGAGCCTGGACCATGGGCACCTGGGGGCGTCCCACTCCCTCGGCGGGGAGACCGGCGGGGCCGGCCGGGACGATTGGCAGGAGGAGCAGGCGGCCACCCATTCCGCCACTTCAGCGTCCATGCCGGGCCACCAGACATAGCTCCGGGCCAATGCCTTCATACGGACGATGCCTGGGTGGTTGGCATGGAGCGACTGAAGAACCATGTGCCGGAGAGGGGAAGGGACGATGACCCGATCTCCCCAACACAAGCACCCGCAATGGAGCGAGAGCTCCAGCTGGCGTGACTTGTAAGGCCGAAAGTTTTCAGCCACACTGCCCGAAGGCCAGCCCCTCAGCACCCATCGGCAGACCTGGGCGAGGACGGGGTCTGCGCGGGTGTGAGCGGCAACGGCGGAAGAGGACAGGGGCAAGTCCGACTCCGCGACCATCAGGACAGAGAGAGCAGGCACAGGGGCCGGATCCGGCCCCGGGAGAGGGCAGCGGCTTAGGGCATCAGCATGCCCTATCTGCTTGCCAGGACGGTATAGCAGCGTATAGTCATACGCTGCCAGGAATTCCGTCCAGCGGGTCATCCTGGGCGACAGGATGGGGGGTGTCGGACGGTCACCGGCCAATAGCCCAAGGAGCGGCTTATGGTCAGTGACAACAGAAAAGGTCCGCCCATAGAGGTAATTGTGGAACTTCTTAATCCCGGACACTACAGCCAAAGCCTCCTTGTCGATTTGGCTGTAGTTTCTCTCCGTTTGAGACATTGTCCGGGAGTAAAAAGCAATGGGGGCTTCCGAGCCGTCTGGAAAGACGTGGCTAAGGACAGCCCCCAGGCCAAAAGGGGAGGCATCGCACGCAAGCATCAGAGGAAGCCTGTCATGGTACTGGACTAGTACCGCATCTGACGTGAGCATGGCTTTGACAGCCGCGAACGCATGTGCTTCGCGGCTGCCCCAGTGCCAGGCCGCGGATCGGTCGAGCAACCGATGCAGCGGCTCGGCTAGCGATGCCTTATGGGGAATAAACGGCGCGTAGAAATTCAAAAGGCCGAGGAATGCCTGCAGCTCCGTTTTGGAGGCAGGAGTGGGGGCCTTTTGGATGGCCTCGACCTTGGAGGGGGTTGGGTGAATTCCTTGGGCGTCAATCATGAAACCCAGGAATTCCACCCTAGGCGCAGCAAACGTACATTTGCTGCGTTTCAACTTTAAACCCGCGCCCCTGAAAACTCTGAGGACCTTCCGTAACGTTTTGGCGAGTTCTGATATGCTGGAAGCAGCAATCAGGACGTCGTCAAAATACGGTACAACGCCAGGGAGCCCATGGAGCAGTCGCTCCATGAGGCTCTGGAAGATCCCCGGGGCTACGGACACGCCGAATTGGAGACGGCGACAGCGGAAAGCCCCACGGTGGGTCACGATGGTCTGCGCTTCCGCAGCCTCGTCATCCACCGGGAGCTGTTGGTAGGCCTGCGCCATATCCAGTTTCGCGAACACTCGACCTCGTCCCAATGAGTGGAGTAGGTCTTGCACCACCGGAACCGGGTATGGGTTCGCCTGAAGCCCGAGGTTGATCGTCGACTTATAGTCGGCGCAGATCCTCACGGACCGTCGGGCTTAATGGGGACCACAATTGGGGTCTCCCATTTCGCCTGATCGACGGGTTCGAGCACGCCCTGCGCCAACAATCGATCCAATTCCGCTTCAACCTTGGGCTTCAGCGCGAACGGCAGCCTGCGGGCCTTCAAGCGGACTCGAGCAACCTGGGGGTCCAAATTTAGGGAAACTGGAGTGCCTTTGTACGTTCCTAAGCTGCCATCAAAGACGTCGTTGAACTCTCTGATTACTTCGTCTACCGGAGAACTGGCTGGCACGCTGTGTACTCCTTGGACTGACAGTCCCAAGGCTGGAAACCAGTCCAATCCGATCAAGGCAGCTAGGGGTTTGGCCACTACCAGGATGGGAAGGGATCCGTGGAAGGGGCCGTAGTCTACTCTCACTCTGTGCAGACCTAGAATGGGAATTTGTGAGCCCTGGTAATCTTTCAGGATCGTCGCCGTGGGGCCGAGATCCCGCTTCCTGAGCTTGGGGCAAAGCTTAACTAAATGCGCCCAGGACATGAGTGATCTAGAGGACCCTGAATCTATTTCCATTTTTACCCCCACCCCCTCTAAGCAAACCACTGTTGACAGTCTCCTACTCTCTGCCTGGTCGTAGCTTAGAGCTGGGGGCATCTCCGCCAGCGCGAAGCAGTCGGTCGGCTGTGGCTGGTAGCGTCCTGAACGCTTCTGCGACCCTCGTTGTCCTGGTGGAACGGTTCTGGAGGCGGCAGCTGGCGTTGTCGCTGGAGCGGCAGCACGGCACACAGCTGCTAGGTGTCCTTTCCTGCCACATCTGAAGCACACCGATGCCTTGAATGGGTACTCTGGTCTCTGGTGGGCCCCTCCGCAGCCTAGGCAGTTCCCGGACTTCTGCTGCGGTGTGAATGCGCGATTCGGCACGCGCCCGGTCACCCTCATGCAGTCCCCACGGTCATCCTCCTCCAGCTCATCCAGCGGCGCTATTTCGTCTACCAGACACGCTCGCGGAGTGGGGAAAAGAGGAGGGCGCGCGCGGCCCATGTCGGATGTGGAGATCTCCGACAATTCTGTCGCACGTGCTTCTTCCACCGCTTGCTCGAGAGTCAGGACAGTTTTTGAAAGCAAGCGGCGCTTTAGGCGGATGTCTCTTACGCCGCATACAAACTGCTCCAGTAGGGATTCCTCCAGGAAGCCAGCAGGGAACTCGCAGGGGATTGCGGTCGCTCTCAATTTCTGCAGGAACTCGGCTACCGACTGTTGCGGCTGTTGCACACATTGCCTGAATGCATAGCGATGCGCTATGTGGGAAGGCGCCGGCGCGTAGTGTGCTCTCAGGCGGCCCAGGAGATCGTCCCACGGCACTTCGTGCACCGCTGCGGGTGCTGCTATGGTTCGGGCGGTAGCAAACAATTCAGGGCCGCCGCACTGGAGGAATAGGCTCAGCTTCCTGGCAGGCGCGAGTTCGCCGTAGTCGCTGGCTATCAAGAAGCACTCGAACCGGGCTAAGAAGGAAGCCCATTGTTCCTTCATCGGGTCGAACGGTGCAAACGGAGGCATTGTCGCCGTAGCCATGGTGAGGCTGTGCGTCGCGCTGCGCTCTGTTGTTGAAGTATTCGTTACCCGTTGCGTTCTAAGGCCACGGCCTGAATCCCACCTTCGTCGCCAGTGTTAGATCAGACAAAGGATTCCGACTCAGGCATGGTCAAAACAACAGGAACGTTTATTCACACTATTTACAACACACACAAGATTCAACTGGGAAGGTTTCTTCTCTGGCAACCTCTTATATAGAGTTACCAGGCAGGAAACTCCTAGCAAGCAGTTGCAACATTGTAACTCCTTTCCAGACAGATTCCAGACAGCTTGTCTCTGTTAATCACTGCAGCTGCTGGCTCAGCTCCGGAATGCGGTGACTCATAGGTTACCAGACGAGTTGTCTGGGACATAGGCTTGGGGACTCAACACTCTCTACATGGGGCTCCCCTTGAGATGCACCCGAAGGCTGCAGTTGGTTCAGAATGCGGCCGCGCGGGCAGTTTCGGGAGTCTCTAGATACTCCCACGTAATACCTCTCCTGCGCGGGCTGCACTGGCTGCCTGTGGCTTTTCGGGTGCGTTTCAAGGTGTTGATTATCATCTTCAAAGCGCTCCATGGCACCGGACCTAGTTATTTGCGGGATCGTATCCTGCCCCATAAATCCCTTCGGCCGATTCGCTCACACAGAGAGGGACTTCTCCGAGTGCCGTCCACCAGGCTGTGCCAGCGGGCGACGCCCAGGGGAAGGGCCTTCTCTGTGGCGGGCCCGACCCTCTGGAATGACCTTCCCCCTGACATTAGAACGACCACGGACCTCCGCTCCTTCCGCCAGAAACTCAAAACCCACTTGTTTCATCTAGCCGGCCTGGCCTAATTCCAGCTTTCCCACCTCAGTTTGTATTTTTAAATTTTGCGATTTGGTTTTAAGGTTTAAGTTTTTAATTTTTATAAATTTGTACAGGGGTTTATTTAATTTGATTTTAGTTATATGTATTATTGATTGTAATGGTTTTAATTTGTACCTGTACACCGCCCCGAGTCCCTTCGGGGAGAGGGGGCGGTCTAGAAGTCCAATAAATAAATAAATAAATAAAATAAATAGGTAAAATGAGATATTTTAGGAAATATTGAAAGGGCGGAATATTTCCCCTAAAAGGGAGGCAGAAACTTAGCTACCCTTCACCTTTGTCAATGGGCCATTAAGGCCTGAGCCAGTCAATTCTACATCATAAAGATCGACTTCCTTCATTGCCCAAAGCCCTTTCGTTACATCATCATCCAGCAAGGCTCAACCCAGCTTGGGAGTCAGCCTACAGAGTTGCCCCTTCATGGACCCCATGGGAGTTTGACAACCAATCAGAACACAAGTTCAAATTCAAAAGCCCAGAAAGGGCATAAAGCCCAGGGACTCTCAGCATCTCTGCCCCATTTTGGCCCAGCCCATGTGGTCCTGTTCATCATCAATAAACCTTCTTTCCAAGCAACTTCGTGAATCCAGTGTCTTTTTCCCCCACTTGGAACTGAACCCAGAGGGACATTGCTTCCAACAAGTCGTATATAATGGGAAAAGTCCCGCCTTAGGCATGAAAGCCAACTGGGTGACTTTGGGCAAATCACCAAGAGACTGGGAGTTCTAGTCCCGCCTTAGGCATGAAAGCCATCTGGGTGACTTTGGGCAATCACCAAGAGACTGGGAGTTCTAGTCCCACTTTAGGCATGAAAGCCAACTGGGTGACTTTGGGCAATCACCAAGAGACTGGAGGTTCTAGTCCCACCTTAGGCATGAAAGCCAGCTGGGTGATTTTGGACAATCACCAAGAGACTGGGAGTTCTAGTCCCACTTTAGGCATGAAAGCCAACTGGGTGACTTTGGGCAATCACCAAGAGACTGGGAGTTCTAGTCCCACCTTAGGCATGAAAGCCAACTGGGTGACTTTGGGCAATCACCAAGAGACTGGGAGTTCTAGTCCCGCCTTTGGCATGAAAGCGAGCTGGGAGACTCTGGACCAATCACCAAGAGACTCGGAGTTCTAGTCCCGCCTTAGGCAGGAAAGCCAGCTGGGTGATTTGGGGCCTCTCAGCTCAACCCACCTCATCCCTTTAGTTGCTTATAACGTAACAAAGATGGAATAAAACTCCAATAAATAAATAATAAAGCAGGCATTTCATTGGATTACCGTAAAAGGTGAACCCACACCCATCCTAATGCAGGTTTCGGCAGAGCCTGTTGACCTCAAACAAATAAGGGAAATTACTTTTGAAGACCAAAAAGGAAAAGAAAAAATCAGAATTCCTTTCAGCCTCTATTTGAACCACCCTTTCGGCATTACAAGTCTGCTCATAAAATTTAATCTCCCTTTTCTCATCATCCGAAATAAAATTTATGCAGATGATGGGATGTGACGCTTTCTCGCCATCTCTGTCTCCAGCTTAGTTTTTTTCCTCTCATTTTCCTTGTTTTGTTTCGTTTTAAAAAAACACCCCTCCATTATCTCCCAATGTCCAGTTATGGACTGATAGTCCTTTAAGATAAAGATGCGTTCGTATCAAGACTTTGCACAAATAACCTTGAGACTATTTTCTTTTTTTTAATGCACCGGCTAAAGACGAGAATTAAAAAAAACATGTCTACTCATCTGGCGTGCGATGAGGAGAAGCTATGGATTTCTGCAAGTTAATAACCGCAAGGGGAGAAGATTTATTGGATTGAAGAAGACAAGGAGATCTCCGCATGATGCATGAGTCCATTTATGAAAACTTGCTGGCTGGTTACGGATAATAATCGCCCTATGATTTAGTTAAGTCCCAATTTAGCACTTGAAAACAACCAGCTAATTGGACACACAGCCAATTCTCGCCCATCAAAAGTGCATTCGCTTGTAGATGGCGAGGAGTAGATAAAATGGGTCATTTGTTCATCATAGAAGGAGAAATATTATAGGGCTGAAGGAGACCAGGAGGGGGAAACTGGTCCAGGTTTCTGCGGTGGGCAGGGAAACCAGTTAAACCAGCATTCAACTACTGGCGGTCCATGGACCACGGGTGTGGTCCACGAGAAAATTTTGGTGGTCCGCAGAAAAATTATTTGCACTTTTTGTATTGCACTAAAACAGGGGTCCTCAAACTACCTATTTGCGGGACCGTCTCCTGCCGCATACGTCCCTCCGTCCGATCCGCTCCCATAGGGAGGGCCTCCTTAGGGTACCATCCGCCGGCCGATGCCGGCTAGCGGTGCCCAGGGGGAGGGCCTTCTCAGTGGCTGGGCCATCCCTTTGGAACGACCTACCCCCCAAACTTCGGACCATCACAGACCTTCCCCTCTTTTGCCACTCACTTAAGACTTATCTGTTCCATCAAGCCGGCCTAGCTTAGCCAATGAGTAAATGTGTTTTAGAATTTTAATTGGGATGTTTTAGCACAGGTTTTTAGTTTAATCTATTTTTAGTTATTCTGTATTTATTGTTATTTATCGATTTTAACTCCCTGTGTACCGCCCTGGGTCCATTTTGATGGAGAAGGGCGGTTATATTAATCCAAATAAATAAATAAATACGGCCCCTGGGATGGATACATGCAATTATTATTTTTTATTTATTTATTTATTTATTTATTATATTTATGCCCCGCCCTTCTCCAAGCGGACCCAGGGCGGCGCACAGGAATGTTAAAATACATACAAAACATAATAAAAATTTAAAAAACTTATTCTATTAATGATTGTGTTGCTGCAGAGAGTCTTGTCTCAATGTACATATAAACAGCAAGTAATTTTTTCAATTGTGAAAAAAGTAAGGTTCTACATTTAGGCAAGAAAAACAATATGCACGGGTAAAGTATAGGTGGTACCTTGCTCAATAGTAGCAACTGTGAGAGGGATCTTGGAGTCCTAGTGGACAACCATTGAAATAGGAGCCAGCCGTGGGCAGCAGCTGCCAAAAAAGCCAACACAGTTCTAGGCTGCATCAACAGAGGGATAGAATCATGATCACTTGAAGGGTTAATACCACTTTATAAGACCTTGGTAAGGCCACACTTGGAATACTGCATTCAGTTTTGGTCACCACGATGTAGAAAAGATGTGGAGACTATAGAAAGAGTGCAGAGAAGAGCAACAAAGAGGATTAGGGGACTGGAGACTAAAACATATGAAGAACGGTTGCAGGAACTGGGTAGGTCTAGTTTAATGAAAAGAAGGACTAGGGGAGACATGATAGCAGTCTTCCAATATCTCAGGGGTTGCCACAAAGAAGAGGGAGTCAAGCTATTCTCCAAGGCATCTGAGGGCAGAACAAGAAACAATGGATGGAAACTAATCAAGGAAAGAAGCAACTTAGAACTGAGGAGAAATTTCCTGACAGTGGGAACAATTAATCAGTGGGACAGAAGTTGCCTCCAGAAGTTGTGAATGCCCCAACACTGGAAGTCTTTAAGAAGATGTTGGCTAGCCATTTGTCTGAAATGGTATAGGGTTTCCTGCCTAGGCAGAAGGTTGGACTAGAAGACCTCCAAGGTCCCTTCCAACTCTGCTATTGTATTTATATTTATATTTGTATTGTAATAGGTGATAGGTCATGAAACATAGTGACAATCATTAATCATGTTACAAAGAACAATTGATAAATCATAAAAAACCTACAGGATAAGCTAGTAGGAAAGATGAGAAGATGAGAAATGAAACACTGCTTTGCAAATTAAGTGTTCAACATTAAGTGTTGTGTCTAGATGTTTCGGCATGCAATGCTCTACCGAGATGCCCTAGGGGGAGAAATTGAAACAGTATATGGCCAGGATATGAAGGGACCTGGGAGGTCCTCTAGTCCAACCCCCTGCTCAGGCAGGAAACCCTACACCACTTCAGACAAATGGTTGTCCAATCTCTTCTTAAAAACTTCCAGTAATGAAGCACCCACAACCTCTGGAGGCAGGTCGTTCCACTGGTGAATTGTTCTCACTGTCAGAAAATTTCCTAGTTCTAGGTGGCTTCCCTCCTTGATTATTTCTGGTGCTTTGTTTCCATCCTGATGTATCTCAAAACTTCACATAATACTTTTATGATTTTTCCCCCCACCCAATTCTTTTCTGCCTCAAGCTTAACTCTGGTTGCCTCTCCCGCCAAATTGCTGCATTTCCTGGCTTTAAAAGATAATTTTCTTGCAAATCTCAGCATTCTTTTTCTATTTCCACGGACCGATTCCGAAGCGTCTATCGTGCATTTGCAGCTGTTGAGATGCTGGATGCTTGTTGGAGTCACACTCCAGCACTTCTCATTCAAGCATCTGTAACGGCTTTCATTTTTCGTCGCAATTGTCATTGGTCCACAATCTTTTTGCCCAATAATGGTTGAATCTGGATTGTTTTCTTCCCGAATACGATCTATTCATTTTTTTAATTCCCCTTGCTGGGAATGGGGGATGACTGGAATAGCAATTACATTTTTTTTTACAATTACAATTACAATAGCAGAGTTGGAAGGGACCTTGGAGGTCTTCTAGCCCAACCTCCTGCCTAGGCAGGAAACCTTATACCGTTTCAGACAAATGGCTATCCAACATCTTCTTAAAATCTTCCAGTGTTGAGGAATTCACAACTTCTGGAGGCAACTTCTGTTCCACTGATTAATTGTTCTCACTGTCAGGAAATTTCTCCTCAGTTCTAAGTTGCTTCTCTCCTTGATTAGTTTCCACCCATTGCTTCTTGTCCTACCCTCAGGTGTTTTGGAGAATAGTTTGACTCCCTCTTCTTTGGGGCAACCCCTGATATATTGGAACACTGCTATCATGTCTCCCCTAGTCCTTCTTTTCATTAAACTAGACATACCCAGTTCCTGCAACCGTTCTTCATATGTTTTGGTCTCTAGTCCCCTAATCATCTTTATTGCTCTTCTCTGCACTCTTTCTAGAGTCTCCACATCTTTTTTACATCGTGGCGACGAAAACTGAAAGCAGTATTCCAAGTGTGGCCTTACCAAGACATTCCAATTGATGAAGAGAGCCATGTTGGCACATCTGGGGAAACCCGAATCTGAAAGCTTCCCGGTTTTCCCTACCCAGTTGAAAGTTCAAGACCTTGCCCCCACACCCACAGGTCCATCCCATGGTCCAATCTTCCACTGCCATGCTGGCAATTAAAATTATTATTATTATTATTAATTCTCCCCATCCAGTTCTGGTCGGGTGCAGAGGTGCAGACACAAAGGATGATCTTGGCTTTCTAGAAAGAGAGGGTGAGTTGACCAGTTGATAGAGAGGGAGAGGGAAAACTACGGTAGGTAGGTAGGTAGGTAGGTAGGTAGGTAGGTAGGGGGATAGAGAGGGGGGGAGAACTACGGTAGGTAGGTAGGTAGGTAGGTAGGTAGGTAGGTAGGTAGGTAGGTAGGTAGGTTGGTAGGTAGGTGGAGAGAGAGGGAGAAATACAGTAGGTAGGTAGGTAGGTAGGTAGGTAGGTAGGTAGGTAGAGGGATAGAGAGAGGGGGGAGAACTATGGTAGGTAAGTAGGTAGGTAGGTAGGTAGGTAGGTAGGTAGGTAGGTAGGTAGGTGGAGAGAGAGAGAGAGGGAGAAATACAGTAGGTGGGGCCAACTACTGTCTCCTAGTAGTTGGCCCAAATCATCCCACTGGCATTCAGGGCTAAGGTGGTACTACAACTCACTGGCTCCTGGTGATTGGCCCAAAGTCATCCAGCAAGCATTCAGGGCTAAGGCAAGACTAGAACTCACCATCTCCTGGTGATTGGGCCAAAATCATCCACCTGGTGTTGCCTTAGCGAAAAGGTAAAGGTTTCCCTCACACATAGGTGCTAGCTGTTCCTGACTCTAGGGGGGCGGTGCTCATCTCCGTTTCAAAGCCGCAGAGCCAGCGCTGCCCAGGAGACGTCTCCATGGTCTTGTGGCCAGCATGACTCAACACCAAAGGCGCATGGGCCAAGTCTGCTCGGACAAGTCACGGGAGCTCCCTCCGTTATGCCTGAACTACTAGACGGTTATTAATCTATTGAAGTGAAAACCCCAACATGTGCAACTGTATTCTCTCCCAAGCCCCACGTTTAATCAGGGAACCTACAAGCCGATCGTCAAAATGTCATTAAATCCTAGGAATTCGTGTGGCGGACGATGGTCTTGGTGAGAAGGCGATTGGCGGCCACCGAATCATTATGGCACAGGGATATTTCTTCAGGTAAATTGGCTGAAGGCCTAGCGAGAGAATGCCACAATGTTTTCCCTGTTATTAAAAGAGCCCGGGGCCTCTTACCAGAGAAAGATGCTTATCAGCAATCCTGAAGCCGTTGATTTAAAGCCATTTTTGTTGCCTGCTTTATTAAAAGAGGTGCCTTCCTTTAAGGTGATATTATTTTTTATTTTTTATTTTATTAAATTTATACCCCGCCCTTCTCCTTGTTAGGACCCAGGGCGGCGCACAGGCATTATTTAAGAACACAAAATACAATAAATATCTATTTAAAATGTATTAAATTAATAAACCCGTGCTAAAACCCAATATTAAAACCCTTGCCAATTATAAATTATTTTCTTAAAAAGTCAGAAATGGGGGCTATCCTAGGCCGGCTTGTTGGAATAAATACGTCTTAAGACGTTGGCGGAAGAGGCGGAGGTCCGAGATAGTACGGAGGTCGGGGGGTAGGTCGTTCCAGAGGGCCGGGCCCGCCACAGAGAAGGCCCTTCCCCTGGGTGTCGCCAACCGGCATTGCCCCGTCGACGGCACCCGAAGAAGACCCTCTCTGTGGGAGCGGATCGGACGAAGGGATGTATGGGGCAGGAGGCGGTCTCGTATATAGCTAGGCCCCGAGCCATGGAGCGATTTAAAGATGGTCATCAGCACCTTGAAGCGCACTCGAAAGGCCACAGGCAGCCAGTGCAGCTCACGCAGGAGAGGTGTTACGTGGGTTTGCCTTGTGGCACCCATAATCACCCGCGCGGCCGCATTCTGTACTAACTGTAGCCTTCGAGTGCACCTCAAGGGGAGCCCCATGTAGAGAGCGTTACAGTAATCCAGCCGGGATGTCACAAGCGCTTGAGTGACTGTGCGAAGGGCTCCCCGGTCCAGTAAGGGGCGCAACTGGCGTATCAGGCGTACCTGATAGAATGCCCCCCTGGCCACGGCCGCCACATGGTCCTCCATGGACAGCCGGGAATCCAGGAGGACGCCCAAGTTGCGCGCCCTCTCCACGGGGGCCAGTTGTTCGCCCCCAATGGCCAGTGTTGGACTTATCTGGCTGAACCGGGGTGCCGGAAACCACAGCCACTCGGTCTTGGCCGGGTTGAGCTTGAGTTTGTTACTACCCATCCAGATCCGTACGGCCTCCAGACACCGGGACAGCACCTCGACGGCATCGTTGGGGTGGTTTGGGGTGGATATGTACAACTGAGTGTCATCAGCGTACAGATGGTATTCCACCCCAAAACCACGGATGATCTCACCCAGCGGCTTCATGTAGGTGTTGAACAGGAGTGGCGAGAGGACCGACCCCTGAGGAACCCCACATGTGAGGGGCCTCGGGGACGACCTCTGCCCTCCTGCCAACACCCATTGCGACCGACCAGAGAGGTAGGATGAGAACCACCGTAAAACGGTGCCTCTCAGCCCCAACCCCCCCAATCGGTGCAATAAGATACCATGGTCGATGGTATCAAAAGCCGCTGAGAGATCTAATAGGACAAGGATAGAGGAACAACCTCTGTCCCGTGCCCTCCAGAGATCATCCACCAACGCGACCAATGCCGTCTCGGTACTGTGACCGGGCCGGAAGCCGGACTGGCGCGGGTCTAGATAATCAACTTCCTCCAGATGTCGGGGAAACTGTTGAGCCACTACACTCTCAACAACCTTCACTAAAAAGTGAAGGTTGGAGACGGGACGATAGTTCTCTAATAAAGCTGGGTCCAGGGATGGCTTCTTGAGGAGGGGCTTCACCACCGCCTCTTTCAAGACGGTGGGCAAGGACCCCTCACTCAGAGATGAATTCACAATACCCTGGAGCCAGCCTCGTGTCACCTCCCAGGATGCCAGTACAAGCCAGGAGGGGCACGGGTCCAATAAACATGTGGTGGCTCTAAGGTTCCTACCTTATTAAAGCTAAAACGTTTCTCCCTCCCCCTTAAGGAACGGTGAATGCAACGGCATCAGTAATTTGGGAAGTGTGGAAAGCATCCTTCTCTGGAATTGGGAAATTCAGTTTCTCCAGCTTAATTTCTTTCTACAGCAATTGCCAGTCAGATTCCAGAGGATTTGGTCATCATATATATATATATTTGTTCACAATACCCTTTAATTTTTTAATATGTATGTTAGTTTTATGAGCTGATCAATAAATAAATCAGAGAGACTAGGATAGATCTATTTTGAGCTTTTTGTGAAACAATTATAGATATTAACCCTCCTGTCTCAGCTGATGCAATTGGGAGAGCCAGGCTGGCTGAATGGTTTAAAGGCTTCTGCCTGATATGCAATACAGCCCCGGTTCGAATCCCAGTAAGAGTATGACTAGCTGGTGAGAGCTAAAAAGCTCGAAATAGATCTATACTAGTCTCTCTGATTTATCTATTGATCAGCTCAAAAACATCACACCTACACACACACACACACACACACACATATATATATGTAATTGTTTCTCAACAACCTGTTATTAGGCCCCAATTAAGGGAGGAGACATACTGTTTCCTTTCCTGCCTTTCGACTCATCACCAGAGACCATCTAGACAGCAAGCCATGAATTACGTTGTGTGATTTTTTAGATATGTGTGTTAGTTTTATGGCTAAAGTTGGCTAAAGTGCTAGGCTACTTGCTTAGCATGCAACATAGCCCCGGTTCGAATCCCAGTAAGGGGTATGGCCAGCTGATGAGAGCTAATAAGCTCGAAATAGATCTATCCTGGTCTCTCTCTAATTTAATTTATTGATCAGCTCATAAAACTAACATATATGTGTGTGTGTGTGTGTGTGTGTGTTAGTTTTATGAGCTGATCAAATTGTGAAACAATTACATATATATATATATATATATATATATATATATATATATATATATATATATATATATATATATATATATATATATATATATATATATATATATATATATATATATTTATTTATTTATGGAGATGTGAGAGCTTCCATCTTTTTTTTTTTTTGTATATAAATTTTTATTTTCAACATAAAAAACAAGTAAAAACATTCCATTATTTTGGACTTTGTACAACATGTCATTCGGTCCTGAGTTTTTGTGCATCGGTCTTTACAATTACAGACATAATTATTAATTTTCCATCCAGTGTATGTGTATAAAAGTCCGTCTTTTTCTGTAATTATTCAACAAGTAGGAATAAAAGAAAAAAACTCTCCATATATTCCTATTTTGTAGCATTATTCTCAATTGTCTTTAGAAAATACATCACTACTATAAAATACATAAACACCCATGATATTTTCTCTATGTAAGACCAAGAGTTTATCCCAATTTTCCGTTATATTTGTATCTTGTTAATAATCGAGTTAATATACAAAATGTCTTTCTAGAATAACATAATCTCAGCTTATTACAATATCTACCAATCATAACAATTGACCTATATCTAGCAAGTCTTTTAAACATTACGTCTCCTGATTTCTTTTGTCTAACCATTGGTGAAACAGATTCCATACCTTATAAAATTGTTCATCCTCCTCTTCTCTAAGTTCAAGTGAAGAGCTTCAATCTTGTATTTCTGCAGGAGGCAGGGCATGAGCGGTTCCACTGAGGTGTATTTCAGATAGATTTAAGGACAGGTAATCCTCAATTTAGGACCGCTGCTGAGCTCAAAAAGTCTGTCGCTAAACAAGACCATTCTTTAAGATTGAGATTTTCCCCATTTTTGCAACCTTTCTTGCTACGGTTGGTCAGGGAATCGCTGCAGGGGTTAAGTTGGTGACGTGGTTGTTAAGAATCTGGATTCCCCATTGATTTTGCTCAGAGGTGGGTTGCTCCTGGTTCGGCCCAGATTGGGTGAACGGGTAGTGGCGGCAGCGAGGGGCTCTGACCACCTGCCCAGGTGCTTTTGTGCATGCGCACGAGCAAACCGGTAGTAAAAACAAATGGAAGCTCACCACTGATGTTGCTTGTCAGAAGGACACAAAATAGTGAATGCACAACCCAGGACACTATGACCATTACACAGGCTGAGGAATTCTGGGAGTTGAAGTCCACAAGTCTTAAAGTCGCCAAGTTTGGAGACCCCTGATGAATTCTGGGAGTTGAAGTCCACAAGTCTTAAAGTCGCCAAGTTTGGAGACCCCTGATGAATTCTGGGAGTTGAAGTCCACAAGTCTTCAAGTCGCCACGTTTGGAGAGCCCTGAGGAATTCTGGGAGTTGAAGTCCACAAGTCTTAAAGTCGCCACGTTTGGAGACCCCTGAGGAATTCTGGGAGTTGAAGTCCACAAGTCTTAAAGTCGCCACGTTTGGAGACCCCTGAGGAATTCTGGGAGTTGAAGTCCACAAGTCTTAAAGTCGCCACGTTTGGTGACCCCTGAGGAATTCTGGGAGTTGAAGTCCACAAGTCTTTAAGTCGCCACGTTTGGAGACCCCTGAGGAATTCTGGGAGTTGAAGTCCACCAGTATTAAAGTCGCCAAGTTTGGAGACTCCTGTTCTAGAGGAACATTAGAGTAGACTAGAGGAACATTAGTATGAGATATGCCTCCACTATGTTTGCAAACATCTCAAGGGCATCTGACTGGCCCAGAATGGGACAACCTGGCGTGGTCAACTCACCATGGCTAACTCACCATGGCCAACTCACTATGGAACAACTTTCTGTGGGACAATTCAAGAATTCCATTATGGACTTAAAATCATTTTATCACTATTTTAATTTTGGCCATTTATGTTTCCTTTTGTCCTTTCTTTTGCCTCCTTAATAATTGCACCCCACTATTTCTTTGACATTAGTGTAGCTCTTTCCCATGGCGAATTGTCCCTCAGTGAGATGGCCATGCCAAGTTAACCATGCCAAGTTGGCCACGTTGAGTTGTCTTAGAGCCTGACTGGCCCCTGGGAGAAGCACCATGCTAGTTTAAGATGGACTTTTTCCCAATTCATCCGATCTAATCTGTCGTTCTAATTTGGGTCTGAGAATGTATGTGTGTTTCATTCAATTTAATTATTGAAATATTGGTGGAGCCCCAATCCACATTTCTGCTTTGGATGCCTGGCAGGTCCCCGGAGAAACTCGAAGCAACTGCCAATATTTGCTTTCAAGAATCCTGTTAATATTTAAACAAGAAATCTGTCAACAGATTAATTGGTTTTCTTCCTTTCCAGCTGTTTCATGATCGCCTGAAGCTTTCCGTCATGGATCCGTAAATGGCCCCGTGGAGGGCTTACATATGTACAGATGTGGCAGGGCTTATGAACCGAGATATAAAAGTGGAATTGGATGATCGTCTCTTCTGTTACTGTGGACAAGCTGTGTGGTTATTTGGTAAAACCAGGGGACAACAAAGGGCTTCCATTTAGAATCGTGACGGTGTCAATATGTTCATTTTTTTCATGTGAAATCTATTTCATGGTCACTTTGATCCTAAGAAAAGTCCTCTGCGATATGCAATGCGCCTTGACTTACTACCACAATTGAGTCCAATATTTCTGTTGCTAAGCGAGACAGTTGTTAAGTGAGTTTTGCCCAAGCTTTCTTACCATGGTTATTAAGTGATTCATTGCAGTTGTTAAGTTAGTAAGACGCAAATAAGTAACAAGGGGGAGGGAGGGAGGGAGGGAGGGAGGAAGGAAGGAAGGAAGGAAGGAAGGAAGGAAGGAGGATAGGGGAAGGGAGAGAGGGAGGATGGGAGGGAGGGAATGGAGGGAGGGAGGAAGATAGGGGGAGGAAGGAAGGATAGGGAAGGAAGAAATTGAAGGTAATATGGAAGGGAGGGAGAGAGAAAGGAAGGAAGGGAGGGAGGGAGGGAGGGAGGGAGGGAGGGAGGGAGGGAGGAAGAAATTGAAGGTAATATGGAAGGGAGGGAGGGAGGGAGGGAAGGAAGGAAGGAAGGGAGGGAGGGAGGAAGAAATTGAAGGTAATATGGAAGGGAGGGAGGGAGGGAGGGAAGGAAGGAAGGAAGGAAGGAAGGAAGGAAGGAAGGAAGGAGGATAGGAGAAGGGAGAGAAGGAGGATGGGAGGGAGGGAATGGAGGGAGGGAGGAAGATAGGGGGAGGAAGGAAGGATAGGAAAGGAAGAAATTGAAGGTAATATGGAAGGGAGGGAGAGAGAAAGGAAGGAAGGAAGGAAGGGAGGGAGGAAGGAAGGGAGGGAGGAATTGAAGGTAATATAGAAGGGAGGGAGAGAGAAAGGAAGGAAGGAAGGAAGGGAGGGAGGGGGGAAGAAATTGAAGGTAATATGGAAGGGAGGGGGGAGAGTGAAAGGAAGGAAGGAAGGGAGGGAGGGAGGAAGGAATTGAAGGTAATATGGAAGGGAGGGAGGGCGGGAGGGAAGGAAGGAAGGAAGGAAGGAGGGAGGATAGGGGAAGGGAGAGAGGGAGGATGGGAGGGAGGGAATGGAGGGAGGGAGGAAGATAGGGGGAGGAAGGAAGGATAGGAAAGGAAGAAATTGAAGGTATGGAAGGGAGGGAGGGAGAAAGGAAGGAAGGAAGGGAGGGAGGGAGGAAGGAAGGAAGGAAGGAAGGAAGGAATTGAAGGTAATATGGAAGGGAGGGAGAGAGAAAGGAAAGAAGGAAGGAAGGGAGGGAGGGAGGGAGGGAGGGAGGGAGGGGGGAAGAAATTGAAGATAATATGGAAGGGAGGGAGGGAGAGTGAAAGGAAGTAAGGGAGGGAGGGAGGGAGGAATTGAAGGTAATATGGAAGGGAGGGAGGGTGGGAGGGAAGGAAGGAAGGAAGGAGGGAGGATAGGGGAAGGGAGAGAAGGAGGATGGGAGGGAGGGAATGGAGGGAAGGAGAAAGATAGGGGGAGGAAGGAAGGATAGGAAAGGAAGAAATTGAAGGTAATATGGAAGGGAGGGAGAAAGGAAGGAAGGAAGGGAGGGAGGGAGGAAGGAAGGAAGGAATTGAAGGTAATATGGAAGGGAGGGAGAGAGAAAGGAAGGAAGGGAGGGAGGGAGGGAGGGAGGGAGGGAGGAAGAAATTGAAGGTAATATGGAAGGGAGGGAGGGAGAGTGAAAGGAAGGAAGGAAGGGAGGGAGGGAGGAAGGAATTGAAGGTAATATGGAAGGGAGGGAGGGAGGGAGGGCGGGAGGGAAGGAAGGAAGGAAGGAAGGAAGGAAGGAAGGAAGGAAGGAAGGAAGGAAGGAAGGAAGGAAGGAAGGAGGGAGGATAGGGGAAGGGAAAGAGGGAGGATGGGAGGGAGGGAATGGAGGGAGGGAGGAAGATAGGGGGAGGAAGGAAGGATAGGGAAGGAAGAAATTGAAGGTAATATGGAAGGGAGGGAGAGAGAAAGGAATGAAGGGAGGGAGGAAGGAAGGAAGGAAGGAAGGAAGGAGGATAGGGGGAGGGAGGGAGGGAGAGAGGGAGGAAAGAAGGAATGAAGGAAAGCATGAAAGAGGATAGGGGAAGGAAGCGAGGGAGGATGGTATGGAGGGAAGCAAGGGGGAGGGAGGAAGATAGGGGAAGGAAGGATAGGGAAGGAAGAAATTGAAGGTAATATGGAAGGGAGAGAAGGAGGGAAGGAAGGAAGGAGATGGGAAGGGAAGGGGATAAAGGAAGGAAGGAAGACAGGGGAAGGAAGGAAGGATAGGGTGAGGGAGGGAGGGAGGGAAAGGAAGGGAAGGGTAGAAGGGAGGGTATATGTTCAAACCTCTTCCAAAAGGTTTCCAGTGTTTGGTATCGTCCTACAGGCACCTTCTACTTTTGTTCTTTTTTGAGTTCACCTCCAAAAACTCACCAAGTTTGGTTCCTGAACTTGAAATGAGGATAATTAATCCTCGGCTGCATCATTTACTATTTCCTCCATCCAGAGCAGCGAGGAGATTGTCACCTATTACAGGGGTCTGCAAAGTTGGCTCTTTTAAGACTGGTGGACTTCAACTCCCAGAATTCCCCAGCCAGCTATGCTGGCTGGGCAACTCTGGGAGTTGCAGTCCACCAGTCTTAAAAGAGCCAACTTTGCAAACCCCTGACCTATGACGTTTGCAAAATCTCACCTTCGCCAGAGGGAGCGAGAGACCCATCTCTCCTCAGGATCTTCACTCTGGGTAGCAAAAGAGGCAGGATCCTCCATCATTCAGTCACCAAATTAGTTCCAGCCAACTTGATTTCACTCTCCTTTCAGGGTTGCACCCCTCCTTGACTTCAAGAAGCTAAGCAGCATCAGACGGGGTTGGTTTTTGGATGAGAGACAAACCACGCACCTCAAGGCCCGTCAACTAAAGTGGGAAGGAGAAAACCTAACCTCGAAACAGGCAGGAGCTAACCACCTTCCCACCATTGCTAGGACCACTACATGAACAATTATTTTCATGGTAGCCATTTCGATCTAATTGTTAAGACACCAGACTAAAAACAAGGAGATGGTGAGTTCTAGTCCTGCCTTAGATGTCAAAGCTGGCTGGGTGACTTTGGGCTGATCACCAGGAGACGGTGAGTTCTAGTCCTGCCTTATGTGAAAACTGGCTGGGTGACTTTGGGCCAATCACCAGGAGACGCTGAGTTCTAGTACTGCCTTAGCATGAAAACTGGCTGGGTGACTTTGGGCCAGTCCCTTCTTGTTGTTATAGAAATGACTTGAAATAGTTAAAAATGTAAAACAAAAAGTTGTAATTTTTTTGTATTTTACGGCGCTGAAAAAAGATGGAAATCACTACTTTCTTTCTTTCTTTCTTTCTTTCCTTCCTTCCTTCCTTCCTTCCTCCGTTTCTCCTGGCTTCTTCCTCTTTTTCTTTCTTTCTTCCTGTTTTTTCCTTCCATCCTCCCTCCCTTGCTCCTTCCCTCCCTTCCAGCTTCTTCCTCTTTTAATTGATTTCCCTTTTTTTTTTGTTCTTTCATTCATTCTTCCTTCCTTCTGCCTCCCCCTCCCTTCTTGGCTTCTTCCTTCCTTCTTTCCTTCCTTCCTCCCTTCCCTTCTTTCTTTTTCTTCTGTCCTCCCCACCCCCTCCTCTTTCCTCTTTAGCTTTTCTAACCCTTCTCTCGTTTTATATTTTTATCTCCAGGTAAGCTTTCCTAAGCTGTTAATGGGATAAAAATAGTGTGCCTCTACCCTATCTGAGGCACAGCCTGCTCGTCATTCTCACTGTAACAGCATCCAGCGACACGCTCTAGATAGGAACAGTGGCTCTCCTGCCACGGAGGAATAAATGACATTTATCTGGTGCAGGAAAAACCCGCCATGCAGCTGTGAACGCCGCCTCCTGCCAAATGGGCTGCCTCTTTTTACACCTCTCCTTACGGGTCTCCGGGGGTCACAATTGCTAGCAGAAAGTTTTAAGGACAGAAGCAGGCAATTAACACCTGAAATATGTCCTTGAGGGAAGGATGGCAGGTGTTGGAGAACTTCAGAAAATAGGTAGCCATCTCCCACGTTCGCTCCGGCAATGGAAGGAGCTAGGAATAAACGCAAATGTATTTGGGCTTTTGCTGATGAGGGAAGCTTTTTGTTACAGAAATCGCTAAGCACATATTATAGGGTAGGTGTCAGGGTTCCAAATAGCACCCAAAAGTAAATCAGAGCCCGAGGCAAAGGATTGCTCAAATTCCAATTGATGAAGAAAGCCATGTTGGCACATCTGTGGAAAACCCGAATCTGAAAGATTCCTGGTTTCCCCCACCTGGTTGAAAGTTCAAGATCTTGTCCCCCACACATACAAGTCCATCCCATGGTCCAATCTCTGACTGCCATGCTGGCAGCTTCCACCCATCCAATTCCGGCCAGGTGCAGAGGTGCAGAGACAAAGGATGACCTTGGCTTTCTAGGAAGAAGGTTGTTATGGCTACCTATCATCTTAACTCCATGCAATGTCCCCCTCCCATTTCTCAGCAATAGAAAGTCCATCCCATGGTCCTATCTCCCACTGCCATGCTGGCAGCTTTCACCCATCCAGTTCCGGCCAGGTGCAGAGGTGCAGAGACAAAGGATGACCTTGGCTTTCTAGAAAGAACGTTGTTATGGCTACCTATCATCCAACTCCATACAATCCCCCTCCCATTTTCCTACCATAGAAAAGGCATAGTAGAATAATAGAACGTGTGGCAGGCCGCTGGTCAGCTATTAAACCATCGTTACCTTAACACTCATCTCATTTAAAGCCAAATTGTGGCCGTAAACTGAGGACCACCGGCATTGCTTCCAATTCACCTTCAAATTTAATTTAATTTAGTTTTATTATTTATAATTGTTATATATGTATATGCTCTTAAATTCTTGTACACCGCCCCGAGTCTCTTCGAAGAGAGGGGGCGGTCAATAAATCCAAATAAATAAATAAATAAATAAATAAATAAATAAATAAATAAACAAACAAACAAACAAACAAACAAACAAACAAACAAATAAATAAATAAATAAATGCATTGCATGGAGCATCACCCTGCAGTAGACGGATAATGGAATGTGCTTTTCAGCGCTCGATTTATCTTGATTCCTCTCGCTCTTATTATTTTTCCGCAGGACATCAAATTTGTCACTTGCGACTTTAAGTTTGAAAACTGAGCCCCGTACTTGCTCCACGAACCCCACGTCTTCAAATCTCAATAAAATCCATCTGGAGCAGCCGGGGAGGGGTGAAGCCTGACGTCATAATGCAGCAATTAGAACCCACTTTCATCTCGGCGGTGCCTTTGAAGGTTTTGATTGCAATTAATTAAACTGGCATGCCTTTCAAATGAAAAGGGGTTGAGGCGATGGAGATAAGAGAGAAAAGGGACCGGGGGGGTGGATGGGGGGGTGGACATTCTTGGAGAAAAGATACTCCACACACTCCCCTCCGATTGTAACTTTTTTAAACCAACTGTAGTTCAACAAGTTTAAATAGGAGCCAGCCGTGGGCAGCAGCTGCCAAAAAAGCCAACACAGCTCTAGGCTGCATCAACAGAGGGAGAGAATCAAGATCACGTGAAGGGTTAATACCACTTTATAAGGCCTTGGGAAGGCCACACTTGGAATACTGCATCCAGTTTTGGTCACCACAATGTAGAAAAGATGTGGAGACTCTAGAAAGAGTGCAGAGAAGAGCAACGAAGAGGATTAGGGGACTGGAGGCTAAAACATATGAAGAACGGTTGCAGGAGCTGGGTATGTCTAGTTTGATGAAGAGAAGGACCAGGGGTGACATGATAGCAGTGTTCCGATATCTCAGAGGGTGCCACAAAGAAGAGGGAATCAAACTATTCTCCAAGGCACCTGGGGGCAGGACAAGAAGCAATGGGTGGGAACTAATCAAGGAGAGAAGCAACTTAGAACTAAGGAGAAATTTCCTGTCAGTTAGAACAATTAACCTCTGGAACAGCTTGCCTCCAGAAGTTGTGAATGCCCCAACCCTGGAAGTCTTTAAAAAGATGTTAGATAGCCATTTGTCTGAAATGGTATAAGGTTCCTGCCCACGCAGGGGGTTGGACTAGAAGACCTACAAGGTCCCTTCCAACTCTGCTATTGTATTGTATTATTATTATAAGTTGGTGCAACTGAAGAACAGTTGCAGGAACTGGGTATGGCCAGCCTAGAGGAAAGAAGGGGGACGTGACAGCCGTCTTCCAATATTTGAGGGGCTGCCCCAAAGAAGAGGAGGTCAAGCTATTCTCCAAAGCCCCCTGAGAGCAGGAGAAGGAACAATGGAGGGAAACTAATCAAGGAGAGAAGAAACCTGGAAACATCCTAACCGTGACGACAATTCACCCGCGGAACGGCTTGCCACCAGAAGTGGTAGGGGCTCTATCACTGGAGTGTTTTAAGAAGAGACTGGACAGCTACCTGCCTGAAATGGTATTAAGGCAGGGGTGTCAAGGCCCGGGGGCCAGATCTGGCCCATGGGGTGCTTAGTCCTGGCCCGTGAGATTGTCGTGGAAACAGTGAAGGACTATCCCAAGGTGCCTCTACCAGCAAAAATGGAGCTCCGGTTGCAGGAGGCCATTGCAGCTGAAAATGGACCTCAGGAGTCTGTTTCCATAAGCAGAACACTTGGACCGCCACAGCCCGCCCCACCCAACACGAGTGATATCAAGCTGGCCATGCCCAACCTGGCCACGCCCATCGCCCCCCCCCCCAAAAAAACATCACACATAACCCTGATGCAGCCCTCTATGCAATCGAGTTTGACACCCTACTCTAAGGTTGGAGGTTGGACTAGAAGACCTCCAAGGTCCCTTCCAGCCTCTATTCTGATTCCGATAAGGCTGTTGTAGATCTGCCTTTTTTGGCCTGAAGAAGTCCGGCTATCGCATCCAGCTTTTTCTCTGTGATTGTTCCTTCTGATGGCTGTAACGTTGGCAGATAGCCGCAGGCTCTTCACCGAAAAAGATGGTCCAGCCATGGGAGGAGAGAGTGAATTTGAAGAATTTCCTTTGAACTCTGTATTTATCTTTTCAGGTTCTTAAGACAGGCCTGGGAACTTTCCCCTCTGGGTTAGAAGTTTCCCATTTTTTGAGGTCAAAATCCACTCATTCTTCATTACTGCTCCTTTATGCAGTGGCCTGGAAATAAAACTAAAGGGACTAGAGCTGGACAAAAGAATCTGACCCAAGGAGGCACAGTGGTTAGAGTGCAGTACTGCAGGCTACTTCTGCTGACTGCCAGCTGCCTGCAATTTGGCAGTTCGAATCTCACCAGGCTCAAGGTTGACTCAGCCTCCCATCTTTCCAAGATGGGTCAAAGGAGGACCCAGATTGTTGGGGGCAAGAGGCTGACTCTGTAAACCGCTTAGAGAGGGCTGTAAAGCACTGTGGCCTAGAGGTGGAGTTCTTGCCTCACAAGCAGGAGGTTGTGAGTTCGATCCTAGGTAGAGGCACATGTAGGGGGTTGGACTAGATGGCCTGCAAGGTCCCTTCCAACCCAGTTAATCTGTTAAAGTTATATAAATAAGTGTTATTGCCAGCTGGAAATGAAGCTCAGGTTTAGACCCAGCTTTGAGAGAGAAAGGAAATAATTTGGCATAACCAGGGAAATAACACCCATTCAATTGTTACCACAGAGGCAATGCAGGTGGGGGGGATGGCATTACGGATATTAAGATAGAAACCAGGAAAAAAAGAAAAGTTTTGGGTTTGCAAGCCATAAAAAATGTGGCATCTGGTGTTATCCACTGGTTAGGAAAACAAACATGGTTTTGGGACCAAGATTTTTTTTTAAAAAAACGTGCTTATTAAAATGCAATACATTGCATTTATTCAAATGCCGTAAATTGCATGCATTAGAATGAAAGAAAGTACCATGCATTAGAATGAAATAAATTGCATGTATTAAAATACAATAAATTGCATGCATGAGAATGCAATAAATTGCATGCATGAGAATGCAATAAATTGCACGCATGAGAATGCAATAAATTGCATGCATGAGAATGCAATAAATTGCATGCATGAGAATGCAATAAATTGCACATATTCAAATTGCAATAAATTGCATGCATTAAATAATTCCATTAACGGTATTTTGTAGCATTAAATCTAAAGGAATAAAATAAATGGAGGCAAAACGGGAGAAACCAAGATTAGAAGAGATATAGTGGGCAAGAATAAAATATCAATAACTGCAGTCTGTTTGCAATTATCATAAATGTTGAAGTTCATTATTTCCTTCATGGATTGATTGTACAAAACTAAGTTCATGTGTCATTTAAAAGACACTGGAAATCTCTATGTATCTGGGAACACGATGTTAATATTGTCACTATTTATCACTATTCCAAAGATAAATGCACGTAATCAGGTTAAGGAAAAAAGGAGAAAGGAAATGGATATAAAAAGAACAGATGAAAAACAATATTGAAAAATTACACAGTTTTAAATTCCCTCCTTTTGTACTTGGCTGGTAATTATATCAACATGTTTGTTTGAATTATTTTTGATTGCAGTCCTTATGTTGATTGCTTTCCCCTTAAAGCCATACCAGGCAAGCTTCTGAAATTATATTTATGATTAAGTTTTTTTTAATCCGTGAAGACTTCCAGAGCAAATGGGATTTTCCATTTATATCATAATTATTTAGTTCTTAATATGCTTGTTGGAGATGCCAACTCTTTTCTTTGGAAGGATTAAGAACGATTCTGTCTCTAGACTGGGCACCCCCAAATCCTGCAACCGTTCTTCATATGTTTTAGTCTCCAGGCCTTTCATCATCCTAGTTGCTCTTCTCTGCGCTTTCCCCCAAAGTCTTAAGATCTTTTTTGTGATATGGTCACCAAAACTGGATGCAGGATTCCGGTTGTGCCCCTCACTTCTCATCCAAAAAGCTTCTTCGTTCTCCTCTATCATGTCAGTGCTGAAGATGCTTCTTGGATGAGAAGCAAAACAGCTGCTGTGGCCTAGAGGTGGAGCTCTCGCCTTCCAATCAGGAGGTTGTGAGTTCAATCCTAGGTAGAGGCAGATGTAGGGTTTCCTGCAGTGGTGGGTTTCTGCAGGCTCGCACCTACTCGCAAGAGCCGGATGGTGAAATTTAGAGAACCGGTGAGAGGGGGTTCCACCGGCGGACCCAGAAGTAAGTCTGGCCTGCCGCTGCCAGTAACCCAATGGGAAGGAAAGGAAGGCAGAAAGTAAGAAAGGAAAGAAAGAAAGAAAGAAAGAATTTATTATCACAATTGAGCCCAAAATTTTGGTTGCTAAGCAAGAGCGTTGTTAAATGAGTTTCACCACATTTTACAAGTTGGCCGCTCCCACCCTGTCACATGACTGCCAAGCCACGCCCACAAAATAGGCCACACCTAGAGAGTAGGTTCTAAAAAAATTTGAAACCCACCACTGGTCTCCTGCTTGGGCAGGGGGTTGGACTAGATGACCTGCAAGGTCCCTTCCAACTCTGTTAATCTGTTAACTTCAAAGAAAAACCAGAAAGCCCAGTGGCCTCCTGAAAAAGCACCTTTGGGACAACCATGAGCTGGATATCTGAGAATCTCTACAGACGTTTAGCTATACAATTTGGGATGAAGACCCTTGGAATGGTGCGGGAGCAGGAATGGATTTCCAGAGAATAAAATTGCAGACGACAGGAACCATTTGCACCACTCAGGAGACCCCGAGGACACAGATCAACCTCCAAGTGGCCTCAAGGACCCTCTAAAAGGATGCAAATGACCAGCTGTCGGCAAGGAGCATCAATCCTTCCCTTCCCCACTGTCCTATCAGAGTTGAAGAAGCTTCTTGGGTGTTTAAAGCAAAACATCTTCAGAAGAAAAAACAAGAAAGTCCTGTTGCCTCCTGAAAAAAGCACTTTTGGGATAGCAGATGGAAACTCATCAAGGAGAGAAACAGCCTAGAACTAACGAGGAAATCAATCAATCGCCTTCAGAACCTCAGGGTGGGCCATCACTGGAAGGCTTTCAAAAAGAGATTGGACAACCATTTGTCTGAAATGGTAGAGGACCTCCTGTTTGAGCAGGGGGTTGGACTAGAACAGGGGTGGGCAAACTTTGCCACTTTAAGTCTGAATGACTTCAGCTCCCAGACTTCTCCAGCCAGCTTTGCTGGCTGGAGAAGTCTGGGAGCTGAAGTCCTTCAGACTTAAAGTAGCAAACTTTGCCCACCCCTGCACTAGAAGATCTCTGAGGTCCCTTCCGATGCTGTTATTCTGCATTTGTATTCATCGCAATTGAAAAGAAAAGGGTGGGGAATTACGGTTTGTCTTGCTGATACAGGGCCTGGATCCAAGATGGATTCAGATGACTTAACAGTTTTAATTTAAAAAAGAAAAAGAAAAAAAAAGAACAGATGTTCCACGGTTGGACTTTTGCCAGTTCAATGCAGGAAGGATCAGAGAAGTAAACAGGATCCTTGCAGGCAATTCCCAGACAACGTGTCAGGCTGTCAATCACCAGCGACAGCTATCCGCTGGGGAATCTGCTTAAGGTCAGATAGTGGGGAAATTATCCATCTGCTATTTTTTTTTTCCCCTTCCAAAATAATTGGCTTTTCACCTGCATCTATCTAGGATAAATGGGGCGTCCAATTTCTTAGGCAAAGCCAAGAATGGCTACATATCCCTGCCTGTTCTACCATAGGAGAACATTTGTTAACTGTTGCCTGAATTACAGAATGACAAGAGTTGGATGGGACCTTCGAGGACTTTGAATCCAAGCCCTGCTCAAACAGGAAACCCTATGCCATGTTGGACAAATGGCTGTCCAAGCTCTTCTTTAAAAAAAACTCCAGTGATGGAGCTTCCACAGCTTCTGGTGGCAAGCTGTTCCCCTGGCTAATTGTCCTCCTAAAGTTTCTCCTTAGTTCTAGCTTGGTTCTTGGTTAGCTTCCAACCATTGCTTCCTCTCCTGCCTTCAGGTGCTTTGGAGAATATTCTTTGTGGCAGCCCCTCAAATATTGGAAGACTGCTATCATGTCCCTCCTAGTCCTTCTCTTCTCTAGACTAGTCATATCCAATCCCTGCAGCTGTTCTTCATATGATTTAGTCTCCAGACCTTCAATTAGTTGCTCTTCCCTGCACTTTTTCCAAAATCTCAACATCTGTTTTGTAATGTGGTGACCAAAACTGGATGCAGGATTCCAGGTGTAGTCTTAACTAAAGTTAGGACTGCACATGCGTGCTACTCGTTCCCGATTCTAGGGGGCGGTGCTCATCTCCGTTTCAAAGCCGAAGAGCCAGCGCTGTCCGAAGATGTCTCCATGATCATGTGGCCGACCTGACTCAACGCCGAAGGCGCACGGAACGCTGTTCCCTTCCCACCAAAGGTGGTCCCTATTTTTCTACTTGCATTTTTTAACGTGCTTTCGAACTGCTAGGTTGGCAGAAGCTGGGACAAGTAATGGGAGCTCGCTCCATTACGAGTCAGTAGGGATTCGAACCACCGAATGGCCGACCTGTCTGATCAACAAGCTCAGCGTCTTAGCCACTGAGCCACCTTAAGGTTTGATAAAGTGATGCGAATACCTCACGGGATTCTGGTTTTTTTGGCTGCTGCTGAAACACCGCTGGCTCGTGTTTAAGTGATCGTCAACTAGGACTCCAACATCCCTCTCACAGTTACTGTTTTTGAGCCGGAGTTCGCCTACTTTGTACTTGCACCTTCGGTTTTTCCCTCCTAAGGGTCAAACCTTGCTTTTCTCCCCATCAAATTTCATTTTGTTGGCTAGGGCCCATTGTTCAAGTCCGTCAAGATCCATTTCGTTCCTGTGCATATCTTTGGAGGTGCTGGCTATTCCTACCAGCTTAGTATCACCTGGAGATTGGATGGGTTTCCATTTTATTCCTTCATCTAAGTCAGGGGTCTCCAACCTTTGCAACTTTAAGTCTGAAGGACTTCAGCTCCCAGAATCCAGCTTTGCTGGCTGGAGAATTCTGCGAGCTGAAGTCCTTCAGACTTAAAGTTGCAAAGGTTGGAGACCCCTGATCTAAGTCATTTATGAAAATACTGAAGAGTACCAGGCCTAAGGCGGAATCCTGTTTATTTCCCTCCGTGTATAGGTAGTAACCATTAAGGACTACTCATTGAGTACGGTTTGTCAGCCAGTTACAAATCCATCTGGTGGTGATGCGGTCTATCCTACATTTTTCTGGTTTACCGAGAAGTAAGTTGTGGTCTACTTTGTCGAATGCCTTGCTGAAGTCTAAATATTTATTTATTTATTTATTTATTTATTTATTTATTTATTTATTTATTTATTATATTTATACCCCGCCCTTCTCCAAGCGGACCCAGGGCGGCGCACAGGAATGTCAAAATACATACAAAAACATAATAAAATTTTAAAAAACATATTCTAATAAAAACCTGTGCTAAAACCGAATTAAAAATCCCAAATTTAAAACTATCTAGGAGTCAGTAATGGAGGTTACGCTAGGCCAGCTAGATGGAATAGATGTGTCTTCAGACACTTGCGGAAGAGGCGGAGGTCGGAGATGGTGCGGAGTTCAGGGGGTAGGTCGTTCCAAAGGGCTGGTCCCGCCACAGAGAAGGTCCTTCCCCTGGGTGTCACCAGTCGGCATTGTCCAGCCGACGGCACCCTGAGGAGGCCCTCTCTGTGGGAGCGTATCGGTCTGAGGGATGTATGGGGCAGGAGGCGGTCTCGCATGTAACTAGGCCCCGAGCCATGGAGCGCTTTAAAGATGGTCGTTAAAACCTAAATATATTATGTCCACAGCATTTCGCTGGTCTACTAATTTAGCAACTTTGTCAAAGAATGGAATACGTGTCAGGCCTACAGTCATATTCCTTTTAGAATCATTGGCCTGGCACTCCTCTCTCTCTCTCTCTTTCTTTACTATGCTGTTTCATTAGTGGGGTAAATGGGAGGGGGGAATAGTAAGGAGTAGAATGTTGTGGTCAAAACAAAACATTCCTCTCTAGAAGTCCAAGGTCATCCTTTGTCTCCGCACCTCTGCACCTGACCGGAAGTGGGCGGGTGGAAGCTGCCAGCGTGGCAGTGGGAGATTGGACCATGGGATGGACTTTCTATTGCTGAGAAATGGGAGGGGGAAATTGCATGGAGTTACGATGATAGGTAGCCATAACAACATTCTTTCTAGAAAGCCAAGGTCATCCTTTGTCTTCGCACCTCTGCAACCTGACTGGAAGTGGATGGGTGGCATTGCCAGGGTGGCAGTGGAAGATTGGACCATGGGATGGACTTGTGGGTGAGTAGGTGGGGGGGGCAAGGTTTTGAACTTTCAACTAGGTGGAAAACCCAGGAAGCTTTCAGATACGGGTTTCCAAAGACTGTAGCCACATGTCTCTCTTATTAGATTGGAACTTTGATCAAAGTTATGCCTTGGACTCTGATTTAATTCTGGATGATATTTGGAATGCTGAAATAAGATTGTTTTGGCATGATCTGTTTTTAACAAACCCATGCTGGCTACTACTTATAATTTAATTTGTTTCTAGATGTTCACAGATCTCGCTAGGCGTTGAGGGAAAGCCACCATGATGCCACTCACATCGCCACTGTGCCGATCACAAAAAAAACAATATAATTTGTGCCAGTTTCGAGATATGAATGATGCAAAATCTGTCATTTGCATATGATTTCTGGCTCCCCAACCCATCCCGTCTTTAACACCCGTGTATCGCAGAGCAACATGGGGCCAACGAAAGGATTGATGCTTGGGTAACAGAGGAGCAGGAAGACCACGGACTCAATCCCTGCATCACACAGCAAGGGCAGAAAAGATTTTCTATTTCCAACCTCGCGAACACGTTGACAGGCAGGACTAACAATGCGGAGTTAATTGGTGCTATTTCGATCTTCAGCAGACGGCCGTATCTCAACAGTTTCTGTTGGCTGATGCCATAAATGGTCCCGCAATGTTGTTGTTGTTTTAAAAAATTAAACATGATTGCAAAAATGAGAAGCTGTGACAGTTCGATCCAGCTCTCGAATCTTTGCTGCTCAAGTCCTCTAGCATTCGAGCCCTGCACACCAAGACAACTAGACACAAGGACAGTTTTCCCCCCCGAATGCCATCACTCTGCTAAATAAATAATTCCCTCCCCACTCTCAAACCATTCACTAAGGCTGCATTGCTATCACTATTAGTCTTCTCAGCGTTCCTATCACCTCCTTACTTATGACTGCAGGACTGGGACTTTCTTGCTTGTATCCTTATGATTTGTATTGATATTGTTTCCTGATTGCTTATTTGTACCCTGTGACTATCATTAACTGTTGTACCTTATGATTCTTGGTGAATGTATCTTGTTTTTTTATGTACACTGAGAGCATCTGCACCAAAGACAAATTCCTTGGGTGTCCAATCACACTTGGCCAATAAAGAATTCTCTTCTTTTCTCTTCTCTTCTATTCTCTCCTCTCCTCTCCTCTCCTCTCTTTCCTCTCCTCTTCTCCCCTATTCCATTCTATTCCCTCTTCTATTTTATTCTCTCTCTCCTCTCCTCTCCACTCTATTGTACTCTATTCTATTCTATTCTATTCCCTCTTCTCTCCTCTCTATTCTATTCTATTCTATTCTATTCTGTCCTCTCTTCTCCTCTCCTCTCCTCTATTCTATTCCCTCTTCTCTTCTCTTCTCTTCTCTCCTCTCCATTCTATTCTATTCTATTTAATTCTATTCTATTCTATTCTATTCTCTCTTCTCCTCTCCTCTCTTTCCTCTCCTCTCCCCTATTCCATTCTATTCTCTCTTCTATTCTTTCTCTCCTCTCCTCTCCATTCTATTGTATTCTATTCTATTCTACTCTATTCTATTTTATTCTCTCCTATTCTCTTCTATTCTATTCTCCTCTCCTCTCTTTCCTCTTCTCTTCTCCCCTATTCCATTCTATTCCCTCTTCTATTCTATTCTCTCTCTCCTCTCCACTCTATTGTACTCTATTCTATTCTATTCTATTCCCTCTTCTCTCCTCTCTATTCTATTCTATTTTATTCTCTCCTATTCTATTCTCTTCTCTCCTCTCCTCTCTCCTCTATTCAATTCTATTCTATTCTATTCCCTCTTCTCTCCTCTCTATTCTATTTTATTCTATTCTCTCCTATTCTCTTCTCTTCTCTTTTCTCTTCTCTTCTCTCCTCTCCTCTATTCAATTCTATTCTATTCCCTCTTCTCTATTCTATTCTATTTTATTCTATTCTGTCCTCTCTTCTCCTCTCCTCTCCTCTATTCCATTCTATTCTCTCTTCTATTCTTTCTCTCCTCTCCTCTCCATTCTATTGTATTCTATTCTATTCTACTCTATTCTATTTTATTCTCTCCTATTCTCTTCTATTCTATTCTCTCCTCTCCTCTCCTCTTTCCTCTTCTCGTCTCCCCTATTCCATTCTATTCCCTCTTCTATTCTATTCTCTCTCTCCTCTCCACTCTATTGTACTCTATTCTATTCTATTCTATTCTATTCTATCCCCTCTTCTCTCCTCTCTATTCTATTCTATTTTATTCTATTCTATTCTCTTCTCTCCTCTCCTCTCTCCTCTATTCAATTCAATTCTATTCTATTCCCTCTTCTCTCCTCTCTATTCTATTTTATTCTATTCTCTCCTATTCTCTTCTCTTATCTTTTCTCTTCTCTTCTCTCCTCTCCTCTATTCAATTCTATTCTATTCCCTCTCCTCTCCTCTCTATTCTATTCTATTTTATTCTATTCTGTCCTCTCTTCTCCTCTCCTCTATTCTATTCCCTCTTCTTTTCTCTTCTCTCCTCTCCATTCTATTCTATTCTATTTAATTCTATTCTATTCTCTCCTCTCCTCTCTTTCCTCTCCTCTTCTCTCCCCTATTCCATTCTATTCTCTCTTCTATTCTTTCTCTCCTCTCCTCTCCATTCTATTGTATTCTATTCTATTCTATTCCCTCTTCTCTCCTCTCTATTCTATTTTATTCTATTCTCTCCTCTCCTCTCTTCTTCTCTTCTCTTCTCTCCTCTCCTCTCCTCTATTCACTTCTATTCTATTCTATTCTATTCCCTCTTCTCTCCTCTCTATTCTATTCTATTCTGTCCTCTCTTCTCCTCTCCTATTCCCTCTTCTCTTCTCTTCTCTCCTCTCCATTCTATTCTATTCTATTCTATTTAATTCTATTCTATTCTATTCTCTCCTCTCCTCTCCTCTCTTTCCTCTCCTCTCCCCTATTCCATTCTATTCCCTCTTCTATTCTTTCTCTCCTCTCCTCTCCTCTCCATTCTATTGTATTCCATTCTATTCTATTCTCTCCTATTCTCTTCTCTTCTCTCCTCTCCTCTATTCTATTCTATTCTATTCTATTCTATTCCCTCTTCTCTCTTCTCTCATCTCTATTCTATTCTATTCTATTCTCTCCTCTCCTCTCTTCTCTTTCCTCTCCTCTCCTCTCCATTCTATTCTGTTCTGCTCTACTCTACTCTACTCTACTCTACTCTACTCTACTCTACTCTACTCTACTCTACTCTACTCTACTCTACTCTACTCTGGTAAATGTATGCCCACTGGGTCTTCCCATTAACCCACTTTAGCCTCAATCTGCTCAGGTTGAAAGGTTATGTAAAAAATCCTCACAAATAATTGTTCGGTGCTGTGCTGTGCTGTGCTAAAGCTTCACTAGAAGAGAATATTTCTAGCTTGAGGGTGACCTGTGGGGTCCTTGGTGCTCTCTGAGCTTGATTGTTTGCTTACAGACCTTTCATTACCCTACTAGGTAACATCATCACCATGAGGGAAGGTGGGGTTTGCTCTCTGTTTATATACAGTTGCTTGCCTGACTGGTTGGGTGTGACTTTCTCCTTAGTAGTTCCTTGGTTGGGCTACTGTTTAATACCCTAATCAAGGAACTACCAAGGAGAAAACCAAACTGCCATCAATACTGACAGGGCAAACCCCGCACTCACTATCACTGATAATGTTACCTAGCTGGGCAATGAAATGTCTGAAAGTATGTAACTAAGCTCCGAGAGCACCAATGACGTCATCATCCTCCTGCTCCTCCTCCACTCCACAAACCCCACTCCCTTCTAGCCCTGATGATGTTACCTAGTTGGGTCATGAAACGTCTGTAAGAAAGCAACCAAACTCAGAGAGAGAACCAAGATCCCACAGTCCTCCTCCTCCTCCTCTTCCTCCTCCACTCCACAAACCCCACCCCCTTCTAGTCCTGATGATGTTACCTACTGTGGTTGTTTGTTGCGAAGCCGTGTCCAATCCGTTGCCACCCTATGGACAATATTCCTCCAGGCCTTCCTATCCTTTACCATCAGAGTTGGGCTGCTGCTGGTTCGTCCAGTTTTGGCCAAGCCGGTAGTGGAACTCAGGCCTGGATCACAGAACCAGTAGCGACCCAGACCTGCCACGCCCCCGAAGCTGTTCCCTCGCTGCCGCTTGGCTGCCGCCATTTTGGATTTGTGTGACCGTGCATGCACAGTTCACTGTAAATTGTTCTGCGCATATGTTGCATGCATGTTGCAAACCAGCAGTAATGCCTGCATCCACCCACCCCTGTCCACCATCCTCTGGAGTCCTTTGAAGCTCAGGCCTACTGCTTCGGGGACTCCATCCAGCCACCTCCTTCTCTGTTCTCCCCTTCTTCTTCTGCCCTCAATCATTCCCAGCATGAGGCTCTTCTCCAGGGAGTCCTTCTTCCTTCTCATGAGGTGGCCAAAGTCTTTGAGTTTCCTCTTCAGGATCTGGCCTTCTCAAGAGCAGCCAGGGTGGATCTCCTCTAGGACTGATTATTTGGATGGCCTTGCAGTCCAAGGGACTTGCAGGATAGATAGATAGATAGATAGATAGATAGATAGATAGATAGATGGATGGATGGATGGAGGGAGGGATGGATGGATGGATGGATGGATGGATGGATGGATGGATGGATGGATGGATGGATGGATGGATGGATGGATGGATGGATGGATGGATGGATAGATAGATAGATAGATAGATAGATAGATAGATAGATAGATAGATAGATAGATAGATAGATAGATAGATAGATAGATAGATAGATAGACAGATAGACAGACTAGTTGTTAGTTGCAAAGTTGTGTCTGACCCATCGCGACCCCATGGACCACATTCCTCCAGGCCTTCCTGTCCTCTCCCATCCTCTGGAGTCCATTGAATCTCACGCCTGCTGCTTTGGTGACTCCATCCAGCCACCTCCTTCTCTGCCATCCCCTTCTTCTTCTTTTGCCCTCCATCGTTCCCAGCATGAGGCTCTTCTCCAGGGAGTCCTTCTTCCTTCTCATGAGGTGGCCAAAGTCTTTGAGTTTCCTCTTCAGGATCTGGCCTTCTAAAGAGCAGTCAGGGTGGATCTCCTCTAGGACTGACCAGTTGAGTAGCCTTGCAGTCCAAGGGACTTGCAGGATAGATAGATAGATAGATAGATAGATAGATAGATAGATAGATAGATAGATAGATAGATAGATAGATAGATAGATAGATAGATAGATAGATAGATAGATAGATAGATAGATAGATAGATAGATAGATAGATAGATAGATAATTATAAAGATAGATAGATAGATAGATAGATAGATAGATAGATAGATAGATAGATAGATAGATAGATAGATAGATAGATAGATAGATAGATAGATAGATAGATAGATAATTATAAAGATAGATAGATAGATAGATAGATGATAGATAGATATATAGATAGATAGATAGATAGATAGATAGATAGATAGATAGATAGATAGATAGATAGATAGATAGATAATTATAAAGATAGATAGATAGATAGATAATTATAAAGATAGATAGATAGATAGATAGATAGATAGATAGATAGATAGATAGATAGATAGATAGATAGATAGATAGATAGATAGATAGATAGATAGATAGATAGATAGATAGATAGATAGACAGATAGATAGATAGACAGATAGACAGACTAGTTGTTAGTTGCAAAGTTGTGTCTGACCCATCGCGACCCCATGGACCACATTCCTCCAGGCCTTCCTGTCCTCTCCCATCCTCTGGAGTCCATTGAATCTCACGCCTGCTGCTTTGGTGACTCCATCCAGCCACCTCCTTCTCTGCCATCCCCTTCTTCTTCTTTTGCCCTCCATCGTTCCCAGCATGAGGCTCTTCTCCAGGGAGTCCTTCTTCCTTCTCATGAGGTGGCCAAAGTCTTTGAGTTTCCTCTTCAGGATCTGGCCTTCTAAAGAGCAGTCAGGGTGGATCTCCTCTAGGACTGACCAGTTGAGTAGCCTTGCAGTCCAAGGGACTTGCAGGATAGATAGATAGATAGATAGATAGATAGATAGATAGATAGATAGATAGATAGATAGATAGATAGATAGATAGATAGATAGATAGATAGATAGATAGATAGATAGATAGATAGATAGATAGATAGATAATTATAAAGATAGATAGATAGATAGATAGATAGATAGATAGATAGATAGATAGATAGATAGATAGATAGATAGATAGATAGATAGATAGATAGATAGATAGATAGATAATTATAAAGATAGATAGATAGATAGATAGATGATAGATAGATAGATAGATAGATAGATAGATAGATAGATAGATAGATAGATAGATAATTATAAAGATAGATAGATAGATAGATAATTATAAAGATAGATAGATAGATAGATAGATAGATAGATAGATAGATAGATAGATAGATAGATAGATAGATAGATAGATAGATAGATAGATAGATAGATAGATAGATAATTATAAAGATAGATAGATAGATAGATAGATAGATAGATAGATAGATAGATAGATAGATAGATAGATAGATAGATAGATAGATAGATAGATAGATAGATAGATAGATAGATAGATAGATAGATAGATAGATAATTATAAAGATAGATAGATAGATAGATGATAGATAGATAGATAGATAGATAGATAGATAGATAGATAGATAGATAGATAGATAATTATAAAGATAGATAGATAGATAGATAGATAGATAGATAGATAGATAGATAGATAGATAGATAGATAGATAGATGATAGATAGATAGATAGATAGATAGATAGATAGATAGATAATTATAGATAGATAGATAGATAGATAGATAGATAGATAGATAGATAGATAGATAATTATAAAGATAGATAGATAGATAGATAGATAGATAGACAGACAGACAGACAGACAGACAGACAGACAGACAGACAGACAGACAGACAGACAGACAGACAGACAGACAGACAGATAGATAGATAGATAGATAGATAGATAATTATAAAGATAGATAGATAGATAGATAGATAGATAGATAGATAGATAGATAGATAGATAGATAGATAGATAGATAGATAGATAGATAGATAGATAGATAGATAGATAGATAGATGACAGTTGCTAGTTGCGAAGTCGTGTCTGACCATCACGACCCCATGGACCATGTTCCTCCAGGCCTTCCTGTCCTCTCCCATCCTCTGGAGTCCATTGAAGCTCATGCCGACTGCTTTGGTGACTCCATCCAGCCACCTCCTTCTCTGCCATCCCCTTCTTCTTCTTTTGCCCTCCATCGTTCCCAGCAGGAGGCTCTTCTCCAGGGAGTCCTTCTTCCTTCTCATGAGGTGGCCAAAGTCTTTGAGTTTCCTCTTCAGGATCTGGCCTTCTAAAGAGCAGTCAGGGTGGATCTCCTCTAGGACTGACCAGTTGAGTAGCCTTGCAGTCCAAGGGACTTGCAGGATAGATAGATAGATAGATAGATAGATAGATAGATAGATAGATAGATAGATAGATAGATAGATAGATAGATAGATAGATAGATAGATAGATAGATAGATAGATAGATAATTATAAAGATAGATAGATAGATAGATAGATAGATAGATAGATAGATAGATAGATAGATAGATAGATAGATAGATAGATAGATAGATAGATAGATAGATAGATAGATAGATAGATAGATAGATAGATAGATAGATAGATAGATAATTATAAAGATAGATAGATAGATAGATAGATGATAGATAGATAGATAGATAGATAGATAGATAGATAGATAGATAGATAGATAGATAGATAGATAGATAGATAGATAGATAGATAATTATAAAGATAGATAGATAGATAGATAGATAGATAGATAGATAGATAGATAGATAGATAGATAGATAGATAGATAGATAGATAGATAGATAGATAGATAGATAGATAATTATAAAGATAGATAGATAGATAGATAGATAGATAGATAGATAGATAGATAGATGATAGATAGATAGATAGATAGATAGATAGATAGATAGATAGATAGATAGATAGATAATTATAAAGATAGATAGATAGATAGATAGATAGATAGATAGATAGATAGATAGATAGATGATAGATAGATAGATAGATAGATAGATAGATGATAGATAGATAGATAGATAGATAGATAGATAGATAGATAGATAGATAGATAGATAGATAGATAGATAATTATAAAGATAGATAGATAGATAGATAGATAGATAGATAGATAGATAGATAGATAGATAGATAGATAGATAGATAGATAGATAATTATAAAGATAGATAGATAGATAGATAGATAGATAGATAGATAGATAGATAGATAGATAGATAGATAGATAGATAGATAGATAGATAGATAGATAGATAGATAGATAGATAATTATAAAGATAGATAGATAGATAGATAGATGATAGATAGATAGATAGATAGATAGATAGATAGATAGATAGATAGATAGATAGATAGATAGATAGATAATTATAAAGATAGATAGATAGATAGATAGATAGATAGATAGATAGATAGATAGATAGATAGATAGATAGATAGATAGATGATAGATAGATAGATAGATAGATAGATAGATAGATAGATAGATAGATAGATAGATAGATAGATAGATAGATAGATAATTATAAAGATAGATAGATAGATAGATAGATAGATAGATAGATAGATAGATAGATAGATAGATAGATAGATAGATAGATAGATAGATAATTATAAAGATAGATAGATAGATAGACAGACAGACAGACAGACAGACAGACAGACAGACAGACAGACAGACAGACAGACAGATAGATAGATAGATAATTATAAAGATAGATAGATAGATAGATAGATAGATAGATAGATAGATAGATAGATAGATAGATAGATAGATAGATAGATAGATAGATAGATAGATAGATAGATAGATGACAGTTGCTAGTTGCGAAGTCATGTCTGACCATCACGACCCCATGGACCATGTTCCTCCAGGCCTTCCTGTCCTCTCCCATCCTCTGGAGTCCATTGAAGCTCATGCCGACTGCTTTGGTGACTCCATCCAGCCACCTCCTTCTCTGCCATCCCCTTCTTCTTCTTTTGCCCTCCATCGTTCCCAGCAGGAGGCTCTTCTCCAGGGAGTCCTTCTTCCTTCTCATGAGGTGGCCAAAGTCTTTGAGTTTCCTCTTCAGGATCTGGCCTTCTAAAGAGCAGTCAGGGTGGATCTCCTCTAGGACTGACCAGTTGAGTAGCCTTGCAGTCCAAGGGACTTGCAGGATAGATAGATAGATAGATAGATAGATAGATAGATAGATAGATAGATAGATAGATAGATAGATAGATAGATAGATAGATAGATAGATAGATAGATAGATAGATAGATAGATAGATAGATAGATAGATAGATAGATAGATAGATAGATAGATAATTATAAAGATAGATAGATAGATAGATAGATAGATAGATAGATAGATAGATAGATAGATAGATAGATAGATAGATAGATAGATAGATAGATAGATAGATAGATAGATAGATAGATAGATAGATAGATAGATAATTATAAAGATAGATAGATAGATAGATAGATAGATAGATGATAGATAGATAGATAGATAGATAGATAGATAGATAGATAGATAGATAGATAGATAGATAGATAGATAGATAGATAGATAGATAGATAGATAATTATAGAGATAGATAGATAGATAGATAGATAGATAGATAGATAGATAGATAGATAGATAGATAGATAGATAGATAGATAGATAGATAGATAGATGATAGATAGATAGATAGATAGATAGATAGATAGATAGATAGATAGATAGATAGATAGATAGATAGATAGATAATTATAAAGATAGATAGATAGATAGATAGATAGATAGATAGATAGATAGATAGATAGATAGATAGATAGATAGATAGATAGATAGATAGATAGATAGATAGATAGATAGATAGATAGATAGATAGATAGATAGATAATTATAAAGATAGATAGATAGATAGATAGATAGATAGATAGATAGATAGATAGATAGATAGATGATAGATAGATAGATAGATAGATAGATAGATAGATAGATAGATAGATAGATGATAGATAGATAGATAGATAGATAGATAGATAGATAGATAGATAGATAGATAGATAGATAATTATAAAGATAGATAGATAGATAGATAGATAGATAGATAGATAGATAGATAGATAGATAGATAGATAGATAGATAGATAGATAGATAGATAGATAGATAGATAGATAGATAGATAATTATAAAGATAGATAGATAGATAGATAGATAGATAGATAGATAGATAGATAGATAGATAGATAGATAGATAGATAATTATAAAGATAGATAGATAGATAGATAGATAGATAGATAGATAGATAGATAGATAGATAGATAGATAGATAGATAGATAGATAGATAGATAGATAGATAGATGACAGTTGCTAGTTGCGAAGTCGTGTCTGACCATCACGACCCCATGGACCATGTTCCTCCAGGCCTTCCTGTCCTCTCCCATCCTCTGGAGTCCATTGAATCTCACGCCTGCTGCTTTGGTGACTCCATCCAGCCACCTCCTTCTCTGCCATCCCCTTCTTCTTCTTCTGCCCTCCATCGTTCCCAGCAGGAGGCTCTTCTCCAGGGAGTCCTTCTTCCTTCTCATGAGGTGGCCAAAGTCTTTGAATTTCCTCTTCAGGATCTGGCCTTCTAAAGAGCAGTCAGAGTGGATCTCCTCTAGGACTGACCAGTTGAGTAGCCTTGCAGTCCAAGGGACTTGCAGGATAGATAGATAGATAGATAGATAGATAGATAGATAGATAGATAGATAGATAGATAGATAGATAGATAGATAGATAGATAGATAGATAGATAGATAGATAGATAGATAGATAGATAGATAGATAGATAGATAGATAGATAGATAGATAGATAGATAATTATAAAGATAGATAGATAGATAGATAGATAGATAGATAGATAGATAGATAGATAGATAGATAGATAGATAGATAGATAGATAGATAGATAGATAGATAGATAGATAGATAGATAGATAGATAATTATAAAGATAGATAGATAGATAGATAGATGATAGATAGATAGATAGATAGATAGATAGATAGATAGATAGATAGATAGATAGATAGATAGATAGATAGATAGATAATTATAAAGATAGATAGATAGATAGATAGATAGATAGATAGATAGATAGATAGATGATAGATAGATAGATAGATAGATAGATAGATAGATAGATAGATAGATAGATAGATAGATAATTATAAAGATAGATAGATAGATAGATAGATAGATAGATAGATAGATAGATAGATAGATAGATAGATAGATAGATAGATAGATAGATAGATAGATAGATAGATAGATAGATAGATAGATAGATAATTATAAAGATAGATAGATAGATAGATAGACAGACAGACAGACAGACAGACAGACAGACAGACAGACAGACAGACAGACAGACAGACAGATAGATAGATAGATAATTATAAAGATAGATAGATAGATAGATAGATAGATAGATAGATAGATAGATAGATAGATAGATAGATAGATAGATAGATAGATAGATAGATAGATAGATAGATAGATAGATAGATAGATAGATAGATAGATGACAGTTGCTAGTTGCGAAGTCATGTCTGACCATCACGACCCCATGGACCATGTTCCTCCAGGCCTTCCTGTCCTCTCCCATCCTCTGGAGTCCATTGAAGCTCATGCCGACTGCTTTGGTGACTCCATCCAGCCACCTCCTTCTCTGCCATCCCCTTCTTCTTCTTTTGCCCTCCATCGTTCCCAGCAGGAGGCTCTTCTCCAGGGAGTCCTTCTTCCTTCTCATGAGGTGGCCAAAGTCTTTGAGTTTCCTCTTCAGGATCTGGCCTTCTAAAGAGCAGTCAGGGTGGATCTCCTCTAGGACTGACCAGTTGAGTAGCCTTGCAGTCCAAGGGACTTGCAGGATAGATAGATAGATAGATAGATAGATAGATAGATAGATAGATAGATAGATAGATAGATAGATAGATAGATAGATAGATAGATAGATAGATAGATAGATAGATAGATAGATAGATAGATAGATAGATAGATAGATAATTATAAAGATAGATAGATAGATAGATAGATAGATAGATAGATAGATAGATAGATAGATAGATAGATAGATAGATAGATAGATAGATAGATAGATAGATAGATAGATAATTATAAAGATAGATAGATAGATAGATAGATAGATGATAGATAGATAGATAGATAGATAGATAGATAGATAGATAGATAGATAGATAGATAGATAGATAGATAGATAGATAATTATAGAGATAGATAGATAGATAGATAGATAGATAGATAGATAGATAGATAGATAGATAGATAGATGATAGATAGATAGATAGATAGATAGATAGATAGATAGATAGATAGATAGATAGATAGATAATTATAAAGATAGATAGATAGATAGATAGATAGATAGATAGATAGATAGATAGATAGATAGATAGATAGATAGATAGATAGATAGATAGATAGATAGATAGATAGATAGATAGATAGATAGATAGATAGATAATTATAAAGATAGATAGATAGATAGATAGATAGATAGATAGATAGATAGATAGATAGATAGATAGATAGATAGATAGATAGATAGATGATAGATAGATAGATAGATAGATAGATAGATAGATAGATAGATAGATAGATAGATGATAGATAGATAGATAGATAGATAGATAGATAGATAGATAGATAGATAGATAGATAGATAGATAGATAATTATAAAGATAGATAGATAGATAGATAGATAGATAGATAGATAGATAGATAGATAGATAGATAGATAGATAGATAGATAGATAGATAGATAGATAGATAGATAATTATAAAGATAGATAGATAGATAGATAGATAGATAGATAGATAGATAGATAGATAGATAGATAGATAGATAGATAGATAGATAGATAGATAATTATAAAGATAGATAGATAGATAGATAGATAGATAGATAGATAGATAGATAGATAGATAGATAGATAGATAGATAGATAGATAGATAGATAGATAGATAGATGACAGTTGCTAGTTGCGAAGTCGTGTCTGACCATCACGACCCCATGGACCATGTTCCTCCAGGCCTTCCTGTCCTCTCCCATCCTCTGGAGTCCATTGAATCTCACGCCTGCTGCTTTGGTGACTCCATCCAGCCACCTCCTTCTCTGCCATCCCCTTCTTCTTCTTCTGCCCTCCATCGTTCCCAGCAGGAGGCTCTTCTCCAGGGAGTCCTTCTTCCTTCTCATGAGGTGGCCAAAGTCTTTGAATTTCCTCTTCAGGATCTGGCCTTCTAAAGAGCAGTCAGAGTGGATCTCCTCTAGGACTGACCAGTTGAGTAGCCTTGCAGTCCAAGGGACTTGCAGGATAGATAGATAGATAGATAGATAGATAGATAGATAGATAGATAGATAGATAGATAGATAGATAGATAGATAGATAGATAGATAGATAGATAGATAGATAGATAGATAGATAGATAGATAGATAGATAGATAGATAGATAGATAGATAGATAGATAGATAGATAGATAGATAGATAATTATAAAGATAGATAGATAGATAGATAGATAGATAGATAGATAGATAGATAGATAGATAGATAGATAGATAGATAGATAGATAGATAGATAGATAGATAGATAGATAGATAGATAATTATAAAGATAGATAGATAGATAGATAGATAGATAGATAGATAGATAGATAGATAGATAGATAGATAGATGATAGATAGATAGATAGATAGATAGATAGATAGATAGATGATAGATAGATAGATAGATAGATAGATAGATAGATAGATAGATAGATAGATAATTATAAAGATAGATAGATAGATAGATAGATAGATAGATAGATAGATAGATAGATAGATAGATAGATAGATAGATAATTATAAAGATAGATAGATAGATAGATAGATAGATAGATAGATAGATAGATAGATAGATAGATAGATAGATAGATAGATAGATAGATAGATAGATAGATAATTATAAAGGTAGATAGATAGATAGATAGATAGATAGATAGATAGATAGATAGATAGATAGATAGATAGATAGATAGATAGATAGATAGATAGATAGATAGATAGATAGATAGATAGATAATTATAAAGATAGATAGATAGATAGATAGATAGATAGATAGATAGATGATAGATAGATAGATAGATAGATAGATAGATAGATAGATAGATAGATGATAGATAGATAGATAGATAGATAGATAGATAGATAGATAGATAGATAGATAGATAGATAATTATAAAGATAGATAGATAGATAGATAGATAGATAGATAGATAGATAGATAGATAGATAGATAGATAGATAGATAGATAGATAGATAGATAGATAGATAATTATAAAGATAGATAGATAGATAGATAGATAGATAGATAGATAGATAGATAGATAGATAGATAATTATAAAGATAGATAGATAGATAGATGATAGATAGATAGATAGATAGATAGATAGATAGATAGATAGATAGATAGATAGATAGATAGATAGATAGATAATTATAAAGATAGATAGATAGATAGATAGATAGATAGATAGATAGATAGATAGATAGATAGATAGATAGATAGATAGATAGATAGATAGATAGATAGATAGATAATTATAAAGATAGATAGATAGATAGATAGATAGATAGATAGATAGATAGATAGATAGATAGATAGATAGATAGATAATTATAAAGATAGATAGATAGATAGATAGATAGACAGACAGACAGACAGACAGACAGACAGACAGACAGACAGACAGACAGACAGACAGACAGACAGACAGACAGACAGATAGATAGATAATTATAAAGATAGATAGATAGATAGATAGATAGATAGATAGATAGATAGATAGATAGATAGATAGATAGATAGATAGATAGATAGATAGATAGATGACAGTTGCTAGTTGCGAAGTCATGTCTGACCATCACGACCCCATGGACCATGTTCCTCCAGGCCTTCCTGTCCTCTCCCATCCTCTGGAGTCCATTGAAGCTCATGCCGACTGCTTTGGTGACTCCATCCAGCCACCTCCTTCTCTGCCATCCCCTTCTTCTTCTTTTGCCCTCCATCGTTCCCAGCAGGAGGCTCTTCTCCAGGGAGTCCTTCTTCCTTCTCATGAGGTGGCCAAAGTCTTTGAGTTTCCTCTTCAGGATCTGGCCTTCTAAAGAGCAGTCAGGGTGGATCTCCTCTAGGACTGACCAGTTGAGTAGCCTTGCAGTCCAAGGGACTTGCAGGATAGATAGATAGATAGATAGATAGATAGATAGATAGATAGATAGATAGATAGATAGATAGATAGATAGATAGATAGATAGATAGATAGATAGATAGATAGATAGATAGATAGATAGATAGATAGATAGATAGATAGATAGATAGATAGATAGATAGATAGATAGATAATTATAAAGATAGATAGATAGATAGATAGATAGATAGATAGATAGATAGATAGATAGATAGATAGATAGATAGATAGATAGATAGATAGATAGATAGATAGATAGATAGATAATTATAAAGATAGATAGATAGATAGATAGATGATAGATAGATAGATAGATAGATAGATAGATAGATAGATAGATAGATAGATAGATAGATAGATAGATAGATAGATAGATAGATAGATAATTATAAAGATAGATAGATAGATAGATAGATAGATAGATAGATAGATAGATGATAGATAGATAGATAGATAGATAGATAGATAGATAGATAGATAGATAGATAGATAGATAATTATAAAGATAGATAGATAGATAGATAGATAGATAGATAGATAGATAGATAGATAGATAGATAGATAGATAGATAGATAGATAGATAGATAGATAGATAGATAGATAGATAGATAGATAGATAGATAGATAGATAGATAGATAATTATAAAGATAGATAGATAGATAGATAGATAGATAGATAGATAGATAGATAGATAGATAGATAGATAGATAGATAGATAGATAGATAGATAGATAATTATAAAGATAGATAGATAGATAGATAGATAGATAGATAGATAGATAGATAGATAGATAGATAGATAGATAATTATAAAGATAGATAGATAGATAGATAGATAGACAGACAGACAGACAGACAGACAGACAGACAGACAGACAGACAGACAGACAGACAGACAGACAGACAGACAGACAGATAGATAGATAATTATAAAGATAGATAGATAGATAGATAGATAGATAGATAGATAGATAGATAGATAGATAGATAGATAGATAGATAGATAGATAGATAGATAGATAGATGACAGTTGCTAGTTGCGAAGTCATGTCTGACCATCACGACCCCATGGACCATGTTCCTCCAGGCCTTCCTGTCCTCTCCCATCCTCTGGAGTCCATTGAAGCTCATGCCGACTGCTTTGGTGACTCCATCCAGCCACCTCCTTCTCTGCCATCCCCTTCTTCTTCTTTTGCCCTCCATCGTTCCCAGCAGGAGGCTCTTCTCCAGGGAGTCCTTCTTCCTTCTCATGAGGTGGCCAAAGTCTTTGAGTTTCCTCTTCAGGATCTGGCCTTCTAAAGAGCAGTCAGGGTGGATCTCCTCTAGGACTGACCAGTTGAGTAGCCTTGCAGTCCAAGGGACTTGCAGGATAGATAGATAGATAGATAGATAGATAGATAGATAGATAGATAGATAGATAGATAGATAGATAGATAGATAGATAGATAGATAGATAGATAGATAGATAGATAGATAGATAGATAGATAGATAGATAGATAGATAGATAGATAGATAGATAGATAGATAGATAGATAATTATAAAGATAGATAGATAGATAGATAGATAGATAGATAGATAGATAGATAGATAGATAGATAGATAGATAGATAGATAGATAGATAGATAGATAGATAGATAGATAGATAGATAATTATAAAGATAGATAGATAGATAGATAGATGATAGATAGATAGATAGATAGATAGATAGATAGATAGATAGATAGATAGATAGATAGATAGATAGATAGATAGATAGATAGATAGATAGATAATTATAAAGATAGATAGATAGATAGATAGATAGATAGATAGATAGATAGATGATAGATAGATAGATAGATAGATAGATAGATAGATAGATAGATAGATAGATAGATAGATAGATAATTATAAAGATAGATAGATAGATAGATAGATAGATAGATAGATAGATAGATAGATAGATAGATAGATAGATAGATAGATAGATAGATAGATAGATAGATAGATAGATAGATAGATAGATAGATAGATAGATAGATAGATAGATAATTATAAAGATAGATAGATAGATAGATAGATAGATAGATAGATAGATAGATAGATAGATAGATAGATAGATAGATAGATGATAGATAGAAAGATAGATAGATAGATAGATAGATAGATAGATAGATAGATAGATAGATAGATAGATGATAGATAGATAGATAGATAGATAGATAGATAGATAGATAGATAGATAGATAGATAGATGATAGATAGATAGATAGATAGATAGATAGATAGATAGATAGATAGATAGATAGATAGATAGATAATTATAAAGATAGATAGATAGATAGATAGATAGATAGATAGATAGATAGATAGATAGATAGATAGATAGATAGATAGATAGATAGATAGATAGATAGATAGATAGATAGATAGATAGATAGATAGATAGATAGATAGATAATTATAAAGATAGATAGATAGATAGATAGATAGATAGATAGATAGATAGATAGATAGATAGATAGATAGATAGATAGATAGATAGATAGATAGATAATTATAAAGATAGATAGATAGATAGATAGATAGATAGATAGATAGATAGATAGATAGATAGATAGATAGATAATTATAAAGATAGATAGATAGATAGATAGATAGACAGACAGACAGACAGACAGACAGACAGACAGACAGACAGACAGACAGACAGACAGACAGACAGACAGACAGACAGATAGATAGATAATTATAAAGATAGATAGATAGATAGATAGATAGATAGATAGATAGATAGATAGATAGATAGATAGATAGATAGATAGATAGATAGATAGATAGATAGATAGATAGATAGATGACAGTTGCTAGTTGCGAAGTCATGTCTGACCATCACGACCCCATGGACCATGTTCCTCCAGGCCTTCCTGTCCTCTCCCATCCTCTGGAGTCCATTGAAGCTCATGCCGACTGCTTTGGTGACTCCATCCAGCCACCTCCTTCTCTGCCATCCCCTTCTTCTTCTTTTGCCCTCCATCGTTCCCAGCAGGAGGCTCTTCTCCAGGGAGTCCTTCTTCCTTCTCATGAGGTGGCCAAAGTCTTTGAGTTTCCTCTTCAGGATCTGGCCTTCTAAAGAGCAGTCAGGGTGGATCTCCTCTAGGACTGACCAGTTGAGTAGCCTTGCAGTCCAAGGGACTTGCAGGATAGATAGATAGATAGATAGATAGATAGATAGATAGATAGATAGATAGATAGATAGATAGATAGATAGATAGATAGATAGATAGATAGATAGATAGATAGATAGATAGATAGATAGATAGATAGATAGATAGATAGATAGATAGATAGATAGATAGATAGATAATTATAAAGATAGATAGATAGATAGATAGATAGATAGATAGATAGATAGATAGATAGATAGATAGATAGATAGATAGATAGATAGATAGATAGATAGATAGATAGATAATTATAAAGATAGATAGATAGATAGATAGATGATAGATAGATAGATAGATAGATAGATAGATAGATAGATAGATAGATAGATAGATAGATAGATAGATAGATAGATAGATAGATAGATAGATAATTATAAAGATAGATAGATAGATAGATAGATAGATAGATAGATAGATAGATGATAGATAGATAGATAGATAGATAGATAGATAGATAGATAGATAGATAGATAGATAGATAGATAATTATAAAGATAGATAGATAGATAGATAGATAGATAGATAGATAGATAGATAGATAGATAGATAGATAGATAGATAGATAGATAGATAGATAGATAGATAGATAGATAGATAGATAGATAGATAGATAGATAGATAGATAGATAATTATAAAGATAGATAGATAGATAGATAGATAGATAGATAGATAGATAGATAGATAGATAGATAGATAGATAGATAGATGATAGATAGAAAGATAGATAGATAGATAGATAGATAGATAGATAGATAGATAGATAGATAGATGATAGATAGATAGATAGATAGATAGATAGATAGATGATAGATAGATAGATAGATAGATAGATAGATAGATAGATAGATAGATAGATAGATAGATAGATAATTATAAAGATAGATAGATAGATAGATAGATAGATAGATAGATAGATAGATAGATAGATAGATAGATAGATAGATAGATAGATAGATAGATAGATAGATAGATAGATAGATAGATAGATAGATAGATAGATAGATAGATAGATAGATAATTATAAAGATAGATAGATAGATAGATAGATAGATAGATAGATAGATAGATAGATAGATAGATAGATAGATAGATAGATAGATAGATAGATAGATAGATAGATAGATAATTATAAAGATAGATAGATAGATAGATAGATGATAGATAGATAGATAGATAGATAGATAGATAGATAGATAGATAGATAGATAGATAGATAATTATAAAGATAGATAGATAGATAGATAGATAGATAGATAGATAGATAGATAGATAGATAGATAGATAGATAGATAATTATAAAGATAGATAGATAGATAGATAGATAGATAGATAGATAGATAGATAGATAGATAGATAGATAGATAGATAGATAGATAATTATAAAGATAGATAGATAGATAGATAGATGATAGATAGATAGATAGATAGATAGATAGATAGATAGATAGATAGATAGATAGATAGATAGATAGATAATTATAAAGATAGATAGATAGATAGATAGATAGATAGATAGATAGATAGATAGATAGATAGATAGATAGATGATAGATAGATAGATAGATAGATAGATAGATAGATAGATAGATAGATAGATAGATAGATAGATAATTATAAAGATAGATAGATAGATAGATAGATAGATAGATAGATAGATAGATAGATAGATAGATAGATAGATAGATAGATAGATAGATAATTATAAAGATAGATAGATAGATAGATAGATAGATAGATAGATAGATAGATAGATAGATAGATAGATAGATAGATAGATAGATAGATAGATAGATAGATAGATAATTATAAAGATAGATAGATAGATAGATAGATAGATAGATAGATAGATAGATAGATAGATAGATGATAGATAGATAGATAGATAGATAGATAGATAGATAGATAGATAGATAGATAGATAGATAGATAATTATAAAGATAGATAGATAGATAGATAGATAGATAGATAGATAGATAGATAGATAGATAGATAGATAGATAGATAGATAGATAGATAGATAGATAGATAGATAGATAGATAGATAATTATAAAGATAGATAGATAGATAGATAGATAGATAGATAGATAGATAGATAGATAGATAGATAGATAGATAGATAGATAGATAGATAGATGATAGATAGAAAGATAGATAGATGATAGATAGATAGATAGATAGATAGATAGATAGATAGATAGATAGATAGATAGATAATTATAAAGATAGATAGATAGATAGATAGATAGATAGATAGATAGATAGATAGATAGATAGATAGATAGATAGATAGATAGATAGATAGATAGATAGATAATTATAAAGATAGATAGATAGATAGATAGATAGATAGATAGATAGATAGATAGATAGATAGATAGATAGATAGATAGATAGATAGATAGATAGATAGATAGATAGATAGATAATTATTAAGATAGATAGATAGATAGATAGATGATAGATAGATAGATAGATAGATAGATAGATAGATAGATAGATAATTATAAAGATAGATAGATAGATAGATAGATAGATAGATAGATAGATAGATAGATGATAGATAGATAGATAGATAGATAGATAGATAGATAGATAGATAGATAGATAGATAGATAGATAGATAGATAGATAGATAGATAATTATAAAGATAGATAGATAGATAGATAGATAGATAGATAGATAGATAGATAGATAGATAGATAGATAGATAATTATAAAGATAGATAGATAGATAGATAGATAGATAGATAGATAGATAGATAGATAGATAGATAGATAGATAGATAGATAGATAATTATAAAGATAGATAGATAGATAGATAGATGATAGATAGATAGATAGATAGATAGATAGATAGATAGATAGATAGATAGATAGATAGATAGATAGATAGATAGATAGATAGATAATTATAAAGATAGATAGATAGATAGATAGATAGATAGATAGATAGATAGATAGATAGATAGATAGATAGATAGATAGATAGATAGATAGATAGATAGATGATAGATAGATAGATAGATAGATAGATAGATAGATAGATAGATAGATAGATAGATAGATAGATAGATAGATAGATAGATAGATAATTATAAAGATAGATAGATAGATAGATAGATAGATAGATAGATAGATAGATAGATAGATAGATAGATAGATAGATAGATAGATAGATAGATAGATAGATAATTATAAAGATAGATAGATAGATAGATAGATAGATAGATAGATAGATAGATAGATAGATAGATAGATAGATAGATAGATAGATAGATAGATGATAGATAGAAAGATAGATAGATAGATAGATAGATAGATAGATAGATAGATAGATAGATAGATGATAGATAGATAGATAGATAGATAGATAGATAGATAATTATAAAGATAGATAGATAGATAGATAGATAGATAGATAGATAGATAGATAGATAGATAGATAGATAGATAGATAATTATAAAGATAGATAGATAGATAGATAGATAGATAGATAGATAGATAGATAGATAGATAGATAGATAGATAGATAGATAGATAGATAGATAGATAGATAGATAATTATAAAGATAGATAGATAGATAGATAGATAGATAGATAGATAGATAGATAGATAGATAGATAGATAGATAGATAGATAGATAGATAGATAGATAGATAGATAGATAGATGACAGTTGCTAGTTGCGAAGTCGTGTCTGACCATCACGACCCCATGGACCATGTTCCTCCAGGCCTTCCTGTCCTCTCCCATCCTCTGGAGTCCATTGAATCTCACGCCTGCTGCTTTGGTGACTCCATCCAGCCACCTCCTTCTCTGCCATCCCCTTCTTCTTCTTCTGCCCTCCATCGTTCCCAGCAGGAGGCTCTTCTCCAGGGAGTCCTTCTTCCTTCTCATGAGGTGGCCAAAGTCTTTGAATTTCCTCTTCAGGATCTGGCCTTCTAAAGAGCAGTCAGGGTGGATCTCCTCTAGGACTGACCAGTTGAGTAGCCTTGCAGTCCAAGGGACTTGCAGGATAGATAGATAGATAGATAGATAGATAGATAGATAGATAGATAGATAGATAGATAGATAGATAGATAGATAGATAGATAGATAGATAGATAGATAGATAGATAGATAGATAGATAATTATAAAGATAGATAGATAGATAGATAGATAGATAGATAGATAGATAGATAGATAGATAGATAGATAGATAGATAGATAGATAGATAGATAGATAGATAGATAGATAGATAGATAGATAGATAATTATAAAGATAGATAGATAGATAGATAGATAGATAGATAGATAGATAGATAGATAGATAGATAGATAGATAGATAGATAGATAGATGATAGATAGATAGATAGATAGATAGATAGATAGATAGATAGATGATAGATAGATAGATAGATAGATAGATAGATAGATAGATAGATAGATAGATAGATAATTATAAAGATAGATAGATAGATAGATAGATAGATAGATAGATAGATAGATAGATAGATAGATAGATAGATAGATAGATAGATAGATAGATAATTATAAAGATAGATAGATAGATAGATAGATAGATAGATAGATAGATAGATAGATAGATAGATAGATAGATAGATAGATAGATAGATAATTATAAAGATAGATAGATAGATAGATAGATAGATAGATAGATAGATAGATAGATAGATAGATAGATAGATAGATAGATAGATAGATAGATGACAGTTGCTAGTTGCGAAGTCGTGTCTGACCATCACGACCCCATGGACCATGTTCCTCCAGGCCTTCCTGTCCTCTCCCATCCTCTGGAGTCCATTGAATCTCACGCCTGCTGCTTTGGTGACTCCATCCAGCCACCTCCTTCTCTGCCATCCCCTTCTTCTTCTTCTGCCCTCCATCGTTCCCAGCAGGAGGCTCTTCTCCAGGGAGTCCTTCTTCCTTCTCATGAGGTGGCCAAAGTCTTTGAATTTCCTCTTCAGGATCTGGCCTTCTAAAGAGCAGCCAGGGTGGATCTCCTCTAGGACTCACCGCTTGGATGGCCTTGTAGTCCAAAGGGACTCAATGCAGGAGTCTTCTTCTCCAGCCCCAGAGTTCAAAGGCCTCCATTCTTTGGTTGCTCAGCCTTCCTTGTGTTCCATCCTTCGCAGCCATCCATGGCAGCTGGGAAAACCAGCAACTTAGTTAGGTAATAAAACATCAGCCGGTAAAACAACCAAGCTCAGAGACCACCAGTGACCTCACAATCCTCCCCCTCCTCTTCATAAACCCCACTCCCTTCTAGCACTGATTGCCAGGGTTCCAAATAGCCCCCAAAATTAAATCAGAGTCCGAGGCAAAGTATTGCTCAAAGTTCCCATTGATGAAGAGAGCCATCTTGGCACATCTGGGGAAACCCGAATCTGAAAGCTTCCCGGTTTTCCCCACCCAGTTGAAAGTTCAAGATCTTGCCCCCCCCCCGACACCCACAAGTCCATCCCATGTTCCAATCTTCCACTGCCATGCTGGCAGTTCCACCCATCCAGTTCCAGTCAGGTGCAGAGGTGCAGAAACAAAGGATGACCTTGGCTTTCGAGAAAGGAATTTTGTTTTGGCTACATCGCATCTCACTCCATACAATGCCCCCTCCTCTGCCATTTTCCCACCATAGAAAAGGCATAGTAGAATAATAGAAAGTGTGGCAGGCCAAAGACCCAACGGAAAAGATGGCTGCAGGCCTGACAACGGATGATGTTACCTAGTTAGGTAATAAAACATCTGCAGGTAAAAACCAAGCTCAGAGAGCACCAAGGACTCCATTCAACAATTCTGGGATGCATCCATAAAGTTTCCTGGTTGAATTGCTACTTTATGGCAGGGGTCTCCAACCTTTGCAACTTTAAGTCTGAAGGACTTCAGCTCCCAGAATTCTCCAGCCAGCAAAGCTTGAAGTCTGAAGGACTTCAGCTCCCAGAATTCTCCAGCCAGCAAAGCTTGAAGTCTGAAGGACTTCAGCTCCCAGAATTCTCCAGCCAGCAAAGCTTTACGTCTGAAGAACTTCAGCTCCCAGAATTCTCCAGCCAGCAAAGCTTGAAGTCTGAAGGACTTCAGCTCCCAGAATTCTCCAGCCAGCAAAGCTTGAAGTCTGAAGGACTTCAGCTCCCAGAATTCTCCAGCCAGCAAAGCTTGAAGTCTGAAGGACTTCAGCTCCCAGAATTCTCCAGCCAGCAAAGCTTGAAGTCTGAAGGACTTCAGCTCCCAGAATTCTCCAGCCAGCAAAGCTTGAAGTCTGAAGGACTTCAGCTCCCAGAATTCTCCAGCCAGCAAAGCTTGAAGTCTGAAGGACTTCAGCTCCCAGAATTCTCCAGCCAGCAAAGCTTGAAGTCTGAAGGACTTCAGCTCCCAGAATTCTCCAGCCAGCAAAGCTTGAAGTCTGAAGGACTTCAGCTCCCAGAATTCTCCAGCCAGCAAAGCTTTACGTCTGAAGGACTTCAGCTCCCAGAATTCTCCAGCCAGCAAAGCTTGAAGTCTGAAGGACTTCAGCTCCCAGACTTCTCCAGCCAGCAAAGCTTTAAGTCTGTAGGACTTCAGCTCCCAGAATTCTCCAGCCAGCAAAGCTTTACGACTGAAGGACTTCAGCTCCCAGAATTCTCCAGCCAGCAAAGCTTGAAGTCTGAAGGACTTCAGCTCCCAGACTTCTCCAGACAGCAAAGCTTTAAGTCTGAAGGACTTCAGCTCCCAGAATTCTCCAGCCAGCAAAGCTTTACGACTGAAGGACTTCAGCTCCCAGAATTCTCCAGCCAGCAAAGCTTGAAGTCTGAAGGACTTCAGCTCCCAGACTTCTCCAGCCAGCTTTGCTGGGAGCTGAAGTCCTTCAGACTTAAAGTTGCAAAGGTTGGAGACCCCTGCTTTATGGGACTTCTCCCAGAGAGGTTGTGCTTAGTTCCATTTTCCTGTCGGATGAAATATATAACTGCTTGAAGCAAGTATTCTAATGACGTGTTTATTTTAAATTGGATTCTTAAAAAAAAACAAAAAAAACCCACCCCCATCCAATATTGGTTTATGATACGGTCCGTGATTATTACTTCCTGCTCTGTGTTTTATAAATTGCTTTTATTGATTACACTGGGGAGACACAAGCTGGTTTGAAAACTTTGATGGATGAAAAGTGGGATAAAACGAGCCTAATTTGAGACATTTGTAACACACAATTCGTATTTTCATGTCTATGGAAGAGGGGAAGGCTGAGACGCCTGCCTATTAAAGGAGAATAAAGGAACGGAGAGATTGTAGGTCAGATTTCGACGCATCTTGAAGTTGCCAAGATTGGGAAACGCTGAGATAGAGTCTCCTGCTTGAGAAGGGGAGAGGGGTGGACTAGAGCAGGGGTCCCCAACCCCCGGTCCATGCACCGGTGCCGGTCCGTGGCTTGATAGAAACCGGGCCGCAGGGCCAGAGAGAAGGAGAAGGGAGGAGGGGGCAGCCCCCTGGTGTCAGTCTCGCTATTTCTGGCTTCGCTGCCATGGAAACGGGGAGGGTGGGGGGTTTGGGGTGAATGTGTTCTGCTGGTGGACAATGTTGATGTTTCGTGTTATCTCCTGCTAACGGACCTGCATTCCAGGATGGTGAAGACCTGCCCACCTGATGTTGGAGATGGCTGCATATTGGACAATGCACAGGGGGGGTTTGGGGATTGGGATGGGCTTAAGCTTAATACTTTCTGTTCGCGCCTAAACTATTCATTCTCAGCTTTACTTGGTCTGTACGCTCTCGTAACTTAGTAAAAGTAGTCTTAACATTTCAAAATAATGTCTAAGTGTGATCTTTCCTGAGTCAACGAAGAAACAGGCCTGACATTAAGCTGAGAATCAACAAAGCCAAAAACCTGCCCTGATGACGGACCCTTCACAAGAGGAGCCTCCGTTGGTGGAGGTCCTGCCTGAAACCATTTTGGGAGCTGAGGCATCGCATCCTCCTGCTCAATCTGAAGGGATCAGGTCAGTGATGGAAGGTTTGGCTGGCCTAGATCTAAATCTGCCTGCTGAAGAATCAGTCAAACCTAAACGTTGGTCTGAAGGGGTTGGAATGAGTGGGGTAAACGTCTCCAGGCGTCGAATGTCCCCAAAGAGAGTCATTCCGGAGCTCCTAAGAGAGGAACGGGAACTAAGGGAGATGGCTCAGGACCTACTCCGCCAGGCAGATGAGAAAAATTTAGCCCTGGAAAAAATCCGGGGGAGGGAGGCGGATCGCCCACAGCCAAGAGGTTCACAGACAGCTCCGGGCAGACGAAGCAGGGTTTCAACACCATCCCCCCCTCCTCAGGCCGGCAGGGAATTGCGAAGAGAGGCAGCTTCTGCCAGGCAAAGCAGGAGAGCAACTCCCTCCCCCACCCCTCAGGCTGAAAGGGAAGCCAACCCCATTAACCCCCGCCGACTTGCAAAACTGCCTCCTTTGGGTGTGAAATACAACGGAAGTGCCGACAAACTGGCGTTTTTTCTAATTCACGTTGATAATTACATGCAGTTTTACGCAGCTGATTTGGACGATGAAATCAAAATCAGAATTGTATCTATGACCCTAGAAGATCAAGCTTCTAATTGGCTAGTTTCATTACATAATTGTCGTTCACCGGCACTACACGATTTCGATCGTTTCATGAATGCTCTTAGAAGGCGTTTTGAAGACCCCCGTGTTGAGAGGAAAGCAAAAATGAAACTAAAAAGTTTGCAGCAGGGGGACATGTCTATTCAGGCTTACACGCAAATTTTCCAGGAGCTATCAGTGTTTATGGTTGGTTATAGTGAACAAGCCCTAATGGACATTTATATTGAAGGGCTGAATAAAGATATTTATCAAACATGTGTAAACAGATTTCGCCCCGAAACTTTGAATGACTGGATAGATCTAGCTTCGGATGTCGAGTTGGATCATGCCCACTTGCAGGATCCGGTCCGCTTGGAGAAAAAAGCACAGGAAGATAGCCCCAAATCTCACCCCCCTGCGAGGGAGAAACGCATGCAAAAGGGGGAGGGGAGAACAACCCAGCCTCGTTCAGGCAGCTGTTATCGCTGTGGGAAGGAGGGGCACTGGGCAGACAAATGCCGATCAAAACCACCTCCACGCCCACTTTCTTCCTTGGACCGGAAACAACCTAGAACGCCAACTGTGCGCGCCAAACCGGCTATGAGTGGGGTGGAGCCCACCAACCTCTCTGCTGACCAGCCAGCTGCTGGCCCTGACGATTGGGAGGCGTCTTCAGACTCTTCTGACGACAATCTGGTGAGTCATCGCTCCGGACCCCTTTATATTAATTTAAAGCTTTTAGCTCCATCTACTGGTCGTACATGCGATGTGCAGGCTCTCATTGATTCTGGGTGTTCAAAATGCCTCATAAGCCAAGACATCGTGTCTTCGATGGGTTTTCACCTTAAGACCCTGAAAACTCCCATAGCCTTTTGCCAAATGGATGGTTCTGTAGCTGGGGGAACCCCAGCATCTTTTATCACCGAACCAATTCATGTTTCTATAGGCACAGGCCATACTGAGACCATCAACTTTATTGTAACTGCCATTGCCGATAATGCTGTAATTTTGGGGGTCAATTGGCTTCGAAAATGGAATCCTCTGATAAACTGGAAGGAAGGTTGGGTGCGCATTCCTTTATCCCTCCCGGAAGATACCTCTCTTCCATCAGAAACTGATCAACCCCCGCGCCATCAGCCACCCCCCCATATTGAATCTGCTGCGCATTTATTGGATTTCCCATCACCCGAGGTCATACCAGGTGAAGAGAAAATTCCCAAAGAATATTGGGACCTAAAGGATGCTTTCAGTGAAAGATCTTGTGATTCCCTTCCTCCTCATAGGGCTACTGACTGTTCAATTGATTTTCTTCCTGGGGTTCAATTACCCAAACCTCGTATGTATTCAATGACCCCACGGGAGATGGAGGAATTACGTAAATTCATCGATAAAAACCTTCAAAGGGGTTTCATTGAACCAGCTAGGCCCCGTGTAGCTGCACCAGTTATGTTTAGAGAAAAGAAAGATGGCACTCTAAGATTAATACAGGACTATTCATATCTCAACACCATTTGTGAACACAATATTTACCCCCTTCCGCTCATGAAGGACATGCTTGCTCACCTGGCTACCGGTAAGATTTTTACGAAGCTGGACTTACGTGAAGCATATTACAGGGTCAGGATCAAAGAGGGGGACGAATGGAAAACAGCTTTTAACTGTCCACTCGGATGTTTCCAGTTCAAAGTCCTCCCTTTCGGTCTTCAAGGTGCCCCTTCAGTGTTTATGCAACTGATCAATGAGGTTCTCCACGAGCACCTTTACAAGGGAGTAATTGTTTACATTGATGACATCGTCGTCTACTCGCAAACCCATGACGAGCACGTTAAACTGGTGCGCTCCGTATTAAATAAGTTGCGTTCCGCTGAACTTTATGCCAAACTCTCTAAGTGTGAATTTCACCAGGAAAGAATTGACTATTTGGGTTACCGTATCTCCTCTGAGGGAGTTGAAATGGATCCTGCTAAAGTCAAGGCAGTGACGGAGTGGGCCCCTCCCCGTACCCGTAAACAATTGCAAAGTTTTTTAGGATTTGCGAATTTTTACCGCCAATTTATTCCGTCATTCGCTGATATTGCCTTGCCCATTACAAACCTTCTGAAAACAAAAGGCGAAGGCAAATCTCGTCCTGGAACCCCTCTCAAATGGACGATGGAATGTCAGGCCGCTTTCGAAAAGCTTAAACGGTTGTTTGCGGCTGAACCTGTTCTTAAACACCCAGATGTGAATTCCCCATTTGTGATTCAGGCGGATGCTAGTGATGTCGCGGTAGGCGCAGTCCTGTTACAGCTCAATCAACATGGCCAATTACAACCCTGTGCTTACACATCTCGGAAACTCACTGCGTCCGAACGCGGTTGGGCGATTTGGGAAAAGGAGGCTTTTGCTGTTCGGTGGGCTCTCATGACTTGGCGACATTTTCTTGAGGGTGCCCCACATCCTTTCGAGGTCTGGACGGACCATAAAAATTTGGAAGCTCTTACCTCTTCTCGGAAATTGTCCCCAAGGCAACTTCGTTGGTCTCATTATTTCCATCGTTTCAATTTCCACCTCAAATACATTCCTGGGGGGAAGAATTTTATGGCTGATGCACTTTCCAGATTGCCTCAATATGATGTATCTAAGCTCACCATTGTACAACCGATAATGCCACTCACTTTACCTGCTACTCCAGTATCTAATATAGCCCAATCTACTGTCCAGACTACTCCACCTGCTGACCTAATTGCTCGTATTAAGGATGAATTACTTACTGATGATTGGTATTCGGCTCATTCTGGTGATTGTACTACCAGAGACGATCTTCCCTGGATTGGTTCTAAAATATATGTTCCTGCTACATTACGTCCTTTTGTCTTGCAACGAGCACACGACTCACGTTTAGCTGGTCATTTCGGCTTCGTTAAAACTATTCATCTTGTCAAGAGACAGTTCTGGTGGCCATCAATGAAGAAGGATGTTGAATCGTATATTGCCAGTTGCCCTGTATGTGCGGCCTCAAAACGTGCGCCGGGTAAGCCGCAGGGTCTTCTCCAGTCTGTGGCTACCCCGGAAAGGCCTTGGAAGGAAATTTCAATGGACTTTATAGTTGATCTTCCACCCAGTCAGGGTTATACCGTTATCTGGGTAGTTACCGATCTGTTTTCTAAACAAGTTCATTTTGTCCCCTGTACTAAGATTCCTTCTTCCAAATCTCTGGCTAGACTTTTCGTTTCCCATATCTATCGTTTTCATGGGGTCCCGCAACGCATCATCTCCGATAGAGGAACCCAATTTACTTCCCATTTTTGGAAGGAGTTTCTGAGACTAATTGGCTCCGCCCAAAGCTTAAGCTCCGCCTACCACCCTCAGACGAATGGATCTTGTGAGAGGGTTAATTCCGTCCTCGAACAGTACTTACGCTGTTTTATTAATTTCCAGCAAGATGATTGGGCTGATCTTCTCATACACGCCGAAGTTGCGTATAATAACTCTGTTCACTCCAGTACGAATATGACCCCCTTTAAAATCATCTACGGACAGGACTTTGTACCCATACCCGAACTGCCTCACGTCTCGGTGACAGTTCCCTCTCTATCTGAATGGTCCTCTCGATTATCTTCTGTTTGGCCGCTTCTCCGGAAAACTTTAAACGATGCCCATGACTCGCACAAATTGTACGCTGATAAGAAACGGGCAGTACCTCCCTCCTACAAAGTTGGTGATCAGGTTTATGTATCTACCAAAAATTTGGATAGCCCCCAAAAATGCAAGAAGCTGGGTCCCAAATTTATTGGGCCTTTCACGATCACCAAAATTATCAGCTCTGTGTCGGTCCGTTTGGATCTCCCCAAGACCTATCGGCGGCTGTACCCTGTATTCCATGTTCACTTACTGAAACCTGCTCGTACCTCTCATCTCCGCAAAAGATTGCCTGATGCTCCTACGCCTACCTTGGTGGATGGTCATCATCATTACGAGGTGCGGGACATTTTGGACTCCAGGATTCGCAGAAATAAAACTCAGTTCCTAGTCATGTGGAAAGATTTCCCCCCTTCTCACAACGAATGGGTGGATAGGGAGCATCTCAAAGCTCCTAAACTGGTACGCCAGTTTTATGCCAAGTATCCACACAAACCTTGACTCTTTTTCTTTCTCCTCTCCGTTGTTTTGTCTCTCCCTTCTTCTCTTTCAGGTGTAGCCCCTCGTATGCCTATTGCTGCCCTAGATTTCCCGCTGTTCCTGGAGGAGGTCCGGATGTCAGTCTCGCTATTTCTGGCTTCGCTGCCATGGAAACGGGGAGGGTGGGGGGTTTGGGGTGAATGTGTTCTGCTGGTGGACAATGTTGATGTTTCGTGTTATCTCCTGCTAACGGACCTGCATTCCAGGATGGTGAAGACCTGCCCACCTGATGTTGGAGATGGCTGCATATTGGACAATGCACAGGGGGGGTTTGGGGATTGGGATGGGCTTAAGCTTAATACTTTCTGTTCGCGCCTAAACTATTCATTCTCAGCTTTACTTGGTCTGTACGCTCTCGTAACTTAGTAAAAGTAGTCTTAACATTTCAAAATAATGTCTAAGTGTGATCTTTCCTGAGTCAACGAAGAAACAGGCCTGACACCTGGTCAGAGCGCGCGCCGGGGGCCGGAGAGCACAGGTGCGGCTGCTCTTGCCGTTGGGGGTCCTAGAGGGGCGAGTGAGCAGACTCACACACACACACGTGCGCATGCGCCGCCTGTTCCCTCTCCCTCCCCGCTCTCCCTCTACGCCAGCCGGTCCGCAGAATTTTCTTTAAAATGAAACCGATCCCTGGTGCAAAAAAGGTTGGGGACCCCTGGGCTAGAGGATCTCCGAGGTCCCTTCCAACTCTATTATTCTGCTGTTTCGGTCTAGTTTATGTTAACCTTGCCTCTTGAGATTTGGACGAAATAAGATGTTGCTTGTTTCCGTTTGTATATTTAAATAAAAACACCTGCACACTATTTTCATCCATCAGAATAGAGCTGAAAGGGACCTTGGAGATCTTCTAGTCCAGCCCCCCGGCTGAAGCAGGAGACCCTATACCAGTGATGACTAACCTTTTGTGCGCTGAAGGTGTCTGCGTGCATGTGACAGCATGCACCGCATTCCCACACCCACAATGCAATTCGCGTGGGTGCCCCGCCCGCCTGCGCATGTGCGCGGAAGCCCTCCCAGGCACCTTGGCGGGTCTCCCTGAAGCCTCCTGGGACCAAAAATGGGTCCTGCATTCCCCGCATGCTCCCCTCCCCTGTGCGCCACCCCCCTCCCTCACATGCGTGCACATCTCCACCATGTGCCCCATCCCCCGTGCATGCGCAGCAGAGACCCCAAAATCAGCTTGCTGATGGGACGCACACACGCATGCGCGATGGAGCTGATCTGGGGTTGAAAGCTCGCATGCAAGCAGAGAGGGCTCTGTGGCCCGTGTGCCGTAGGTTCACCGTCATGGGCCTAGACCCGTGATGGCGAGCCTATGGCACACGTGCCACAGGTGGCATGCGGAGCCATTTACCAGAGCACGTGACACCTGCTTTTGAGGCCATTTTTTGCCCTCTGGAGGCTTCCCTGAAGCCTCCAAACCGCGAAAAACCAGCTCTACGGCCAAACCGGAAGTTTGAGAATGGACTTCCGGTTTGCTCGTAGGGCTGTTTTTCGCCCTCCGGAGCCTTCAGGAGGCTTCCTTGAAGGCTCTGGAGGTCAAAAATCGGCCCTATGGGCAACCTGGAAGGTCGGGAATGGTGACTTCCAGTTTGTCCATAGGGCCCATTTTCAGCCTCCGGAACCTTCAAGGAAGCCTCCTGAAGGCTCTGGAGGGCAAAAAACACTCCTATGGACAAACCGGAAGTCCAGTTTGCTCATAGAGCTGTTTTTCAGCCTCCGGAGTCTACAGGGAAGCCTCTTGAAGGCCCCTGGAGGCTCCGGAGGTCAAAAAGCAGCCCTACAGGGAACCTGGAAGTTCGGGAATGGTGACTTCTGGTTTGCTCGTAGGGCCGTTTTTCGTCCTCTGGAGCCTTCAGAGACCTTCAGGAGGCTTCCCTGAAGCCTCCAGAGGGCAAGGAAATGGCTCTATGAGCAAACTGGACTTCCGGTTTGTCCATAGGAGCGTTTTTTGCCCTCCAGAGCCTTCAGGGGCCTCCAGGGAAGCCTCCAGAGGGCAAAAAAACGGCTCTATGAGCAAACTGGACTTCCGGTTTGTCCATAGGAGCATTTTTCGCCCTCCGGAGCCTTCGGGGGCGTTCAGGAGGCTTCCCTGAAGCCTCCAGAGGGCAAAAAACCGGCTCTATGAGCAAACTGGACTTCCGGTTTGTTCATAGGAGCATTTTTCGCCCTCCGGAGCCTTCAGGGGCCTTCAGGAAGCTTCCCTGAAGCCTCCAGAGGGCCAAAAAAAACGGCCTTATGAGCAAACCGGAAGTCACCATTCCTGAACTTCCAGGTTTCCCGTAGGGCTGATTTTTGCCCTCCGGAGGCTTCAGGGAAGCTCCCGAGGCCTCTGGAGAGCACCTAGGTTTGGGGGTAGGCTGTTTTCGCCCTCCCCTGGCTCCTAGAAAGCCTCTGGAGCCCGGGGAAGGTGAAAAAACCACAGCAAAAGCAGAGATGGGGGTTGCTGATCGTGCACCCCTTTGCAGCCATCTGGTCATTAGTCCTCCCTCTGCGAATCACTAGGGTCACTGGGAGGTTCATCCGTGCCCCCTGAATAGTGTAAATGGGCGTGGAGCCTTCTGTGTTGCAAAGAGGAGACGGCTGGTGTCTTTCCAGATGAACAGAGTTGGAAGGGACCTTGCAGATCATCTTGCTTAAGCCGGAGACCCCTACGTACATCTGCCTCTACCTAAGATTGAACTCACAACCTCCTGACCGGGAGGCGAGAGCTCTACCTCTAGGCCACGGCTACAGGCGTATCCCCTCCCCTTGCAGATCAGACGTCTGCAAGGAATACAAATCCTTCCCCGCCATTCAGCCAGAAAGGAAGAAGCTTCTTGGATGGGAAGCAAAACGTCTTCAAGAAAAAATCCAGAAAATCCAGTTGCCTCTTGAAAAAAAACCAAAAAAAAACAAAACTTTGGGGACAACCATGACCTGGATGACTGAGAACCTCCATAGACCTGAACCTGGTGGGCTTCTCATCCCCCCGTGTTTAACAGGCCCAGATGGATATGAAGAGAAAAGAGAAGATTAAAAGCCTGATTATATTTCCGATTTTCTCCAGTCTGTTCCTGCTTTCCAGCCAAAGGGGGTGAATGCAGTAGGCTTAGAGCGACCCCTGCTGGCCAAAGGAGAGACGCAGCTACCGCAACGCTGCTTCTCAAAACTCTGCATAAACGTACCAAAGGTGGAGAAAACGCCTTGGTAGGAAATAAAAGGAGCTATTTTTAAAATATTTGAGTGTGTAGGTGGGGAAGAGACGGCAGAAAAGCACATCTGTTCCTGTAGGAAGTCGGCACCCACCCCTTCTTCTAGAAAAATGAAATATCCTGGGAAATATTGAAATAGGCGGAATATTATGTATTTCCCTGGATCAGAAAATGGAGAAATGTGTTTTTAGGCAGGACACAGACTCACTCTTAATAGCCCCACCTTTGTCAATGGGCCATTAAAAGGCCTGAGGAGGTCTATTCTACATAGCAAAGATCTCCCTCCCCCCTTCAGCTCCAGGGCGATTGGATTGAGGCATGCTAGGATTAGCCCTTTACCCATCACACCACAGGGCACCTGGGAAGAAGCCAGGCTCAACCAAACTTGAACTCAAAACAGATCTTAGAGAGTTGCCCCTGCAAGGCCCCCGTTGGAGCCTGACAACCAATCAGAAGACAAGATCAAGATCAAAGGCCAGAGAGGGCATAAAACCAGGGTCTTTCAGCATCTCTGTCTCTCTCTTCTTCTTCACCCAACATCTGGAAGGATGTGATTCCCCCTTTTCTGTTCAGGAGCTCAAGCCATGTGGTCCTGTCCACCATTAAACCATCTTTCCAAGCAGCCTCCATGTTTCCAGTGTCTTTCTCCCCACTTTGAACTGAATCCAGATGGACATTTCTTCCATCTTTCTTCCTCCCTCCCTCCCTCCCTCCCTCTTTCTTTCTTTCTTTCTTTCTTTCTTTCTTTCTTTCTTTCTTTCTTTCTTTCTTTCTTTCTTTCTTTCATATGATCCTGTCCATTATTGAACCATCTTTCCAAGCAGCCTCCATGTTTCCAGGGTCTTTCCCCCCACTTGGAGCTGAACCCAGAAGGACCTACCTTTCTTTCTTTCTTTCTTTCTTTCTTTCTTTCTTTCTTTCTTTCATTCTTTCTTTCTTTCTTTCTTTCTTTCTTTTTTCTTTCGTTCTTTTGTTCTTTCTTTCTTTCTTTCTTTCTTTCTTTCATGTGATCCTGTCCACCATTGAACCATCTTTCCAATCAGCCTCCATGTTTCCAGTGTGTTTTTCCCCACTTGGAGCTGATCCCAGAAGGACATTTCTTCCAACTTTCTTTCTTTCTTTCTTTCTTTTTCTTTCTTTCTTTCTTTCTTTCTTTCTTTCTTTCTTTCTTTCTTTCTTTCATATGATCCTGTCCACCTTTAAACCATCTTTCCAAGCAGCCTCCATGTTTCCAGTGTCTTTTTCCCTACTTGGAGCTGAACTCAGAAGGACATTTCTTCCATCTTTCTTTCTTTCTTTCTTTCTTTCTTTCTTCCTTTTTTTCTTTCTTTCTTTCTTTCTTTCTTTCTTTCTTTCTTTCATATGATCCTGTCCACCTTTAAACCATCTTTCCAAGCAGCCTCCATGTTTCCAGTGTCTTTTTCCCCACTTGGAGCTGAACCCAGAAGGACATTTCTTCCAACTTTCTTTCTTTCTTTCTTTCTTTCTTTCTTTCTTTCTTTCTTTCTATCTTTCTTTATTTCTCTCTTTCTTTCCTTACTTCCTCTTCTTTCTTTCTTTCTTTCTTTCTTTCTTTCTTTCTTTCTTTCTTTCTTTCTTTCTTTCTTTCATATGATCCTGTCCACCTTTAAACCATCTTTCCAAGCAGCCTCCATGTTTCCAGTGTCTTTTTCCCTACTTGGAGCTGAACTCAGAAGGACATGTCTTCCATCTTTCTTTCTTTCTTTCTTTCTTTCTTTCTTTCTTTCTTTCTATCTTTCTTTATTTCTCTCTTTCTTTCCTTACTTCCTCTTCTTTCTTTCTTTCTTTCTTTCATATGATCCTGTCCACCTTTAAACCATCTTTCCAAGCAGCCTCCATGTTTCCAGTGTCTTTTTCCCTACTTGGAGCTGAACTCAGAAGGACATTTCTTTCTTTCTTTCTTTCTTTCTTTCTTTCTTTCTTTCTTTCTTTCTTTCTTTCTTTCTTTCTTTCTTGACACAAGCACACACTAGCAAGATTGATCTAGCTTGGTAGCGATTGCCGGAGTTTATCTGTGAATGTTGTTCCCCACCCTGCAAGAAGAAGCTGCAGATATTTTCCAGATTTCATGATATTTTCTCATATGAACTTGTTGGTTTTGAGACTCTGGATGTGGAGACTCTGTCTAGCACTGATGAGGTTACCTACTTGGGTCATGAAATGCCTGCAAATAAAAACAAACCCCAAGCTGAAAGACCACGAAGGACCTCCATATCTGCTTCCCCACCCCCACCCCCACCCCCATTCTGATTCTCTAACTTTCCTGGGTCGGCTTGAATTCTGGGTGCTGGAAGCTGCCTCTTTCCCCACACGCTCACAAGGAGAATATCTTGGGATGTATTTATTCTTTTTTTAAAAAAGAGAGAGAATCTTCTCACCACTCGTCTTGCTTACCAAACCAAATCAAGAGTCTTGGAAGGAAAAAAGAAACCACTTCCAGTAGAGCAGTTCATGAAGAAATAGATTATTTGCCCAACTGAGCCCAATGTGGAGAAAAATTAAGTCTGCAGAGGGGGAGCTGACATTTGCTGGATGTGGGGGGGCCAGGGGGGGTCTGCTGTTACTGTTTTCATCTGGCAACAGCGCAACCAGTGACCAGCAGTGATGAACTAAGCAAGAAACGCAAAGCTAATAAATCAGATTGTCTGAGAGGCAGAGGCGGAGTAGGAGCGGAGAGACTCCAGTGCCAGCAGGCAGCTTATAACTGAGGTTCTTTAGTAAATCATGGTGTTCAAAGGAATGTCCTTCTGGGTTCGGCTCCAAGTGGGGAAGAAGACACTGGAGACATGGAGGCTGCTTGGAAAGATGGTTTAATGGTGGACAGGATCACATGAAAGAAAGAAAGAAAGAAAGAAAGAAAGAAAGAAAGAAAGAAAGAAAGAAAGAAAGAAAGAAAGAAAGAAAGAAAGAAAGAAAGAAAGAAAGAGGGAGGGAGGGAGGGAGGGAGGGAGGGAGGGAAGAAAAGAAAGAAAGAAAGAAAGAAAGAAAGAAAGAAAGAAAGAAAGAAAGAAAGAAAGAAAGAAAGAAAGAAAGAAAGAAAGAAAGAAAGAAAGTTGGAAGAAATGTCCTTCTGGGTTCGGCTCCAAGTGGGGAAGAAGACACTGGAGACATGGAGGCTGCTTGGAAAGATGGTTTAATGGTGGACAGGACCACATGGCTGGGGTCCTGAACAGAAAAGGTGCTTACATGCTTCAATGATGGTGGACAGGAAGAGAAGGGCCGAGCAAGGGGCTTGCAGGGCTTTTTATCAACTGTTCGGCCCCACCTATCTGTTTCTTGTTCCTGTGTAAGCACTGTACTCTGCTTGGTTGCCAGGCTCCCATGGGCTGAGTCCAGGTTCGGTAAGGTCAGTCCTACCTTGATCCCAGGACTCTGGAGCTGAAGAGGAGAATTCTTTATTATGTAAAGTGGACTAGCCCAGGCCTTAATGGCCCATTGACAAAGGGGGTGGGGGCCGGAGGCTGCAGGAAACAAAACATGTTTCTTCCTTTTCACATCTAGGGAAATATAATATTCTGCCTTTTCAATATTTCCTAGGGCAGGGGTCTGCAAAGTTGGCTCTTTTAAGACGGGTGGACTTCAACTCCCAGAATTCCCCAGCCAGCAAGGCTGGCTGGGGAATTGTGGGAGTTGAAGTCCACCCGTCTTAAAAGAGCCAACTTTGCAGACCCCTATCCTAGGGCATTTCATTTTTCTGGGAGAGAGATGGGTGATAACTTTCCACAATGGTTATGCTTTTTTGTTTTTCTCCCTGAGATGATGGGGTGATTGGCAGCCCAGCTTGACCTAAAGGAAGATGGTTAGGTTTGCAGCAAAACTCCAAGCTCTGACGATGCAACCATCTTGCAAGCCCAGGCATTTCCAATGTGACTCTTCCTTTCCCAACAGACGTAGCCTAGGAACTAGAGCAGAGATAGTCAACCTGGTCCCTACCGCCCCCTAGTGGCCATTCCAGCTTTCATGGTGGGCGGTAGAGGTTTTGTCCGATACTGAAGCACTTTCCTTTTTTAAAATTTAATGGATTTCCCTACTTTATAAATCACCCTTCCTGTGGAACCGGTGGGCGGTTAGAAAATTTTACTACTAACAGAGTTACAAAAGTGGGCGGTAGGTATAAAAAGGTTGGCTATCCCTGAACTAGAGGCTAAAACCTACAAAGTTACTTACAAAGCTAAACTGACTATTAGCTGACCAAAGTTTTAAATTTGGGGGGTTTTAATTATGTTTTAGCGCAGGGTTGTGTTTAATGTGGTTTTTAAGAGTTTTTGTATTTTTGTATATTTGTATTTTTAATTTTCCTGTGTGCCGCCCCGGGTCCCTCTGTGGGAGATGGGTGCGGGATATAAATATGATAAATGAATGAATGAATGAATGAATGAATGAATGAAGGAAGGAAGGAAGGAAGGAAGGAAGGAAGGAAGGAAGGAAGTAGGAAGGAAGGAAGGAAGGAAGGAAGGAAGAAAGAAAGAAAGAAAGAAAGAAAGAAAGAAAGAAAGAAAGAAAGAAAGAAAGAAAGAAAGAAAGAAAGAAAGAAATATTGTACTGTATTGTATATGTAATTTCTGTTGTAGCGTTTAAAAAATAAAAAAAATATTTTAAAAAAAATAAACATGTATTGTGCATTCCAATACACATAGAAGCATATTAGTTTGATATAAGAGTACGTTTTTTAAATAAAAATATCAAATTAGAAAGAAAGAAAGAAAGGTTGCAGGAATTGTGTATGTCTAGTCCAGGGATAGCATAGTTGGCTGGGGAATTCTGGGAGTTGAAGTCCACAAGTCTTAAAGTTCCCAAGTTTGGACATCCCTGGTCTAGTCTAATGAGAAGACAGACTAGGGGCAGGGGTGAAATTCAGCAGGCTCTGGCAGGTTCTGGAGAACTGGTAGCAGAAATTTTGACAAGTTCAGAGAACTGGCAAATACCACCTCTGGCTGGCCCCAGAGTGGGGTGGGAATGAGGGGGTGGGAATGAGGATTTTGCAGTATCCTTCCGCTGCCCACAGAACCAGTAGTTAAAAAAAATGAATTTCACCATCTAGGGGAGACATGATAGAAGTCTTCAGATATCTCAGAGGCTGCCACAAAGAAGAGGGAGTCAAGCTATTCTCCAAAGCACCTGAGGGCAGAACAAGAAGCCATGGGTGGAAACTAATCAAGGAGAGAAGCAATTTTGAACTAAGGAGGAATTTCCAGACAGTGAGAACAATTAATTGGTGGAACAACCTGCATCCAGAAGTTGTGAATGCTCCAACACTGGAAGTTTTTAAGATGTTGGATAACCATTTATCTGAAGTGGTGTACAGTTTCCTGCCTAAGTAGGGGATTGGACTAGACTAGACTAGACTAGACTAGACTAGACTAGACTAGACTAGACTAGAACAGAACAGAACAGAACAGAACAGAACAGAATAGAATAGAATAACAGAGTTGGAAGGGACCTTGGAGGTCTTCTAGTCTGACCCTCTGCTTAGGCAGGAAATTCTATACCATTTCAGACAAACGATTATCCAATCTAGCAGGGAGGGAGGGAAGGAAGGAAGGAGGCTGTCAAGATATGCTTTGAAATAGTAAGCAACGTCAAGAGATGAATTAATGTCCCAAAAATGAATAATGCAAAAGAGAGGGGCATGCAAATCTATGCCATTTGCATAACGAGTCATAAATTGCAGCGTGCATAATTTACACAGCAGTTGTGCAAAGGCTGTCCATGTGTGCAAACCGATGTGGCAGGATTCAATCTGTCTTTTTTTCGAGGCCCCAATTTTAAGCTCAGCCGTCCAGAGTCCCTCCCACAAAAACCTAGCCCTGCCAAACAGCAGGTGGCCAGGTTGCTTAGCTTGCTGAATATCCGGAGCACAAAGAAATGGGATTTCAGGAATTTAGGCAAAGGAATGGAAGAGAGAAATGACTTACCTGCAAACCACCGCAAGAATTTTTTTTTAAAAAACAACAACCCCAAAACTTGATTGCAATGCAACTTCTGTGTGTCCCTGCCCCGATCTTTGAAATGCTTTGCAATAATACAATAATAATACAATAGCAGAGTTGGAAGGAACCTTGGAGGTCATCTAGTCCAACTCCCTGCCTAGTCAGGAAGCCCTATACCGTTTCAGACAAATGGCTATCCAACATCTTCTTAAAGACTTGCAGTGTTGGGGCATTCACAACTTCTGGAGGCAACTTCTGTTCCACTGGTTAATTGTTCTCACTGTCAGGAAATTTCTCCTCAGTTCTAAGTTGCTTCTCTCCTTGATTAGTTTCCACCCATTGCTTCTTGTTCTACCCTCAGGTGCCTTGGAGAATAGTTTGACTCCCTCTTCTTTGTGGCACCCTCTGAGATATTGGAAGACTGCTATCATGTCTCCCCTGGTCCTTCTTTTCACTAAACTAGACATACCCAGTTCCTGCAACCGTTCCTCATATGATTTAATCTCCAGTCCCCTCATCCTCTTTGTTGCTCTTCTCTGCACTCTTTCTAGAGTCTTCATATTTTTTACATCGTGGCGACCAAAACTGGATGCCGTATTCCAAGTGTGGCCTTACCAAGGCCTTATAAAGTGGTATTAACCCTTCACGTGATCTTGATTCCATCCCTCTGTTTATGGAGCCTAGAATTGTGTTGGCTTTTTTGGCAGCTGCTGCCCACGGCTGGCTCCTATCTAAATGGTTGTCCACTAGGACTCGAAGATCCCTCTCACAGTTGCTACTATTGAGCAAGGTACCACCTATACTGTACCTGTGCTCTTCGTTTTTCTTGCCTAAATGTAGAACCTTACTCTTGTCACCATTGAATTTCATTTTATTAGATAGTGCCCAATGTTCAAGTTTGTCAAGAGACAGGGTCTCTCAATTGAGCAGAGGGTGAATACAGAATAATACAGAATAATACAGAATAACCGAGTTGGAAGGGGCCTTGTAGATCATCTAGTCCAACCCCCGGCCCAAGAAGGAGACCCTACACCATTTCTGACAAATGATAGTCCAGTCTCTTCTTGAAAGCCGCCAGCGACTTCCTGTTCCGGCTTCTGGCGGCGACGGACTCGTCCTGGGACTCGTCCGCTGTTTTGTTCTTTTTCCGGCCCCAAACGGGGCGGGGTGTGCCTTTTTAGGGACCCCCCCGTAAGGTCGGCTTGCCTGGACCTTTCCTAGCCTGGCGGCGGCCGGGGGATATCCTTGTCTTCGATCTAGGAGGAAGAAGACATGCTGTGGGGGGCTTGGTTCCCTTCGCCAACGGAGGACGGGAACAAATAGCTGATTTGGAGAGAGTGGGAGCGTTCGAGCCGGATGGCTTTGCCGGGGCTTTGGCGGCGAGGTGGAGTGTAAGTGACTCTGACTCTTTTTTGCTGGCAACTTTGACTAAAAGAAACGATGGAGGGGGGTGTTTGCTAAAAAAAACCTCGGATTTACAGCAGCGGCGTTTGGAAATGGCTCCTCGAGCGCGAGGAAGCGGATATTTCTCATCCGGACTTTGCTGAAGAAGTGAAAGTCCTTTGCGGTTTGTTTCTAGTTACAATGTATCTAAGTCCTGCTATATTGGAACAATTTTCTTTGTTGCTTTCTCCTGCTGGCTTCCAGATTAGGCGGGGGAAGATGGCTTCCCTTTGTTCTTAAATGACTATTCTTTATGGAAAATTTCCGACATTCCTTTGTGACCTGGACTGTCTCTCTCTACTAATGGAGGATTTTTGATAAATGATTAATTGATTCCTTCCCTGGAGTGCCTTCTTTGTCTTCATAATTGACTGTGAAATTTGCTTTTCTCTCTGGATTTTACAACTTTCTACAACTTTGATTTGAACTTTTTCTCTGGACTTGCTCCAGCGGCCGCACCCAAAAAACGCCATCTTATTGGCACTGATTTAAACAGCTCACCATGGCTTCCAAAAAGCAACCAGAAAAACCAGACACAGATGCAAGATTAACAGCTATGGAAGAAGTGTTACATTCTTTGGTACTGGAAATTAAAGAGCTTAGAAAAGACCACTGCAGTTCCAAATTAGAGCTTTTGGAGACACAGAAGAAATTGATGCAGAACACACAGAAGACTGAAGAGTTGGAATTGGGGCTGGCTGGGGCAAAGGGAGAACTTAAAAATGTTAATACTGAAATTGGAGATTTAACTGGTCATATGTCTAGAATGGATTTTGAAAGGATGTCATATTTTTTAAGATTTCAGAACATTTCTGAAGAATCTGGTGAATGCCTTCCTGATCTTATGAGCACAATTTTAGCAGACTATTTACACAAACCTAAGGAAGAGATCAGGGGGGACATTGACCCGGTTTACAGAATAAATTCAGCATATGCCAGGATAAATAAACTACCCAGAGAGATACATATTAAATTTGTTAGAAGGTCTACCAGGGAGGGAATATTGAGGGCGCAGAGAGAGGGTCCGTTAACGTACCAACAAAAGGAAGTCACTATCTTGAAGCAGATCCCGAAAAAGATTAGAGAGGTGAGGAGGAAATATTCCTTCTTATCTAAAAAATTGTTTAACCAGGGGATTTGGTTCAAGTGGGTGATGCCAGAAGGGATGTTGGTGTTCTGGGAAGGAGGAAGAGTAAGGATTAAAACACTTGCTGAGGCGGAAGCCTTTCTTTAAAAACATTCCTTAATCCTGGAGGATGAAACTGGAGGGGCAGAGGGGGCCACGGCCCCGCCCACTGGGGGTCAGGGAGGAGAACAAGAAGACACAATTGCCAAGAGACTTAGATTTAAAAAATGACTTTTTTTTAATACAGTATAACTTTTGTTTGGATGTTTGTACACGATTGCTAGCATAGAACTTAGAATTTACAATGATGTATGCACTTCTCTTCACCTTGTAGTACTATTGAAATATGTATTATCTATGTTTTGTCAAGAAGCCCCGGAGGGGGCCAACGATCTCGACGTGAAAGTTCTCAAAATATTTTTTCATCTCACCTTACCCTACCCTACTCAAAAAATTTGTAAAACTCAATAAAACTTTTTCAATATAAAAAAAAAAGACAGCCGCCAGCGAGGAAACTCCCACAACTTCCGAAGGCAACTTCTGTTCCATGGGTTGATAGCTCTCCCTGTCAGGAAATTTCTCCTTATTTCCAGGTTGAATCTCTTCTTGTTCAGTTTCCATCCGTTATTCCTTGTCTGGCCTTGGGGTGCTTTGGAGAATAGGTTGACCTTCTCTCTGTGAGAGCCCCTCAAATTTTGGAAGATTGCTATCCTGTTTCCCTGAAAATAAGCCCTCCCTGAAAATACTGTAACACAGCTGCAGCCATGAGGTGACCATGCTCGCTGCCTCCTGCACCTCAAAAATAACAAGACCTCCCCAAAAATCAGGCCAAGCACTTATTTCGGGGGTCAAAAGAAAATAAGGCCCTGTCTTATTTTTGGGGGGAAATGATATCATGTCACCCCTGGTCCTTCTTTTCATTAGACTAGCTCTGCCCAGTTCTTGTAGCTCTTCTTGAAGACTGCCAAGGTTCTTGGAGACCTCCAAGGTCCCTTCCAAGTCTATGATTGTAGGTTCTGGGTTTTAATCCCCCCCTCCCTCCAGCCATTGGATGATGCAAGCCTGTCTCCTCACAAAGTTGTTACGAGGCAATAAAAATAGGGCAGCAGTTTGCAGTGTATCTTAACTCCCAAGGGAACGTTGAGATAGGCCCCTAATACACAACGAAATAATTCATTTACTACGAATGGAAGTGGGCGGAGGACAAAGGCATGCAGGCCAGAAGGAGAACACAAAAAGGATAAAAATGAAAGGCTCCTTCAGCTTGTGTTATTTTTGCCACCTTGGGTAGTAGCAGCCTGGGGAAGCTCTCCTGTACTACAGGATTTCAGCTTTGATCTCCTATTCTGCTGTATGTGGCCCCCTATGAGGATTGCAAGTGGGGTTGCAGTCTCACAATCCCATTAACCTGCTTACCGAATTTATCTGTCTGTCTGTCTGTCTATGCATCCATCCATTTCTATCTCTCTTTTTTTCTCTGTCTGTTTCTCTCTCTCCCTCTCTCTCCCTCCCTCCCTCCCTCTATCTCTCTCTTTCTCTTGTATCTGTCTGTCTCTCTACGTCTATCAACTATATCTATCGATATCTATCTATCAATCATTGATATATATCTATATCTACTGTATATCCATCCATCTTTCTATCTGTCTTTTCTCTCTCTCTCTCTCTCTCTCTCTCTCTCTCTCATCTGTCTGCCTGCCTGCCTGCCTCTATCTATGCCTCTATCTATCGATATCTATCTATCGATCGATCATTGATCTATATCTATATCTATACCTCTCTTATCTATCTATCTATCTATGGCAGAACAAGAAGCAATGGGTGGAAACTAATCAAGGAGAGAAGCAACTTAGAACTTAGGAGAAATTTCCTGACAGTTAGAACAATTAATCAGTGGAACAGAAGTTGCCTCCAGAAGTTGTGAATGCCCCAACACTGCAAGTCTTCAAGAAGATGTTAGATAGCCATTTGTCTGAAATGGTATAGGGTTTCCTGCCTAGGCAGGGAGTTAGACTAGATGACCTCCAAGGTCCTTCCAACTCTGCTATTGTATTGTATTGTATTGTATTGTATTGTATTGTATTGTATTGTAGCCACCAGAAGCTCCCATATAACACCAATCCTGCGCGAGCTGCATTGGCTTCCTGTGGTCTTTCGGGTGCGCTTCAAGGTTCTGACGACCATCTTTAAAGCGCTCCATGGCTCGGGGCCTAGTTATATGCGAGACCGTCTCCTGCCCCATACATCCCTTAGACCGATACGCTCCCACAGAGAGGGCCTTCTCAGGGTGCCGTCGGCCGGACAATGCCGACTGGCGACACCCAGGGGAAGAGCCTTCTCTGTGGCGGGCCCTGCCCTTTGGAACGACCTACCCCCTGAACTCCGGACCATCACCGACCTCCGCCTCTTCCGCCAATGTCTAAAGACATACTTTTTTCATCAAGCCAGCTTAGCCTAACCTTAGAAAAGTTTTAAATTGGGTTTTTAATAATTGGTTTTAGCATAGGATTGGGATTATTTAATATATATTTTAAATTATTTATTTAGTTTCTATTTTGTATATCTTTTTAAATTTCCTGTGCGCCGCCCTGGGTCCTCTGCGGAGAAGGGCAGGATATAAATGTAATAAAATGAAAATGAAAAAAAAAATGAATTCATACTACCTGGAGGAGGGAGGAGAAAACCCCACCAAAAAAAGACGAACGAAGCACGACCAGCTTAATTTCTAATTCAGGCAGACTCCAGTCTTTAGCAGGCTGAAAAATTGGGAATTAGAACGACTTAATACAGACAGCTTCCCTAAAAACAATGCCATATACTAAAATATACTTGGAACAGACAAACACCTGGACTAAAACAAATGAAGAATGGTTGCAGGAACTGGCTATGTCTACTTTTAATGAAAAGAAGGACTAGGGGAGACATGATGGAAATCTTCCAATATCTCAGGGGCTGCCCCAAAGAAGAGGGAGTCAAGCTATTCTCCAAGGCACCTGAGGGCAGGACAAGAAGCAATGGGTGGAAACTAATCAAGGAGAGAAGCAACTTAGAACTGAGGAGAAAATTCCTGACAGTGAGAAGAATTCATCCGTGGAACAGAAGTTGCCTCCAGAAGTTATGAATTCTCCAACACTGGAAATTTTTAATAAGATGTTGGAGAGCCATTTGTCTGAAACGGTATAGGGTTTCCTGTCTAGGCAGGGGGTTGGACTAGAAGACCTCCAAGGTCCCTTCCAACTCTGCTATTGTATTATACTCTTCCAGAAAAATGGTTTTCCATTCTCCTTGAACATCTGCCTCGTGTTTGTGTGTTTTTCTAGTCTAGAAAATCGCATTTCCAGACTGTCTGATGTGACCAGACATAGATTTACAGCTGTTATGTTCTCTCCGCGAATACCCATTTTCACTTCAAATGGGTACCAATTTTGAGTTATAATGAGGAAAAAAGTAAATTACAGTTGATCCCACCATGGAGAGATGCTGGTAATAAAGTTGACATATCCCAAATCAGTGTTTTCAAATGTCTTTCATCCATGCTGAGGTGGAAGTAGAGGGAAAGGTCTAAAAAATAAAAAGAATTAAGAGATCTTGGGAGCCCACCGAAGTATTTTGTTTCGTTTAATATTTAATGGGGTGGGAAGGAAATATCTGAGCTATATTCCGAACAGCAGATTTGAAGAAGTGAGTATTAGAGAGAGAGAGACTTTAGACAGAAAGTTGGGGGTTTTTTTTCTTCTGTTCTTGGAAGAGGCCGTTTATTCTGCAAGATTTTTATAGGTTATTACAGAAGGGAAATGAATCTCCACTTTCCCGCATAGCAGAAAGATCCAAATATAGCTTTTTCTGCCCGGAATCTGTGGGCTGGCTGAAAGAATGCACCATGGTTTTATTTATATATATTCAATTGCGGGATTGAATAGCCATGCAATTTTATCAAAAAAGGCTTGGCCACAACAGCCCAACGGCCCAAATTGGTTTCACAGCCCAAGCTGTGAAAAGGAAGAAGGCTTGCCAAAGAAATGAAAAGAAATGTTGAAAAAGGATGGTATTTATGTGGCTACTTCCATCTAAGTTATGTTAAAGTAACCAAAACATCTTTACAATCCCACCCCACTCCAGGCACGTCCTAAGATTTGGACCAGTGGTGGGTTTCTGCAGGCTCGCACCTACTCGCGAGAGCCGGTTGGTGAAATTTAGAGAACCGGTGAGAGGGGGTTCCACCGGCGTACCTGGAAGTAAATCTGGCCCGCCGCTGCCAGTGACCCAACGGGAAGGAAAGGAAAGGAAAGGAAAGGAGGAAGGAAGGAAGGAAGGAAGGAAGGAAGGAAGGAAGGAAGGAAGGAAGGAAGGAAGGAAGGAATTAATTAATTTATCATCACAATTGAGTCCAGAATTTTGGTTGCTAAGCAAGAGCGTTGTTAAATGAGTTTCACCACATTTTAAAAGGTGGCCACTCCCACCCTGTCACATGACTGCCAAGCCATGCCCACAAAATAGGCCACACCTACAGAGTAGGTTCTAAAAAAATTTGAAACCCACCACTGATTTGGACATTGAAAGTTGAAAATTTTACTCCGTATGGGATTTATGGTATAATTGGTTAGAGGAAGGGGGAAGGGGGGAGCAGGAAAGGAAAAAAGAAAGGAAAAGCAGGACAAGCTATCTATCTAAATAAAAAGGTAACTATGAGTTTGTTCAAAACCGCTAATCTCCGAAAGTACCGCACCGATCGCTTCCAAATTTTCACACGACGTTCCTTTCAAATACGGCACCAATGATATGTATAGATTGTGTAGATGTCACACCTGTGCCAGGTACATGCATCGGAAATGTAAAAAATTGTTAAAAATGTAGGTAGATGGATACAGAGAGAGCAGTGGGCCACAGGTATTATGTCATCCTTTATGTTTGTCCCGGTGTCTGGAGGCCGTACGGGTCTGGATGGGTAGTAACAAACTCAAACTCAACCCGTCCAAGACCGAGTGGCTGTGGTTTCCGGCACCCCGGTTCAGCCAGATAAGTCCAACACTGGCCATTGGGGGCGAACAACTGGCCCCCGTGGAGAGGGCGCGCAACTTGGGCGTCCTCCTGGATTCCCGGCTGTCCATGGAGGACCATGTGGCGGCCGTGGCCAGGGGGGCGTTTTATCAGGTACGCCTGATACGCCAGTTGCGCCCCTTACTGGACCGGGGGGCCCTTCGCACAGTCACTCAAGCGCTTGTGACATCCCGGCTGGATTACTGTAACGCTCTCTACATGGGGCTCCGCTTGAGGTGCACTCGAAGGCTACAGTTAGTACAGAATGCGGCCGCGCGGGTGATTATGGGTGCCCCAAGGCAAGCCCACGTAACACCTCTCCTGCGCGAGCTGCACTGGCTGCCTGTGGCATTTCGAGTGCGCTTCAAGGTGTTGATGACCATCTTTAAATCGCTCCATGGCTCGGGGCCTAGCTATATACGAGACCGCCTCCTGCCCCATACATCCCTTCGTCCGATCCGCTCCCACAGAGAGGGTCTTCTCCGGGTGCCGTCGGCGGGGCAATGCCGGTTGGCGACACCCAGGGGAAGGGCCTTCTCTGTGGCAGGCCCGGCCTCTGGAACAACCTACCCCCCCCCCGACCTTCGCACTATCTCGGACCTCCGCCTCTTCCGCCAACGTCTTAAGACGCATTTATTCCAACAAACCGGCCTAGGATAGGCCCCCCTTTCTGACTTTTTATACTTAAATTATAATTTGGTAGGGTTTTTAAATGGGTTTTAGCACGGGTTGAATAACTTAATATATTTTAATGATGTATATTGTTTTTATTGTGGTTTTAAATCATGCCTGTGCGCCGCCCTGGGTCTTAACAAGGAGAAGGGCGGGGTATAAATTCGAATAAATAAAATAAAATAAAATAATAAATAAATGACATAAAATACTCTGTCCATAAGATGCAAGGAGAAATACGGTAGGTAGGTAGGTAGGTAGAGAGATAGAGAGAGGGAGAAATACGGTAGGTAGGTAGGCAGGCAGGCAGGCAGGCAGGCAGGCAGGTAGAGGGATAGAGAAATACAGTAGGTAGGTAGGTAGGTGATAGAGAAAGGGAGAAATACAGTAGGTAGGGAGAGGGAGAGGGAGAGGGAAATATGGTAGGTAGGTAGGTAGGTAGGTGGAGAGAGGGAGAGGGAGAAATATGGTAGGTAGGTAGGTAGAGGGATAGAGAGAGGGAGAAATACAGTAGGTATGTATGTAGGTAGGTAGGCAGGTAGCTAGGCAGGCAGGCAGGTAGAGGGATAGAGAAATACAGTAGGTAGGTAGGTAGGTAGGTAGAGGGATAGAGAGAGGGAGAAATACAGTAGGTAGGGAGAGGGAGAGGGAGAGGGAAATATGGTAGGTAAGTAGGTAGGTAGGTAGGTAGGTAGGTGGAGAGAGGGAGAGGGAGAAATGGTAGGTATGTAGGTAGGTAGGTAGGTAGAGGGATAGAGAGAGGGAGAAATGCAGTAGGTAGGTAGTTTGGGGGTTTTACGGTGGTTGTGTTTACGTGCTTGTGTGTGCAGGTGTAGATCTACACATAGATTTAACCAGACTGGGCCACAGCAACGTGTGGTCGAGAATAGCTAGTTTGTATATAAACTGGAAGTTTCTCGCACTGAAGATGTTACCTAGTAGGGTAATGAAATGCCTGCAAGAAAACCACCAAGCTCAGAGAGTACCATGGACTCCATACTTGCCAAGGTCTTAAAATATCTGTTTGTCTACAGATACGTACAAGTCAATGGACAAGTTTTAAATCAGGGAGTAGAACATGAGCGCAGACAACAATTCCCATCATCCCTCAGCATCTACCATGCAAGGTGGAGCAGAAACAAACATTGCATTAATAACATGGAGCACGATCTAACCCCAGCCTAAATTAACAAGTAAAAAGCTAACCATTAAAATCACACAAAAGCAATAAAATCAATACGCACCCGGCTATATTTATAGTCACGGTAAAATCTAGACTTATATGACTATTAAATCCTGAGCCTGTAAAGCTGGCACTCCTGCTGTCTGACTTCGGCAAAGATTTACAAACCGAACCGCATTTCCATCTCCCTTTAGTAACTGCCATGCTCAACCTACAGCTTTCAGCTTTATATGAAATAAACCAGCTTTCAAATCTGTCTTAAATACCCCCAAGGACGTGCAGAGCTGGAGAAGAGGAAGGAGAAAATTCTAGAATTAGGAACATGGATCGTGAAAAGCACACGAACCGAACCAGAGCAAGGATGTCAGGATTCCAAATAGCACCCAAACGTACATCAGAGCCAATACAATACAATAGCAGAGTTGGAAGGGACCTTGGAGGTCTTCTAGTCCAACCCCCTGCTTAGGCAGGAAACCCTATACCGTTTCAGACAAATGATTATCCAGCCTCTTCTTAAAGACTTGCAATGTGGAGGCATTCACAACTTCTGGAGGCAACTTCTGTTCCACTGGTTAATTGTTCTGTCAAGAAATTTCTCCTCCGTTCTAAGATGCTTCTCTCCTTCATTAGTTTACACCCATTGCTTCTTGTTCTACCTTCAGGTGCCTTGGAGAATAGCTTGACTCCCTCTTCTTTGTGGCACCCTCTGAGATATTGGAAGACTGCTATGATGTCTCCCCTGGTCCTTCTTTTCATTAAACTAGACCTGTCAGGCCTGTTTCTTCGTTGACTCAGGAAAGACCACACTTAGACATTATTTTGAAATGTTAAGGCTCCTTTTACTAAGTTACGATAGCGTACAGACCAAGTAAAGCTGAGAATGAATAGTTTAGGCGCGAACAGAAAGTATTAAGCTTAAGCCCATCCCAATCCCCAAACCCCCCCTGTGCATTGTCCAATATGCAGCCATCTCCAACATCAGGTGGGCAGGTCTTCACCATCCTGGAATGCAGGTCCGTTAGCAGGAGATAACACGAAACATCAACATTGTCCACCAGCAGAACACATTCACCCCAAACCCCCCACCCTCCCCGTTTCCATGGCAGCGAAGCCAGAACTAGCGAGACTGACATCCGGACCTCCTCCAGGAACAGCGGGAAATCTAGGGCAGCAATAGGCATACGAGAGGCTACACCTGAAAGAGAAGAAGGGAGAGACAAAACAACGGAGAGGAGAAAGAAAAAGAGTCAAGGTTTGTGTGGATACTTGGCATAAAACTGGCGTACCAGTTTAGGAGCTTTGAGATGCTCTCTATCCACCCATTCGTTGTGAGAAGGGGGGAAATCTTTCCACATGACTAGGAACTGAGTTTTATTTCTGCGAATCCTGGAGTCCAAAATGTCCCGCACCTCGTAATGATGATGACCATCCACCAAGGTAGGCGTAGGAGCATCAGGCAATCTTTTGCGGAGATGAGAGGTACGAGCAGGTTTCAGTAAGTGAACATGGAATACAGGGTACAGCCGCCGATAGGTCTTGGGGAGATCCAAACGGACCGACACAGAGCTGATAATTTTGGTGATCGTGAAAGGTCCAATAAATTTGGGACCCAGCTTCTTGCATTTTTGGGGGCTATCCAAATTTTTGGTAGATACATAAACCTGATCACCAACTTTGTAGGAGGGAGGGACTGCTCGTTTCTTATCAGCGTACAATTTGTGCGAGTCATGGGCATCGTTTAAAGTTTTCCGGAGAAGCGGCCAAACAGAAGATAATCGAGAGGACCATTCAGATAGAGAGGGAACTGTCGGCGAGACGTGAGGCAGTTCGGGTATGGGTACAAAGTCCTGTCCGTAGATGATTTTAAAGGGGGTCATATTCGTACTGGAGTGAACAGAGTTATTATACGCAACTTCGGCGTGTATGAGAAGATCAGCCCAATCATCTTGCTGGAAATTAATAAAACAGCGTAAGTACTGTTCGAGGACGGAATTAACCCTCTCACAAGATCCATTCGTCTGAGGGTGGTAGGCGGAGCTTAAGCTTTGGGCGGAGCCAATCAGTCTCAAAAACTCCTTCCAAAAATGGGAAGTAAATTGGGTTCCTCTATCGGAGATGATGCGTTGCGGGACGCCATGAAAACGATAGATATGGGAAACGAAAAGTCTAGCCAGAGATTTGGAAGAAGGAATCTTAGTACAGGGGACAAAATGAACTTGTTTAGAAAAAAGATCGGTAACTACCCAGATAACGGTATAACCCTGACTGGGTGGAAGATCAACTATAAAGTCCATTGAAATTTCCTTCCAAGGCCTTTCCGGGGTAGCCACAGACTGGAGAAGACCCTGTGGCTTACCCGGCGCACGTTTTGAGGCCGCACATACAGGGCAACTGGCAATATACGATTCAACATCTTTCTTCATTGATGGCCACCAGAACTGTCTCTTGATAAGATGAATAGTTTTAACGAAACCGAAATGACCAGCTAAACGTGAGTCGTGTGCTCGTTGCAAGACAAAAGGACGTAATGTAGCAGGAACATATATTTTAGAACCAATCCAGGGAAGATCGTCTCTGGTAGTACAATCACCAGAATGAGCCGAATACCAATCATCAGTAAGTAATTCATCCTTAATACGAGCAATTAGGTCAGCAGGTGGAGTAGTCTGGACAGTAGTTTGGGCTATAGTAGATACTGGAGTAGCAGGTAAAGTGAGTGGCATTATCGGTTGTACAATGGTGAGCTTAGACACATCATATTGAGGCAATCTGGAAAGTGCATCAGCCATAAAAATTTTCCCCCCAGGAATGTATTTGAGGTGGAAATTGAAACGATGGAAATAATGAGACCAACGAAGTTGCCTTGGGGACAATTTCCGAGAAGAGGTAAGAGCTTCCAAATTTTTATGGTCCGTCCAGACCTCGAAAGGATGTGGGGCACCCTCAAGAAAATGTCGCCAAGTCATGAGAGCCCACCGAACAGCAAAAGCCTCCTTTTCCCAAATCGCCCAACCGCGTTCGGACGCAGTGAGTTTCCGAGATGTGTAAGCACAGGGTTGTAATTGGCCATGTTGATTGAGTTGTAACAGGACTGCGCCTACCGCGACATCACTAGCATCCGCCTGAATCACAAATGGGGAATTCACATCTGGGTGTTTAAGAACAGGCTCAGCCGCAAACAACCGTTTAAGCTTTTCGAAAGCGGCCTGACATTCCATCGTCCATTTGAGAGGGGTTCCAGGACGAGGCTTGCCTTCACCTTTTGTTTTCAGAAGGTTTGTAATGGGCAAGGCAATATCAGCGAATGACGGAATAAATTGGCGGTAAAAATTCGCAAATCCTAAAAAACTTTGCAATTGTTTACGGGTACGGGGAGGGGCCCACTCCGTCACTGCCTTGACTTTAGCAGGATCCATTTCAATTCCCTCAGAGGAGATACGGTAACCCAAATAGTCAATTCTTTCCTGGTGAAACTCACACTTAGAGAGTTTGGCATAAAGTTCAGCGGAACGCAACTTATTTAATACGGAGCGCACTAGTTTAACGTGCTCGTCGTGTGTTTGCGAGTAGACGACGATGTCATCAATGTAAACAATTACTCCCTTGTAAAGGTGCTCGTGGAGAACCTCATTGATCAGTTGCATAAACACTGAAGGGGCACCTTGAAGACCGAAAGGGAGGACTTTGAATTGGAAACATCCGAGTGGACAGTTAAAAGCTGTCTTCCATTCGTCCCCCTCTTTGATCCTGACCCTGTAATATGCTTCACGTAAGTCCAGCTTCGTAAAAATCTTACCGGTAGCCAGGTGAGCAAGCATGTCCTTCATGAGCGGAAGGGGGTAAATATTGTGTTCACAAATGGTGTTGAGATATGAATAGTCCTGTATTAATCTTAGAGTGCCATCTTTCTTTTCTCTAAACATAACTGGTGCAGCTACACGGGGCCTAGCTGGTTCAATGAAACCCCTTTGAAGGTTTTTATCGATGAATTTACGTAATTCCTCCATCTCCCGTGGGGTCATTGAATACATACGAGGTTTGGGTAATTGAACCCCAGGAAGAAAATCAATTGAACAGTCAGTAGCCCTATGAGGAGGAAGGGAATCACAAGATCTTTCACTGAAAGCATCCTTTAGGTCCCAATATTCTTTGGGAATTTTCTCCTCACCTGGTATGACCTCGGGTGATGGGAAATCCAATAAATGCGCAGCAGATTCAATATGGGGGGGTGGCTGATGGCGCGGGGGTTGATCAGTTTCTGATGGAAGAGAGGTATCTTCCGGGAGTGATAAAGGAATGCGCACCCAACCTTCCTTCCAGTTTATCAGAGGATTCCATTTTCGAAGCCAATTGACCCCCAAAATTACAGCATTATCGGCAATGGCAGTTACAATAAAGTTGATGGTCTCAGTATGGCCTGTGCCTATAGAAACATGAATTGGTTCGGTGATAAAAGATGCTGGGGTTCCCCCAGCTACAGAACCATCCATTTGGCAAAAGGCTATGGGAGTTTTCAGGGTCTTAAGGTGAAAACCCATCGAAGACACGATGTCTTGGCTTATGAGACATTTTGAACACCCAGAGTCAATGAGAGCCTGCACATTGCATGTACGACCAGTAGATGGAGCTAAAAGCTTTAAATTAATATAAAGGGGCCCGGAGCGATGACTCACCAGATTGTCGTCAGAAGAGTCTGAAGACGCCTCCCAATCGTCAGGGCCAGCGGCGGGCTGGTCAGCAGAGAGGTTGATGGGCTCCACCCCACTCATAGCCGGTTTGGCGCGCACAGTTGGCGTTCTAGGCTGTTTCCGGTCCAAGGAAGAAAGTGGGCGTGGAGGTGGTTTTGATCGGCATTTGTCTGCCCAGTGCCCCTCCTTCCCACAGCGATAACAGCTGCCTGAACGAGGCTGGGTTGTTCTCCCCTCCCCCTTTTGCATGCGTTTCTCCCTCGCAGGGGGGTGAGATTTGGGGCTATCTTCCTGTGCTTTTTTCTCCAAGCGGACTGGATCCTGCAAGTGGGCATGATCCAATTCGACATCCGAAGCTAGATCTATCCAGTCATTCAAAGTTTCGGGGCGAAATCTGTTCACACATGTTTGATAAATATCTTTATTCAGCCCTTCAATATAAATGTCCATTAGGGCTTGTTCACTATAACCAATCATAAACACTGATAGCTCCTGGAAAATCTGCGTGTAAGCCTGAATAGACATGTCCCCCTGCTGCAAACTTTTTAGTTTCATTTTTGCTTTCCTCTCAACACGGGGGTCTTCAAAACGCCTTCTAAGAGCATTCATGAAACGATCGAAATCGCGTAGTGCCGGTGAGCGGCAATTATGTAATGAAACTAACCAATTAGAAGCTTGATCTTCTAGGGTCATAGATACAATTCTGATTTTGATTTCATCGTCCAAATCAGCTGCGTAAAACTGCATGTAATTATCAACGTGAATTAGAAAAAACGCCAGTTTGTCGGCACTTCCGTTGTATTTCACACCCAAAGGAGGCAGTTTTGCAAGTCGGCGGGGGTTAATGGGGTTGGCTTCCCTTCCAGCCTGAGGGGGGGGGAGGGAGTTGCTCTCCTGCTTTGCCTGGCAGAAGCTGCCTCTCTTCGCAATTCCCTGCCGGCCTGAGGAGGGGGGGATGGTGTTGAAACCCTGCTTCGTCTGCCCGGAGCTGCCTGTGATCCTCTTGGCTGTGGGCGATCCGCCTCCCTCCCCCAGATTTTTTCCAGGGCTAAATTTTTTTCATCTGCCTGGCGGAGTAGGTCCTGAGCCATCTCCCTTAGTTCCCGTTCTTCTCTTAGGAGCTCCGGAATGACTTTCTTTGGGGAAATTCGACGCCTGGAGACGTTTACCCCACTCATTCCAACCCCTTCAGACCAACGTTTAGGTTTGACTGATTCTTCAGCTGGCAGATTTAGATCTAGGCCAGCCAAACCTTCCATCACTGACCTGATCCCTTCAGATTGAGCAGGAGGATGCGATGCTTCAGCTCCCAAAATGGTTTCAGGCAGGACCTCTACCAACGGAGGCTCCTCTTGTGAAGGGTCCGACATCAGGGCAGGTTTTTGGTTTTGTTGATTCTCAGCTTAATGTCAGGCCTGTTTCTTCGTTGACTCAGGAAAGACCACACTTAGACATTATTTTGAAATGTTAAGGCTCCTTTTACTAAGTTACGATAGCGTACAGACCAAGTAAAGCTGAGAATGAATAGTTTAGGCGCGAACAGAAAGTATTAAGCTTAAGCCCATCCCAATCCCCAAACCCCCCCTGTGCATTGTCCAATATGCAGCCATCTCCAACATCAGGTGGGCAGGTCTTCACCATCCTGGAATGCAGGTCCGTTAGCAGGAGATAACACGAAACATCAACATTGTCCACCAGCAGAACACATTCACCCCAAACCCCCCACCCTCCCCGTTTCCATGGCAGCGAAGCCAGAACTAGCGAGACTGACACACACCCAGTTCCTGCAACTGTTTTTCATATGTTTTAGCCTCCAGTCCCCTCATCCTCTTTGTTGCTCTTCTCTGCACTCTTTCCAGAGTCGCCACATCTTTTTTACATCGTGGCGACCAAAACTGAACGCCGTATTCCAAGTGTGGCCTTACCAAGGCATTCCAATTTATGAAGAGAGCCATATTGGCACATCTGGGGAAACCCGAATCTGAAAGCTTCCCGGTTTTCCCCACCCTGTTGAAAGTTCAAGACCTTGCCCCAACACCCACCAGTCCATCCCATGGTCCAATCTTCCACTGCCATGCTGGTAGTTCCACCCATTCAGTTCCAGTCAGGTGCAGAGGATGCACCTAGAAAGAATGTTGTTATGGCTACCTAGCATCTAACTCCATACAATCCCCCCTCCCATTTCCCCACAATAGAAAAGGCATAGTAGAAGAATAGAAAGCGTGGCAGGCCGAAGACCCAAGAGAAAAGACAGCTGCAGAGCTGACAGTGGGCTTCACAGAGGTCTACCACCAGTTCGCCCTCCATACACGCTCGTTTTGTGAGTGCATGTGCCTTCTATGCATGCACTTTGATCATGTGTGCTGCTTGCACGCATGCACACGGCTTTGAAAACGTGGCTAAATAGACAGCATAGAGCTGCACAGGATGCAAAGAAAGGAATGGCAAGCCATCCCTGTGTTGTTGGTCTTCAGATAGGCAGAAGGTCTTCCGGTGAAGATGACAGAGTCCTCTGCAGGGAAGCATCAGGGTTCGGAAGCATCTGATGGGTGGACATGTTTGTGATCCCAAAGTCCATCTTAACACAGAGAGCAGATGTAGGATCTGGAACTTCTCCGTCGAAGTGTGGTGGAACGTGGTCTGGATTCCCAGGAAGGAGGAGCTGTGTTCCAGAGGACCGAGAGACAACAAAATTTGCATAAATGTCTGTAGAGATTCTCTTTGTTGAGTGCAGAGAAGAGCGACAAAGATGATTAGGGGACTGGAGACTAAAACATATGAAGAACGGTTGCAGGAACTGGGTATGTCTAGTCTAATGAAAAGAAGGACTAAGGGAGACATGATAGCAGTCTTCCAATATCTCAGGGGTTGCCACAAAGAAGAGGGAGTCAAACTATTCTCCAAAGCACCTGAGGGTAGAACAAGAAGCAATGAGTGGAAACTAATCAAGGAGAGAAACACCTTAGAACAGGGGAGAAATGTCCTAACAGTGAGAACAATTAATCAGTGGAACAGAAGTTGCCTCCAGAAGTTGTGAATGCCCCAACACTGCAAGTCTTTAAGAAGATGTTGGAGAGCCATTGGTCTGAAATGGTGTAGGGTTCCTGCCTAGGCAGGGGGTTGGACTAGAAGACCTCCAAGGTCCCTTCCACTTGTATTATTCTATGTTGTAGGGGATTCTGGGAGTTGAAGTCCTTCCACCTTAAAATGGCCAAGCTTGGAAAAACACCACTCTGATATTGAGTTGCTTTTGCTCAATTTCTTCTCGGTTCGAGCATTTATTTTGGCTCACAGCTAATCCTTATATCAAACATTTTGATCTAATGTTTCCCAGTAGATCTCCCCCTGGCCGATGTAAGAAAACCAAAAGCATTCAGGCTTTGATAAATGGATATATTTGGGTCAATTTTCTTGAAACGTGTGTGGGATGGAATCCAGTTAATGTTTCTCTCTTTTTTTAATCAATATGTCAGAAAAAATCCCTTCTTTTATTTCCAACCGCAGGCGATGGATGAGGAGTCGCTGAGGGTGCCTTCCTTCAGTTCTGTCGTTTGAGTCCGAGTGGACAGCTGGATTCCAGGCGGCTGGGTCTTCAGAATAGCTTCAGATCATTCCCAAGGAGCAGGTCCTAGTTGCTTTGAGATGTCCATCTGCTTGCAGAGTCTCCAGAGAAATCTAACTTGTTCAACGTACCTGGCTGATGTTGAAAAGCCAAACATGGCAAAACTTAAGTCTACAGCAGAACTTCTGAAAAGAGTGCGGAGAAGAACCACCAAGAGGAGAAAGATTAGAAGCTGGACCAAACCATGAATGGCTAAGGAAACTAGGCCGAGGTGGTATCCAGTCAGTTCGGATCGGTTCACCCTAACCTAGGGGTGGGCAAACTTTGCAACTTTAAGTCTGAAGGACTTCAGCTCCCAGAATTCTGGGAGCTAAAATCCTTCAGACTTAAAGTTGCAAAGTTTGCCCACCCCTGCCCTAACCAGTAGTGGCGATCTGTGGGTGAGCCTGTTCACCTGCCCCACCTCCAAAAGGTCCTGTGTAAGGATGTATAATTATGTAAACATAATGATGAGAATAGCTGGGAATTGTAACCAGGTCTACATCTTGGCCAAACTTAGACAGAGGGAAGAGGGTGTTAAAAGGACAATGACTATATATGTATACTTTGTTGTCGTCCCTTTTTTTTAAAAAAAGGAGGAAGATATATGTTAAAATTAAATATGTATATTGAAAAGGAATTATAAATACCATCAACATAAAATGGAGCTTGCTGAGAAGTTGAAATACACCAAGTAAATGAAATGAAGAGTGGGAAGTAAAGGAGAGAGATAAGGGAAGAAGAGAGGGATAGGAGAGAGGGCAAGGGGGGAAGAGGAGGAGAGAAAGGAGGAGTGGAAAGGGGAAAGAGGAGAAAGAGAGTGGAAGGGGAAGTAGAGAAGGATGACAGAGGAAAGAAAGGAGGTAGGGAGGAGGAGGAGAGAGGGATAAGAAAGTGAAGAGAGGGAGAGGGGAGAGGGCAAGGAGGGGGAAGAGGAGGAGAGAAAGAAGGAGTGGAAAGAGAGAGAGTGGAAGAAAGGAGAGAGGTAAGGGAAGAAGAGAGGGATAGGAGAGAGGGCAAAGGGGGAAGAAGAGGAGGGAAAGGAGTGGAAAGGAGAGAGAGGAGAAGGAGAGAGGAAGGGGAAATAGAGGAGAGAGGTAAGGGAATAAGAGAGGGATAGGAGAGAGGGCAAGGGGGGAAGAAGAGGAGAGAAAGGAGGAGTGGAAAGGGGAGAGAGGAGAAAGAGAGAGGAAGGGGAAATAGAGGAGAGAGGTAAGGGAATAAGAGAGGGATAGGAGAGAGGGCAAGGGGGGAAGAGGAGGAGAGAAAGAAGGAGTGGAATGAGAGAGAGTGGAAGAGAGGAGAGAGGTAAGGGAAGAAGAGAGGGATAGGAGAGAGGGCAAGGGAGGAAGAGGAGGAGAGAAAGGAGGAGTGGAAAGGGGAGGGAGGAGAAGGAGAGAGGAAGGGGATGTAGAGAAGAGAAGGATGACAGAGGGAAGAAAGGAGGTAGGGAGGGGAAGGAGAGAGGGAGAAAAAAGTGATAGATAAGGTACAAATACGGTGTATGGAGAGGAGAAGAGCCAATAATTGTTTTTGCGAGTTGATGGGAAGATGAATTGATGTAAACCTTTAATAATACAATACGATGTTGGCTATGTCATAGCATGCATGTGATTTATATATTATGAAAATGAAAAAAAATTAAAAACTTTATATTAAAAAAAAAGAGTGCGGAGAAGAACCACCAAGAGGAGAAAGATGAGAAGCTGAACCAAACCATGAATGGCTAAGGAAACTAGGCAGAGGTGGTATCCAGCCGGTTCGGATCAGTTCGCCCGAACCGGTACTAGCGAACTGTGGGTGGACCCGTCCACCTGCCCCGGCTCTAAAATGTCCTATGTAGCCTCGGTTTCAATACTGCGTGCATGCGTGAGGCACGCACGTTCTCACAGTTGTGAACTGGTAGTAAACCTTAATGGAATCCCACTGCTGGAAATCGGTATGTTTAGCCCAGGGGTGGGCAAACTTTGCAACTTTAAGTCTGAAGGACTTCAGCTCCCAGACTTCTCCAGCCAGCTTTGCTGGCTGGAGAATTCTGGGAGCTGAAGTCCTTCAGACTTAAAGTTGCAAAGTTTGCCCACCCCTGGTTTAGCCTAACGAAGAGAAGACTTGATGGACACCTGATAGCATCTCCCACTCCTCGAAGGACGCTGTCACAGAGAAGAAGGAATTAATTGATTCTCCGAAGCATTCAAGCTGGTTAATAAGACTCTGAAAAATCTACCCTTGGGGTTTGCAAGGCAGCGCATCTAATTGCATTCTAGGACATGCCAGGGCCCCTCCGTGAACTCTAATTTTTAAGAATGTTTTGATTTGATTTGACATTTTTTAATGTTGTGCACATGCACAGAAATGTTTACAAGCAACTGTGCACATGTGAGTGCAGCGATTAAGTACATGCAAAGCGCATGCAAAGTGCACGCAAAGCGAAGCAGCAGTAACGCCAGCAGCAACCTATCCCTGGGAAATATCCTTTCCTCAAACATCTCATTTTCCTAGGATAGGGGTGGGTGCTAACTTCCTACGAACCCGTGTCTATCTCCTCGCAGGCGATAACCATTAGCTGAGACTATTCCTGTGCGTAGGTCACAGGAGTGGCAATGAATCAATTTAACTGGACCTTCACGGTGTGGAGCTGATCTTTTGCGTCTGGTAACAGGGAGATAAATTGACAGATGAGTTAGATCGAGTTGTGGGAGCTTCATCCCTGGAAGCTTCCAAGAAGAGCCTGGACTGCCATCTATCAGAAATGATGTAGGGTCTCCTGCTTGGGCGGGTGGGGGTGGGAGGTTGGACTAGATGACCTAGAAGGTCCCTTCTGTTAATCTGTTAATCTTAATCTCAGATCATTCAGAGGTTGCAGAATCTCCTTCTCCCCTAGTGACTAGAGTCCCTGATTCCTTTCCGAAACGTCAATAAACAGTTGTCCAGTGGTTAAAATCCACTTCAAGGTATCTTCTCTGTGAACGTTGAACTTCCCGAAGTTGTGCGCAACCCAACCGAATCAGTCTCTGAAGGAGAAGACTTTCTACTGTGACTTTGCAGAGCCAGGCTGACAATATTCAAGACGGCAGCCAGGGTTGACAATATTCAAGATGGCAGCCAGGGTTGACAATATTCAAGATGGCAGCCATGGCGCCAATATTCAAGATGGCAGCCAGGGTGATAATATTCAAGATGGCAGCCAGGGTGACAATATTCAAGATGGCAGCCAGGGTTGACAATATTCAAGATGGCAGCCAGGGTGACAATATTCAAGATGGCAGCCAGGGTAACAATATTCAAGATGGCAGCCAGGGTAACAATATTCAAGATGGCAGCCAGGGTAACAATATTCAAGATGGCAGCCAGTGTGACAATATTCAAGATGGCAGCCAGGGTGACAATATTCAAGATGGCAGCCAGGTTGACAATATTCAAGATGGCAGCCAGGGTGACAATATTCAAGATGGCAGCCAGGGTAACAATATTCAAGATGGCAGCCAGGGTGACAATATTCAAGATGGCAGCCAGGGTAACAATATTCAAGATGGCAGCCAGGGTGACAATATTCAAGATGGCAGCCAGGGTGACAATATTCAAGATGGCAGCCAGGGTGACAATATTCAAGATGGCAGCCAGGGTGACAATATTCAAGATGGCAGCCAGGGTGACAATATTCAAGATGGCAGCCAGGGTAACAATATTCAAGATGGCAGCCAGGGTGACAATATTCAAGATGGCAGCCAGGGTTGACAATATTCAAGATGGCAGCCAGGGTGACAATATTCAAGATGGCAGCCAGGGTGACAATATTCAAGATGGCAGCCAGGGTAACAATATTCAAGATGGCAGCCAGGGTGACAATATTCAAGATGGCAGCCAGGGTGACAATATTCAAGATGGCAGTCATGGTGCCTATATTCAAGATGGCAGCCAGGGTTGACAATATTCAAGATGGCAGCCAGGGTGACAATATTCAAGATGGCAGCCAGGGTTGACAATATTCAAGATGGCAGCCAGGGTGACAATATTCAAGATGGCAGCCAGGGTTGACAATATTCAAGATGGCAGCCAGGGAAACATCTGGGAAGCATGCCAATATTCCCATTTTATTTTTTTATTTTTGAACTACAAAGCAATTTATTTACAATTTTTAAGCTAAATTGAGGAAAATACCTTTTTATTAATTTTAGTCCCTGTTTTTCTTTTTTTTCTTTTTTTTAAATTTTTTTTAATTAATAGATTTTATTTACAAACTTATAAAATACATATAAAGTGCACTCACACAAATCTTAGACATACACTACATTTACACCATACAATACGGACAGGAACTTCCTGTTCTTTCTAATAGCAATTGTTAATCGAAGCCACTCATCTTATATTGTTTCCCCTTCTGTTATATTTCATTTGGATTTCACCCTTCTAAACCCTCTTATTTTACTCATAACTCCTGTTTTTAAGTTTTGCTGTATTCGTTCATTGGTTCCTCTTTCTTTCCTCCATCCACCTATACCATTTATCCCATATTGATAGAATTCTGATTCTTCTTTCCCTGGATTTCATTAGTTCATTTGTCCATTTCAGCACAATCCATAACCTTTCTTGTTATTTCATCTTCACTTGGAGTTAATTTATTTTTCCATCTCTGGGCCAAAGCAATCCTTGCTGCCGTAATTATATGTATTATTAAATACTGGATTTCTTTTTTATATTTCGCAGACACTTTTCCTAATAGGAAGACTTCTGGTATCCATTCTATTTTAACTCCTGTTATTGCCTCTTTATTAATATTCCCCCTTTAAACGGCTCCACTTGACCCAAATAAACATTCGCTTGGTCAAAGTTACACCAGCTGGCACCCGGGGCAAACATTTCCCTCTTAATTATCTCTTTCTTTGCAGAAAAAGCTGGCGGACAAGAGGCTCCGAATTAGCGTCGCAAAGATTCCGCCTGTCAGGTCCTACCCTAAAAACACACATACACACACACCCATGGCATCAGAAATGAAGAACAGAAGGGAGGGAGGACAGAAAGAAGCATGTGGTGTTAATAAAAGATGAAGGTCTAAAAGCCAGAGAGGGCTGAGAGGTCTTGTGATGCAAATGGCGAAAAGAGTCAGGTTCTACATTTAGGCAAGAAAAACCAAATGCACAGGTACAGGATAGGTGGTACCTTGCTCAATAGCAGTAA
>CM077645.1:219608732-219613732 GCA_039707465.1 Rhabdophis nuchalis | reverse complement strand
TGGCTCTCTAGCATCATCTGGTGGCCAGAGACCCAAATGCCTCAACATACGATCTCTAGACACTGTTGTTGCTCTCTAGCCCCATCTAGTGGCCGGAGAGACAAAATACCAATTATATTGTTTGAAGCTAACCCAATCTATTTTACCCATCAGCCCGCACTCTCAGACCCAGGGCATGCTGGGAAACCAGACTCCATTTCCTCTAGCATTTGGAGAAGGCAGAAGCACAAAGGTAAATCAGGTTTGCCTGATCTACCAGTTGCGTCCCTTCCTAGATCGGGATGCCCTACGCACAGTCACTCACGCCCTTGTCTCTTCCCGTCTGGACTACTGCAATGCTCTCTACATGGGGCTCCCCTTGAAGAGCACCCGGAGGCTTCAACTGGTCCAGAATGCGGCCGCACGGGTAATTATGGGGGCGACGCAACGCTCCCATGTAACACCCCTCCTGCGCGAGCTGCACTGGCTTCCGGTGGTTTTCCGGGTGCGATTCAAGGTGTTGGTTACCATCTTTAAAGCGCTCCATGGCTTAGGACCTGGGTACCTACGAGATCGCTTTCTGCCACCGAGAGCCTCCCACCGGCCCGTACGCTCCCATAGAGAGGGTCTCCGCATGGTGCCGTCGGCTAGACAAAGTCGACTGGCGACACCCAGGGGGAGAGCCTTCTCCGTGGGAGCACCTATCCTCTGGAACGAATGGCCCCCGGAATTAAGAACTATCCCTGACTTACGCACCTTCCGCCGTGCTCTCAAACCTTCCTCTTTCAACAAGCCAGGCTGGCGTAAAACAGGATTTTTAAATTTTTAAATTTAAATTTTTATTATTTTAATCAGGGTTAGTTTGGTTTTTTTCCACGTTTCGGCCAATATTTTAATTATGTCTTTTAAAAGCTTTCTTTTAAGTTTTATATATTTGTTTTTATTTTGGCTGTACACCGCCCTGAGTCCTTCGGGAGTAGGGCGGTATAAAAAAAAACCAATAAATTAAACTAAACTAAACTAAACTAAACTAAACAAAGAAGACTCCATCTTAATCTGTGGCACATCCCACATCCCACACCCACTGAGCATCGCTGGTGAGATTTAAATATCTTGTGTTATGTTCAGCAGTAACTCAATACTGTCTGTCTTGTGTTTAGTTTTCTCATTGTATGTATCCCTGTTTTCTCCCAGGTTCACCCTATCCTGTTCTTTCAATAAAGCATCCAGGAGCTGGGTATGTGTAGTTTGATGAAGAGAAGGACCAGGGGAGACATGATAGCAGTGTTCCGATATCTCAGAGGGTGCCACAAAGAAGAGGGAGTCAAACTATTCTCCAAGGCACCTGGGGGCAGGACAAGAAACAATGGGTGGAAACTAATCAAGGAGAGAAGCAACTTAGAACTGAGGAGGAATTTCCTGACAGTTAGAACAATTAACCTCTGGAACAGCTTGCCTCCAGTAGTTGTGAATGCCCCAACCCTGGAAGTCTTTAAAAAGATGTTAGATAGCCATTTGTCTGAAATGGTATAAGGTTCCTGCCCACGCAGGGGGTTGGACTAGAAGACCTACAAGGTCCCTTCCAACTCTGCTATTGTATTGCATTAGATCTACGCACGTGGTCTGTTTTATTGGAGGATAGGTGGGCTTAGCTGCTTGTCGAGCTACACACAGACCAACATGTAGTGATGACAGCAATGAGACACTGTGAGTTTGACCCCCGTGCACTATAGCGATAGCACTAAGCACTAAGAGCACTTAGACTGAACGTATTTTTCGGAGAAGAAGACACACCTTTCCCCCCCCCCCAAAAAAGCAAAAAGGGGGTGAAAATCTGGTTGCGTCTTATACACTGAATAGAGCATTTTTGGCCTCCCAAAACCCGCCCCCCGCACATCCTGTTTTTTGCAAAAATGGACATGCAGAGGGTTAGGGCAGCCTGCAAAGTGCTCCTGGGGGCTGGGAAGGGCAAAAATGAGCAAAAATGGCCAGGTTTTTGCTAATTTTTGCCCCCCTCCAGCAGCCCCCAGGAGCACTCTACAAGCCTCCCAAAGCCTATGCGTGCCCTGCTTTTTGAAAAAAAAAAAACCGGGCCTGTTTTCACAAAAAAATCAAGCGTTTTTTTGCTCATTTTAGGCCCCATCAGCCCCCAAGAGCACTTTGCAGGCCTCTGAAACGCTCTGCATGCCCCATTTTTCACAAAAAATGCGGAGTGCCGAGGGTTTGAGAGGCCCGTAGAGTGCGAAAACTTTTTTTTTAATTTACCTCTTGGTAAATCTTGGTGCATCTTATACTCCAGTGCATCTTATAGTCTGAAAATTACTGTATATATCACTTCACGCTGCTTTCCAGCCAGTGGTGGGTTTCACATTTTTTAGAACCTACTCTGTAGGTGTGGCCTATTTTGTGGGTGTGGCTTGGCAGTCATGTGACAGGGTGGGAGTGGCCACCTTTTAAAATGTGGTGAAACTCATTTAACAACGCTCTTGCTTAGCCACCAAAATTTTGGACTCAATTGTGACGATAAATTCTTGCTTTCTTTTTCTCTCTCTTTCTCTCTCTCTCTCTCTCTCTCTCCTTCTTTTCCTCTCCTTTCCTTTCCTTTCCGTTGGGTCACTGGCAGCGGCGGGCCAGATTTACTTCCAGGTACGCCAGTGGAACCCCCTCTCACCGGTTCTCTAAATTTCACCAACCGGCTCTCGCGAGTAGGTGCGAGCCTGCAGAAACCCACCACTGTTTCCAGCCCTCTCTAAATGGTTTACAGAGTCAGCCTCCTGCCCCAAACAATCTAGATCTCATTTTACCGACCTCGGAAAGACCGAAGGCTGAGTCAACCTTGAATCTGGTGGGATTCGAACTGCCAAATTGCAGGTAGCCGGCAGTCAGCAGAATTAGCCTTCAGTACTGCATGCTAACTACTGCGCCACCGTGGCTCTTAAACCGTGGACAACTTGCTGTGGGGATAACTCACTATAATACAATTCCGCAAATTAATTCAATTAATTTCAGTGGAACCATGGCCATTATCATCATAAAATCAAGAAAGGCCATGCAGAAATATTCAGGGTTATAATAATTTCGCCAAAAATGGGGTCACCAATGCTAAAAGTAATGGAATGAAATGATGAATACAGCATTGAATCGACCCACAGCAATTTGTCCCAGTTTGGCCATGGTGAATTGTCCTCAACCTGAAAGAAGAAGAAACCATGGATGGAAACTAATCAAAGAGAGATGTAACCTAGAAAAGAGGAGAAATTTCCTGACAGTGAGAACAATTAATCAGTGGAACAGAAGTTGCCTCCAGAAGTTGTGAATGTTCCATCCAACACTGGAGGTTTTTAAGAAGAGATTGGATTGCCATTTGTCTGAAAAGGTGTAGCATCTCCTGCTTCAGCAGGAGGTTGGACTAGAAGACCTCCAAGGTCCCTTCCAATGCTATTATTCTATGTTCTCTGCAACCAGAGTTAACGCTCCTCTGGAAACGTGTTCGTGAAAAATCAATCTTCAAGCCCATTTTAGATCTTTTTCCCAAGCTTGGTAAAGATTTCTCTTTTTCTTTTTTTTTGAAAAGTTTTTTTATTCTCTTCCATACAATTATAGGTATACATTCACATAATTGTTATTCTTCTTTACATTTGTCCTTCTTATACATTTGTTATTTTATTTAAAAGGTTATAATATACAGTTTGGGTTGCTTTATTTACCATCCCTTCCGCCTGTTGTAATACCGCTTTATTTTCCCTTTCTTTTCTCCCTCTCTTCTCTTCTCTATTTCTTCCTCCTCTCCTTCCCCTTCCTTCTTCCCTTAGCTCTCCCCTACTCCTACTCTTCCTCTTCCCCTTCCTACCCTCTCTCCTTCTCTTTCTCTCCCGTCCACCCTCCTCTCCTTCCTCTTTCTTCTTCCCTTACCTCTCCCCTACTCCTACTCTTCCTCTTCCTACCCTCTCTCCTTCTCTTTCTCTCCCTTCCACCCTCCTCTCCTTCCCATTCCTTCTTCCCTTCCCTCTCCCCTACGCCTACTCTTCCTCTTCCCCTTCCTACCCTCTCCTTCTCTTTCTCTCCCTTCCATCCTTCCCCTTCCTTCTTCTCTTACCTCTCCCCTACTCCTACTCTTCCCCTTCCTACCCTCTCTCCTTCTCTTTCTCTCCCTTCCATCCTCTTCTTCCCCTTCCTTCTTCTCTTATCTCTCCCCTACTCCTACTCTTCCTCTTCCTACCCTCTCTCCTTCTCTTTCTCTCCCTTCCACCCTCCTCTCCTTCCCCTTCCTTCTTCCCTTCCCTTTCTTCTACTCCTACTCTTCCTCTTCCCCTTCCTACCCTCTCTCCTTCTCTTCCTCTCCCTTCCATCCTCCTCTCCTTCCCCTTCCTTCTTCCCTTCCCTTTCTTCTACTCCTACTCTTCCTCTTCCCCTTCCTACCCTCTCTCCTTCTCTTCCTCTCCCTTCCATCCTCCTCTCCTTCCCCTTCCTTCTTCCCTTCCCTTTCTTCTACTCCTACTCTTCCTCTTCCCCTTCCTACCCTCTCTCCTTCTCTTCCTCTCCCTTCCATCCTCCTCTCCTTCCCCTTCCTTCTTCCCTTACCTCTCCCCTACTCCTACTCTTCCTCTTCCCCTTCCTACCTTCTCTCCTTCTCTTCCTCTCCCTTCCATCCTCCTCTCCTTCCCCTTCCTTCTTCCCTTACCTCTCACCTACTCCTACTCTTCCTCTTCCCCTTCCTACCCTCTCTCCTTCTCTTTCTCTCCCTTCCATCCTCCTCTCCTTCCATCTTTCTTCCTTCCGTCCTCTTCCTCTCATCTCCCCTGGAAAAGATTTTTCTCATAGTTTCTGGATGAAAAGAGTCACCAAGTATTTTTATTTATTTATTTTTTACATGGGCGAGCGAGTCGCTCTTCCCAGGCGCAGTTGAGAGTCCCAGGGCACAAATTACAGAATGTCTGGCTATCGTTCAGGACAATTATCTACCCCTTTTTTATTGATAAAGTTTTCTTTCTTTCTCTGAATCATCGATGCTTTCTTTTCCC
>CM077645.1:219301232-219598732 GCA_039707465.1 Rhabdophis nuchalis | reverse complement strand
GCTGCATTTAACATTGAATTCTGTGGCAGAGACAATCCAAATGTTTTCCCCTCCATTCACAGCAGAGCTGCAGCTCCCTTTATGGTCCTCCCTCTCAGCCCCCTCCCTTCCGGGGTCTACCTTAAAGGGACAGGCTGCAGCAGCTCTGCTGTGAACGGAGGGAGAAATGTTCGGCTTGGGTGGGCAGGTTGAGCGGCCGGAAGAGGTGAGGTGTGAAAACGCAACCTGGTGGACATGGGTGAGGCCACCAGGGATTTTTGCCACTGGTTTGGAGAACTGATGCCAATCGTCCCCGCCGGTTTGGCCGAATCGGGCCAAGCCAGGAGGAATTTACCCCTGCCAAGAACCCAGGTTCTAGTGTGAAGTCTCTGCCATGATAAATCACCAAATGCCTCTAGATGGGGGAAAGATCTGCCCTACACACCCTCAAAAGGTCCATCGCCCATCGTCTCAGCTCAACCTACTTCAAAGGTTGCCGTTGTAAGAGAAAATTGGAATAGAGGATGCTACATTACTCATCCCAACTTTCAGAACCAGGACAGAGCTGGAAGGGGACCTTGGAGGTCTTCTAGTCCAGCCACCTGGTCAAGCAGGAGATCCTATACTATTTCAGACAAGTGACTGTCCAGTCTCTTCTTAAAAACCTCCAGTGATGAAGTACCTACAACTTCTGGAGGCAAGGTGTTCCACTGGTTGATTGTCCTCACTGTTAGGAAGTGTAAGAAGTTAGCACTCACCCCTCTCCTAGGAAAATGAGATATTTTAGGAAATATTAAAGGAACAGAATAATTCCCTTAAAAAGGTGGCAGAAACTCGTGTGTGTCCCCCCGCCCACCTTTGTCAATGGGCCATTGAGGCCTGGGCCAGGCTATTCTACATAACAAAGATCTACCTTCTTCAGGCAGAGCCATAGTAGGAATTGCCCAAAGCCCTTTCATTACATCATCATCCAGAAAGAGTCAACCAAGCCTGGGACCAAGATCCAACAGAGGTAGGATGACCCATCTTTTAACAGATTAACAGAGTTGCAAGGGACCTTTAAGGTCATCTAGTCCAACCCCCCTGCCCAAGCAGGAGACCCTACATGTGCCTCTACCTAGGATCGAACTCACAACCTCCTGCTTGTGAGGCAAGAGCTCCACCTCTAGGCCATAGCAGCTTCTAGCAAAAGATCTCACCACATGGCACCTGGGAAGATTACATCACCCAGCAAGACTCAACCAAGCCTGGGACTCAGGACAGCCTGCAGAGTTGCTCCTGCCTGGCCTCATGGGACTCGGACAACCAATCATAATACAAGCTAAAATTCAAAAGCCTAGAGAGGGCATAACACCTAGACAACTCTCAGCATCTCTTTCCCTTTTTTCCTTCGCTCAAGATTTTCAAGCCATATGATACTGTCCATCATCAATAAACCTTCTTTCCAAGCAACTTCCACGAACCCAATGTTTTTTTACCCCACTTAGAACTGAACCCAGATGGACACTTCTTCCAACAGAAGTTTCTCCTTAATTCCAGGTTGCTTCCCTCCTTGATTAGTTTCCACCCATTGCACTTGTTCTGCCCTCAGGTGCCTTGGAGAATAGCTTGACTCCCTCTTCTTTGAGGTAACCCTTGAGATATTGGAAGGCTGCTATCATGTCTCCCCTGGTCTTTCTCTTCACTAGACCAGCCAGTTCCTGCAACCGTTCTTCATAGGTTTTATCCTCCAGGCCTTTAATCCTCTTCTTCACACTTTTTCCAAAGCCTCCAGATGTCATGTGGTGACCAAAACTGGATGCAGGATTCATCCAAGAAGCTTCTTGTTCAGAAGTCCAGCTGCCTTCTGAGCTGTTGGCCTTCCCAGCCCTTTCTTTGGCTCATCTGGAAGGAGACATTCTCACGTTTTCAAATTTCCCAGTTGAAGGCACTTCAATCATCAATCAATCCAGATCAAGTGAGGTACTAAATAAAGCCCTATCAAGACCCCACCTAGAGTGCTGCATCCAGTTTTGGCCACCACACTATTAAAAAAAAGATGTGGAGACTCTGGAAAGAGTGCAGAGAAGAGCAACCAGGATGATTAGGGGACTGGAGGCTAAAACATATGAAGAACATTTGCAGGAACTGGGTATGTCTAGTTTAATGAAAAGAAGGACCAGGGGAGACATGATAGCAGTCTTCCGATATCTCAGGGGTTGCCACAAAGAAGAGGGAGTCAAGCTATTCTCCAAAGCACCTGAGGGCAGGACAAGAAGCAATGGGTGGAAACTAATCAAGGAGAGAAGCAATCTAGAAAGAGTGCAGAGAAGAGCAACCAGGATGATTAGGGGACTGGAGGCTAAAACATATGAAGAACGGTTGCAGGAACTGGGTATGTCTACTTTAATGAAAAGAAGGACCAGGGGAGGCAGGATAGTCTTCTAATATTTGAGGGGCTGCCACAGAGACGAAGGGACAAACCCCCACCCACCCACCCAAGCAAGAGACCCTACAACATTTCTGACGGATGGCAGTCCAACCTCTTCTTGAAAGCTTCCAGTGATGAAGTTCCCACAACTTCTGAAGGCAACTTGGTAGCTCTCACCATTATTCCTAGGTTGAATCTCTCCTTGGTCAGTTTCCATCCATTATTCCTTCTCTAGTTTTGGAGAATAGCTTGACTCCCTCTTCTTTGGGGCAACCCCTGAGATATTGGAAGACTGCTATCATGTCTCCCCTGGTCCTTCTCTTCATCAAACTAGACATGCCCAGTTCCTGCAACCGTTCTTCATATGTTTTAGCCTCCAGTTCCCTAATCCTCTTGGTTGCTCTTCTCTGCACTCTTTCTAGAGTCTTGACATGACAGCAGTGTCCCCATGTCTAAGAGAATGCCACAAAGAAGCACCCGAAGGCCAGACAAGGAATCATGGATGAAAACTGTGCGCCGCCCTGGGTCCTGTTGGAGAAGGGCGGGATATAAATAATTGAATAAATAAATAAAATAAATAAATAAAACTGATCAAGGAGAGATTCAACCCAGAAATAAGGAGAAATTTTCTGATAGAGAGAACAATCAACCCGTGGAACAGAAGTTGCCTCCAGAAATTGTGGGAGCTTCATCCCTGGAAGCTTTCAAGAAGAGACTGGACTGCCATTTGTCAGACATGGTGTAGGAGCTCCTGCTTGAGCAGGGGGTTGGACTAGAAGACCTACAAGGTCCCTCCCAACTCTGTCAATCTGTTAAATTCTTTCGTGGAAGCCCGCACGAAAGGGATAATTGCAACTAAAATGAAATCCCCGTTTCCTGCCATCAAAGTAAGTCTCATTAATCACCTCCCTTTGCCAAAATGGAGAGGCATCTATCTCAACACCGAATGCTCCGCCTGGCCGCCATTCGTAGGCAGGTGATAAGGAGGAAAGAAGAGGCAAAATACATTCATCTCAATTAACGGCGATGAGCTGTAAATTATAGGAATTTGCTTTCGCCCCCCTCACCGGCAAGGATGTTTTCGCCCCGATTACTTTTCAAGCCGCCATTTATTTCATTAAGAGGTTGACAACAAAAGATGTCCTCTTAAGCCACAGGGCATCGCAAGCCAGAGGGCGGGGGTGGGGTGTTTAGCACCCCAAAAGCACCAGACGTTGGGGTTAATGATGGAGATGACACGTCCCTGGAGAAGATAGGCTCAAGATCCAGAAAGATCTCGTCAGACGTGAACCCTGGGGCCAGGGGGTGGGCTGCTATGGGTTTGGGAGAAGCTGTAGCTGACGTTATGGCCGGTTTGGCGAACCTCCAAATTCCACCCCTGGTTGAGAAGCCACTTAGAACAGAGGAGAAATTTCCTGACAGTTGGAACAATTAACCAATGGAATAAATTGCCTTCAAAAGTTCTAAATGCTCCAACACTGCGTTTTTTTTAAGATGTTGGATAACTACTCTACTCTATTCTGTTCTATTCTAGTCTGTTCTATGTTCTACATTCTATTCTATTCTATTCTACTCCACTCTATTCTATTCTTCTACATTCTGTTCTGTTCTATTCTGTTCTACATTCTATTCTATCCTATGTTCTACATTCTACTCTACTCTACTCTATTCTTCTACATTCTGTTCTGTTCTATTCTATTCTATTCTGTTCTACATTCTATTCTATGTTCTACATTCTATTCTACTCCACTCTATTCTTCTACATTCTGTTCTATTCTATTCTATTCTATTCCATTCCATTCCATTCCATTCTATGCTATTCTATGTTTTACGTTATATTCTATTCTATTTTACTGTACTCTATTCTTCTACATTCTGTTCTGTTCTATTCTGTTCTACATTCTATTCTACTATATACTATTCTTCTACATTCTGTTCTATTCTATTCTTCTACATTCTGTTCTATTCTATTCCATTCCATTCCATTCCACTCCACTCCATTCCATTCCATCCCATGCTATACAATGCTATTCTATGTTTTATGTTATATTCTGTTCTATTTTACTCTATTCTTCTACATTCTATTCTATGTTCTACTTTCTATTCTATTCTATTCAACTCTACTCTTCTACATTCTTTTCTATTCTATTCTATGTTCTACACTCTACTCTATTCTATTCTTCTACATTCTATTCTATTCTATGTTCTACATTCTATTCTATTCTACTCTACTCTACTCTAACTCTACTCTTCTACATTCTTTTCTATTCTATTCTATCCTATGTTCTGCACTCTACTCTACTCTATTCTATTCTATTCTATTCTATTCTTCTACATTCTATTCTATTCTATGTTCTACATTCTATTCTATTCTACTCTACTCTACTCTACTCTACTCTACTCTAACTCTACTCTTCTACATTCTTTTCTATTCTATTCTATCCTATGTTCTGCACTCTACTCTACTCTACTCTATTCTTCTACATTCTATTCTATTCTATGTTCTACATTCTATTCTACTCTACTCTACTCTAACTCTACTCTTCTACATTCTTTTCTATTCTATTCTATCCTATGTTCTGCACTCTACTCTACTCTACTCTACTCTATTCTTCTACATTCTATTCTATTCTATGTTCTACATTCTATTCTATTCTATGTTCTACATTCTATTCTATTCTACTCTTCTACATTCTATTCTATGTTCTACACTCTACTCTACTCTACTCTAGTCTGCTCTACTCTACTCTACTCTACTCTATTCTTCTACATTCTATTCTATTCTATGTTCTACATTCTATTCTATTCTATTCTACTCTACTCTTCTACATTCTTTTCTATTCTATTCTATTCTATATTCTACATTCTACTCTACTCTACTCTACTCCACTCCACTCCACTCCACTCCACTCCACTCCACTCTACTCTACTCTACTCTATTCTTCTACATTCTGTTCTGTTCTGTTCTATTCTATTCTAAATTGGATCGGTCTCCTGATGACTCACTTGATGAGCCACACAATTTATGGCCATAATTCCAAGCTTAATAATAGTCATAAGTCAAGGACTGTCTATACTTGGTTCCATCAGATCCCTTTCGGATGCTGTTCTGAACATCTATTACTGGAATAATTTTAAAAAACACCAGAATTTTCCATCATGGAAAAAAAGGGACTAGAAACCCCAGGACAGGGTGAGGTGGGGTGTATTTTATGAATTTAATAAAAAGGCCAATGTGTTTGGGCTTTAATAAAAGTGCTTTTGGAGCCCTGCGAGATAATAACTTTAGCCTTTCAGTATCACTACAGAGATGGCCGTAACAGAAATAGGGATATTATTGTCTCAAAGATCCCGGGAATCAGTTTCGTGATTAAACATTTTTGACCTCCGTGGTCCCTAAAAGAGGCTTTTATTTAGGCCACAAATCTTAATAAAGGCATTATTAATTCAGCACCGTAATTTGAAAGGGCCACTCGCAAGTTGATTTCACAGGGCTTCTGCAGGAAAAAGGAGAAACTCCAGCACGCAGCCAGGATGGGAAAATAGCAAAATGTCTTTCCCATCCTTAGGGAGGACTTACAGTAGAACAGGGATGTCCAAACCTGGGAACTTTAAGACTTGTGGACTTCAATTCCCAGAATTCCCCAGCCAGCATAGCTGGCTGGGGAATTCTGGGAGTTGAAGTCCACAAGTCTTAAAGTTCCCAAGTTTGGACATCCCTGCAGTAGAACATAGAACAATAGGGTTGGAAGGGACCTTGGAGGTCTTCTAGTCCAGCGGTCACCAACTGGTGGTCCATGAGAAAATTTTGGTGGTCCGCAGAGAAATTATTTGCATTTTTTTATATTGCACTAAAGCAGGGTTCCTCAAACTACGGCCCCTGGGATGGAGACGTGCAATGAACGCTTGTGTTGCTGCAGAGAGTCTCCACCTTCTGGGTCTTTTTGTGTGGGTTGGAAGGGGGGCAGAAATTCTGACTTGGGGTCTGCTTCAGCCTCCTGGTGGGGGGCTTTGGGCGAAGGCTGGAGGGAAGAGCTGCTGGTGGCGAAGAGCCAGAGGGCCTCGTTCCAGTGGGATTGTATCATGGCCTGGAACTAGCTGATCATCTCAGCCCGCGGAGCCTCCAGGCACGTCTACCTGGCCTTGCACTCCCACAGGTCTTCCCTCTGCTTGGAAAGCCCATGCTCCTAGTCCTCAATGAGGTGCTTCTGCTGAGCCTCCTTCTCGATCCGATCCAATTTGAACTGAGCTGTTTGGCCAACTCTTTCTCCTGGGGGGCTGCTTAGCTCCAGCAACGGCTTCCTGTTGGGGCCCTAAGGAGAAGAGACTGGACTTTCATAATGGTATAGCATCTCCTGTTTGGGTGGGGGGGGGGTTGGACTAGATGACCTCCAAGGTACCTTCCAACTCTTGTTATTCGATATCTTCTGCCCTAGTCTAAGGTGACCAGATTTCAAGTTTACTAAAGCGGGACACCATTGACAGGGGGGAGGGCAGCAACCTTTCCCAGCTCCACAGCCGCTGCAGAGGCCGTATTGCCACCCAATTCCCTCGCTGGCTGGGGGGGCACGCAGGCCGACCCCCATCCCTCTCTCCCCCTCCCCCCGCCTGAGCAGGGCACCTGCAGGTAGGCATCTGGTGGGGCGGCGGAGCAGAGCTGGGCGGGCGGCGGGCGCTCTGCATGCGCTCAGAGGCGCGGGGCACGGGCAGGAAGCGGCAGGCTGGCGGGCAGGTGGAAGGGGAGGGCTGGTGGGGGAGGAGCCAGGCCCAGGCAGGCAGCAGGCGGCGGAAGAGGAGGACAGCCTGCCGGAGCCCACACAACTCTGAACTTCTTTGCGCCGCGCCGTGATACGCTGAGAGTAGCCGGACGGGCGCCCGGGACGAACCGGGCGAGGAGGCGGCGGTGGTGGGGCTTCCGTCCGGCTGCTCTCAGCGCATCGCGGTGCAAAGAAGTTCAGAGCAGCATGGGCTCAGACAGGCTGTCCTCCTCTTCCGCCACCTGCTGCCTGACAGGGCCTGGCTCCTCCCTCACTGGCCCTCCCCTTCCACCTGCCCGCCAGCCTGCCGCTTCCTGCCTGTGCCCCACGCCTCTGAGCGCGTGCAGAGCGCCCGCCGCCCGCCCGGCCCCCGCAGCCAAAAAGTGGGATATTTTTAAGAGGCCGCAGGATGCGGGGCAGATGCTTGAAATGCGGGTCTGTCCCGCCAAAAGCGGGACGTCTGGTCACCTTACCCTAGTCCTTCTTTTCATTAAACCAGACATACCCAATTCCTGCAACCGTTCTTCCTATGTTTTAGCCTCCAATCCCGGAAATTTCACCTTAGTTCTATGTTGGATCTCTCTCTTTTTAATAACTGTCCATCTGTTCCTTCTTGTTTCTTCTGCTTTCGTCACCTGCCCTCAGGTGCTTTGGAGAACAACTTCTCCTTATTCTCCGAAGACACCCAGGAGGGGTTGCATAAGCCAGAAGAGAGATCGTTCCAATGGGGTGCTGGACAAGGTGACCAGACATCCCGATTTTGGCGGGACAGTCCCGATTTTTAATAATTTGTCCCACGTCCCGCAGCATTTTTTAAAAAGGTCCCGATTTTTTGAAAGAATGCATGACAAGCTAGAGGACGGCGGGAGAACAGGAAGGGAATATACGGTTTTCGGCAGCCATGTGGCTATTTCATCAGGATATGAGTTTTCTAAAAATTGTGGAATTACACGCTGTCCTTACTAGGAACTAAAGCTGCGGCTGAACGCGTTTTTTCTACGGTAAATAAAGAGTGGACATCAGAAAAATCACAATTAATTTTTGAGACCTTGAAAGCCATTTTATGTGTAAAATATAATTTGACAAATTCTTGTGAAAAATTTCATGACCTTTTAAACGACGACAGCAATCTACTAAAAAAAATTCACTCAAATGAGAAATATGCCAAAGAATAAAATAATACTATACATAATTTTTTTAAAATGTATTAGATGGTTTAATAATGAACTAGAAGCACATGTTTCTCTGGTGCAGCTGACCACATGGAGTTGAGAGTGGAGGGTATTTATACTTTCTCTTGGGCTTTGCCCTTGAACTTCCTGTTCCTGTGCAAGAACGTGGATTCTATTGGCTGTTGTCAAACTCCCACAGGGTCATGTAAGGGTCATGACTGTCTGAGCTAAGTTTGGACTGCTGGAAGTGGTGTAACTGAGATGATTCAATGAAAGGGGCTTTGGGCAATTCCTATTTGTGGCTGAGGGCTAATCTTACCCTTGTTGGATCTCGGGTCAGGGTATTTGCTTATGAATAGAATTAACTATCTCTTTATCTCTTTTTTATTAGCATTTTTTAAAAATGTACACAAATATTGAATAAATGAACAGTCTGGCATCTGGATATAATTATTTTTGATACACAATAACGGTGATAATATTTATAGTATTGGTTACTTTAATCATACACACATAATTCTAATAATTATTCTAAATATTAAAATTAAAGTTGTTAACATATTAGTATCTGCTCCACTATGGATATAATCCTTCATCATTTAATTATTCAATCTATATAAATAAAAATGTAACAAGAGTTTGTTCAAAACCACTAATCTCCAAAAATACTGCACCGATCGCTTCCAAATTTTCACACAACGTTCCTTTCAAGTACGGCACCAATGATATGTATAGATTGGGTAGATGTCACACCTGTGCCAGGTACATGCAACAGAAATGTAAAAAATTGTAAAAAAGGTAGGTAGATGGATACAGAGAGAGCAGTGGGCCACAGGTATTATGTCATCCTTTATGACATAAAATACTCTGAGGGAGAAATACAGTAGGTAGGTAGGTAGGTAGGTAGGTAGGTAGGTAGGTAGGTAGGTAGGTAGGTAGGTAGGTAGAGGGATAGAGAGAGAGGGAGAAATACAGTAGGTAGGTAGGTAGGTAGGTAGATAGGTAGAGGGATAGAGAGAGAGGTAGAAATACAGTAGGTAGGTAGGTAGGTAGAGGGATAGAGAGAGAGGGAGAAATACAGTAGGTAGGTAGGTAGGTAGGTAGAGGGATAGAGAGAGAGGGAGAAATACAGTAGGTAGGTAGGTAGGTAGAGGGATAGAGAGAGAGGGAGAAATACAGTAGGTAGGTAGGTAGGTAGGTAGGTAGGTAGGTAGGTAGGTAGGTAGAGGGATAGAGAGAGAGAGGGAGAAATACAGTAAGTAGGTAAGTTGGGGTTTATATGGTGGTTGTGTGTACATGTTTGTATGTGCAGGTGTAGATCTACACACAGATTGGTCGGCCATTTAACCAGACTGGGCCACAGCAACGTGTGGCCTGGAACAGCTAGTATTGTAATACACAATACTAACAACCATAGTGGTAGTATTTAGGTATATGTAAAACGTTAAAAAAAAAATATGTGTAAAAAAAATTCATAAAAAGGGACGTGGTGGCTCAGTGGCTAAGACACTGAGCTTGTCGATCAGAAAGGTTGGCAGTTCGGCGGTTCCAATCCCTAGTGCCGCGTAACGGAGGGAGCTCCCATTACTTCTCCCAGCTTCTGCCCACCTAGCAGTTCCAAAGCACATACAAATGCAAGTAGAAGAATAGGAGCCACCTTTGGTGGGAAGGGAACAGCATTCCGTGCGCCTTCGGTGTTGAGTCATGCCGGCCACATGACCACGGAGACGTCTTCGGACAACGCTGGCTCTTCGGCTTTGAAACGGAGATGAGCACCGCCCCCTAGAGTGGGGAAAGACTGGTACATATGTGCGAGGGGAACCTTTACCTAAAACCCTCTCTCTCTTTATCTTTTAAGTGCTGGGAGCTATTAGGGATGGTGAGGACTGCTTTCTCCCTCTTAAAAAACCACGTTTCTCCATTTCTCATGCAGGGAAATATTCGGCCTCTTTCACATTCCTCAAAGTATCTCATTCTTCCAGGAGATATGTGGATGCTAACTTTCTGCAGGTGCCTTTTCCAAAAGCAACTGGACTTCGTTTTTCCTTGAAGACCTTTTGCTTCTCGTCCAAGAAGCGTCTTCGGATGACCAAGAAACTCCACGGTCTTCTGAACAAGGACTCGCTACCATGGACGACCCATAAATCTGATGCTTTTCCAGATGGTTTCTCTCTTTCTCACGGAAAGAGCTCCTGGCTTAGCCCGAGATGACTTCTTCTTGGAAATCCTTTTTCCCTAAAGGCCTTCCGGTAATGAGAACATCCATTCTGCGGACCAACGGCCTTCTGACACGCTAGAATCTAGTCTGCAACAGCTTGAGCAGTAATGGATGTGAGCCTCCTTTTTTTCCTTCTTCTTCTTCTTCTTTTTTTTTGCAAGCGAGAGATTAACGGGCTTGGAAATTTACCATAAAATTATTCTTTCCTTCCTTCCTCAGCCCTGCCACCTCGATGTCCCTCAAGTTTCCCTTCCAGCATCAACATAAAAAAATAGGAAATATCACACAGAGCATTCCTGAATGTGGCCCACGGGCGCCCCCTAGTGGACAAGGGGGAGAACTGGGGATTCCCAGTAAGGGAAATAAAAATGTCGTTTTTCAATCGGGAAAAAATTGGTAGCCGACGAGTCAAAATTTAGCACACAGGTAGCCCTCGACTTACAAAAGTTCGTTTAGTGACCGTTCAAAATGACAACATCCGTGGAAAAGGCAACTTGGGTGGGTTGTTGCTGGCATTTTTGCTGGTTCGGCGTGCAGAAACAATTTGTTTGCACAAAGTTAGAAAAGGGAAAAAATTACATGTTTGCAATGAAGATTGTTCTGCGCATGCACAGAACCAAAAATCAAGATGGTGCTGCGGCCAATAGAACCAGTTCGGGGGCGTGGAAGGCCGAGTTTCTACCTACCCGACCAAACCGGTTCGAACTGGTATCTTACGACCATTTCTCACACATACGACCATTGCAGCATTCCCCCACTGCCAGGTGATCAATATGCAGAGGTTTGGCAACTGACTCGCATTTATGACGATCGCAGTGTCCCGGGGTCATGCAATCGCCCTTTTGCGACCATCCGACAAGTCAATGGGGAAGCCAGATTCACTTAACAAGCGGGCTACTAACTTAAGAGTTGCGGTGTTTCACTTAATAGCTGTGGCAAGAAAGGTTGTAAAAGGGGGCAAAACTCACAACAAATGATTCACTTAGCAACAGAAAGGTTGCTGGATTGTGGTCGTAAATGGAGGACTAGCTGTATTTGGAAGATAGTAAATGCTCCTTCCCAACCTTCTCACTGTCTGACTGCTGCCAGCTCCGACGTCCCAGTACAGCCAGTTGATTCCATCACTGGCCATCGAGGGCGGGTCATTAGCCCCTATGGAAAGGGCCCGCAACTTAGGCGTCCTCCTGAACTCTTGGCTGTCCATGGATGACCATGTGGCGGCTGTGGCCAGGGGGGCTTTTTACCAGGTCCGCCTGGTATGCCAGTTGCGCACCTTTCTCAACCGGGACGCCCTCCGCACTGTCATTCAAGCACTCGTAACGTCCCGCCTAGATTACTGCAATGCTCTCTACATGGGGCTCCCCTTGAGGTGCACCCGGAGACTGCGACGCCCAGGGAGACTGCACCCGGAGTCTGCACCCGGAGACTGCGACTCCCCTTGAGGTGCACCCGGAGACTGCGACGCCCAGGGGAAGAGCCTTCTCTGTGGCGGGCCCAGCCCTTTGGAACGACCTACCCCCTGAATTACGCACCATCACCGACCTCCGCCTCTTCCGCCAATGTCTAAAGACACATCTTTTCCAACAAGCCGGCCTAGCCTAACCTCCCACGGGGACTTTTTAGAAAGTTTTAAATTGGGTATTTTAAAATTTGGTTTTAGCATAGGATTAGGATAGTTTAATATATTTTAAATTATGTATTTATTTTTTGTATTTTTGTATGTTTTTAAATTCCTGTGCGCCGCCCTGGGTCCTCTGTGGAGAAGGGCGGGATATAAATATAAATAAATTCAAATTCAAATGCAGTTGGTACAGAATGCGGCCGCATGGGGGATCTTGGGAGCCTCACGGCATTCCCATGTAACACCTCTCCTGCGCGAGTTGCACTGGCTACCTATAGCTTTCCGGGTGCGCTTCAAGGTTCAAGGTTTTAACGACCATCTTTAAAGCGCTCCATGGCTCGGGGCCTAGTTATATGCGAGACCGCCTCCTGCCCCATACATCCCTCAGACCGATACGCTCCCACAGAGAGGGCCTCCTCAGGGTGCCGTCGGCCAGACAATGCCGACTGGCGACACCCAGGGGGAGAGCCTTCTCTGTGGCAGGTCCAGCCCTTTGGAACGACTTACCCCCTGAACTTCGCACCATCTCTGACCTCCGCCTCTTCCGCAAGTGTCTTAAGACACATTTGTTCCATCTAGCCGGCCTAGCGTAGCCTCCTATACTGACTTTTAGATAGTTTTTAAATTTGGGGATTTTAATCTGGTCTTAGCACAGGTTCTATTGAATTAGTTTTTTAAATTTTATATGATGTTTTGTATGTATTTTAATTTTCCTGTGCGCCGCCCTGGGTCCGTTTGGAGAAGGGTGGGGTATAAATTGAATAAATAAATAAATAAATAAAGGTGCTGGTAACCATCTTTAAAACGGTCCATGGCACGGGGCCTAGTTATTTGCAGGACCGCCTCCTACCACACACATCCCTTCGGCCTATCCGCTCCCACAGGGAGGGCCTTCTCCAGGTGCCGTCTGCCGGGCAGTGCCGGTTGGCGGCCCCCAGGGGAAGGGCCTTCTCTGTGGCGGGCCCAGCCCTCTGAAACATCCTACCCCCCGAACTTCGGACCCCCACGGACCTCCGCCTCTTCCACCAACTTCTTAAGACCCATTTCTTTCACCTAGCCGGCCTAGCCTAGACCCCAAGATCATTCCTACAGACTGAGTTTTAAATGATTTTTAATCTTTGGTAACTTTATTATTTTAGTTGTATTTTTAGCACAGGCTATTTTCAATTTAATTATATTTTAATATTTGTAGTTGTATTTATTCATATGTTTGTATGTCTGCATTTTAACTTTCCTATGCACCGCCCTGAGTCCCTTCTGGGAGATAGGTGCAGTATAAAAATCAAATAAAATCTAAAAAAATTTAAACATCTATTATCTACCTAATCTATTATCGGTTTTCAAAAAAAAATATACATAGGAAAAGAGATATAGGGTGAATATAACATTTTGGTAGCTCCCATGCCGGTGGTAGTAGTCCTCCCAAAACTTCACAGATTTACAATTTTAAAAATAAAGGATAAGCATATACAAGGTTTACATTGTGTAATTCATACGTTCAATCATATTTTTCTTTGCCATTTTCTATTGTATCGACAATTACAATAAAATTTCGAATAAAATCATTTTTGAGATCTCAATCTTTTTGATATTGATTCTTCCTCCCCGTCATCGGGCGGGGCCATTGCCCCCCTGCTCCCCCATCTTCGTCCCCTAGGAGTGAAGAGTGTTTTTGAAGAAAGGCCTCAGCCTCTCCTAATGTTTTAACTCTCGTTCTACTCCCCTCCCAGAAGACCAGCATTCCCTCTGGCAATAACCATTTGAACGAAATTCCTTTTTTATATAATTTCTTAGACAAGAAGGAATATTTCCTTCTTATTTCTCTAGTTTTTTTCGGAATTTGTTTCAAAATGATTGTTTCTTTGTCTTGATACTTTAAGGGTCCTCTCCATTGGGCCTTCAATATCTCATCCCTTGTGGACCTCCTAAGAAATTTAACATTGACCTCTCTTGGTACATTGTGTATTCTAGCATATGCTGAGTTAATTCTATAAACCAGGTCCATATCCCACCAAAGTTGTTCTTTATTTCTTTTAAGATATTCTGCTAATATTGCACTCATAACCTCTTTAAGATCTTCATTTTCTGACTCTGGTATATTCTGGAACCTGAGGAAAAAAGACATTCTTTCAAATTCTACTTTAGTCATGTAACTTCCTAATTCTAAATTCTCCCTCTGGATCTCCTTAACTTCCTCCCCCATCTCGGCTGCCTCCCCCCTCTAACGTCACAATTTTTTTGTTTATTTTCCATTGTACTTCGTTGCGTTTCCAATAGTCCTAATTTTAAATCTGTCACCTCTTTCCGTAATTCATTCATGTTTCTTATGAGTTCCTGAAACATTTCAGTAACCGACAGTTCCTGTGCACTCTCTCCAGTGGATTCTTTCTGCAACATTGCAGAGATCTTCAACTGTTGGGTGCTTGGACTAGAGACAGCTGAAGACGGAGCAGAAGTTGACTTTCCCGTGGGCGGTTTCTTAGGACCCATTGTCTCAGCTCTAAGTTTTAAGTTGGTAAAAGAAATGGCGTCAGAGAAGCGGACGGCCGAGGGAGTCTGAAGTATCGGAGCAATCCAGATGAAAATCCAGTCTTAAGAGTACATTAAACAAAAAGTAAACCATGTAATCCACACTGAGGGGTCCGCGTATTGGGAGAGACCTTGAGAGCCTCCGGGGGAGATATTAAAAGTAAGAAATTAAGATCCTCGATGTCAGTTGCAGAGAGAAAAACTTCATGGGTGTAAAGAAGTTACAAACCGGGAACAAAGAGAAGCCATCTTGCCTCACCCTCTAAAAGAGAGAAGAGTGAAAGTTCCATTTTACTTTTTAAAAATAAATTATTGCAATTGCGATAGCATGGATACAGTTCTCCCCATAGTTGATTCAAATGGCAAGTTGGTCCTTTTTCTCTCTCCGTTCCATTATGGAGAGAGATTGTTTGAGTGCCGCTTCCTCCGAGGGGGGGGGCTAAACAGAAAAAACTCCCCTCTCCAATCCCCGTTTTTGAAGTTGATTGAACTAGGACTCACAGTATTCTATTGCTTGTCCTCCAAATGCAGACTAGGTGATTAGGGAAAACCCTCCATCTCTGGCATTCCAGCCACTCTCTTCATTCCGTTGTTGATCCCGTGATCCATCGGCGAAGAGGCAGAATTTGCCCCCTCTTTCTGCTTCCCAGCTCCTGGGGCAAGGCTGGAAGCGCCCCACCGGCTGCCGCCAAGTTGGGGGTTACCAGCGAGCCGCCCTTACGGCAGGGGGTTCCTCCAAAAACCCTTGTGCCCCCGAAGGAGCCCACCAGGAGAGCAAGCGGCGGACGAAACACGTCCATCGCCTTCGGAAACCGGAAGTCGAGTCTCTACCTAATCTATCTACCTACCCTACCTACCTCTATCTGTCACCTACTTACTCTCTCTATATATACAATACAATAGCAGAGTTGGAAGGGACCTTGGAGGTCTTCTAGACCAACCCTCTGCCTAGGCAGGAAACCCTATACCATTTCAGACAAATGGCTATCCAACATCTTCTTGAAGACTTGCAGTGTTGGGGCATTCACAACTTCTGGAGGCAACTTCTGTTCCACTGATTAATTGTTCTCATAGTCAGGAAATTTCTCCTCAGTTCTAAGTTGCTTCTCTCCTTGATTAGTTTCCACCCATTGCTTCTTGTTCTACACTCAGGTGCTTTGGAGAATAGCTGGACTCCCTCTTCTTTGTGGCAGCACCTGAGATACTGGAAGACTGCTATCATGTCTCCCCTGGCCCTTCTTTTCATCAGACTAGACATAACCAGTTCCTGCAACCGTTCTTCATATGTTCTAGCCTCCAGTCTCCTAATCCTCTTTGTTGCTCTTCTCTGCACTCTTTCTAGAGTCTCCACATCTTTTCTACATCGTGGTGAACAAAACTGGATGCCGTATTCCGAGTGTGGCCTTACCAAGGCATTATAAAGTGGTATTAACACTTCACGTGATCTTGACGTGATATATGTGTGTGTTGTGGCTCAGCAGGAACTGGCTGAACTGTTGATGGACTCTTGATAGTGAGGAACCATATGAGTCTGCCCTGGAGGCTAAGGAAGACCCTGGGGGGTGTTCAGAGTCAGAGCAGGGACCAGAGAGGCTGGTTAGCCACCAGGAGGCGCCTGAGGCATGGAGCAGTGGGGAAGACCAGAGTCAGTTTGTCCCTGATGCTAGAATGCGAAGAGCTGAGAGGCAGAAGCAGCAACTCAGGAGGCAGACTCACAGAAGGTGATTAGGCACCAGGTGGTTGTTGATTGGCCCCTCCTGGAGAGCTTATAGGGGAGGCGATGGGAGGGGACATTTGCAGGAAACAACAGTGTCAACATCCTGATGTTGCCATGGATTTTATCTGTTTTGCCTTAACGAACTGAAAATGCTTGACATTCCTGTGGCAGAAAAGGAATCTCAGAACAGCCTGTGACTGCGCATGCATGCAATTATTTTCAATTCTAATTGGAGAACGTAAATTATGACAAGCAGAGGGGAGGGGGCATAAGGGGGTAAAGTGCAGAAGCCATCCAATTATTGCCAGATCTGACTGCAACCGTGGCTCGCCATGATGTTATATTCAATAAACGGACATTGCTTTGAACTTTTACGTGAGGCCATGAATCATTTGAAGTTTCTCATTGGGAGCTTGACAAACAGTTCAGTGAAGGAGTCATGAATGTCTGTGTGAGTTGAAGCCTGTGCCCGTTCAGTTTCCTGGGAGTTTGAAGGCTTGTGTGAAAGTTCGCTGCCAAGCCAAGCCTGTGCCGTGAGTTTCTTGGCTCTCAGCCAAGGGACTGCCTATCTCGCTTATTAACAATGGCAAACAGCCAAGTTTGGGTTCTTGTTTATTCCGAGGCTTCGGACAAAACATATATGTATGTATATTTTCACATTTCTGAAAAATGTGGAATGGCCCATCTTCCTCAGAGAAGGACTTTTGTGGTGTTTTAGGGATTGAAGTGATTTTCTTTTTTCAAACTCAGGGATATGATGTAGGAAATGTTGAAAAATTATTTTATAACGGATACCCGGGTGTTGCCCATGCATTCATTTATCCTAATTCTTTATTACACAGGTAAAGGCCTGGTGTTGTTTTAAATATCCAGACCAAACATAATTTCTAATGTTGGATTTTCCCCCTTACCAGAGGAAGCCCTCTGGTGAAGTACTGTGAAGCCGTTACCATGGCAACTCCACGGCACTGCACAGTAGAATCTATTTTACGGCAGTACGGTAAAAGCCATTTGAAGGCACAACAGGTTGTATCTTAACAGAACAAACGCCCTGAGCGGGGTTAGGAGTGTGTTACCCCCACAGAATTTATTTCCAGAGAGTAAGTCATCTGTGTGCCAAGTTAGGTTGAAATTGCACGAGGCGTTCTAGAGTTATGCTTGAACACAAACACACACACACACACAGCCGATAGATAGATAGATAGATAGATAGATAGATAGATAGATAGATGGATGGATGGATGGATGGATGGATGGATGGATGGATGGATGGATGGATGGATGGATGGATGGATGGATGGACGGACAGACAGACAGACAAGGTAGAAAGAAAGAAAGAAAGAAAGAAAGAAAGAAAGATAGATAGATAGACAGACAGACAGACGATAGATAGATAGAAAGATAGATGATAGATAGATGGATGGATGGATGGATGGATGGATGGATGGACGGACGGACAGACAAACAGACAAGGTAGAAAGATAGATAGAAAGATAGAAAGATAGATAGATAGATAGACAGACAGACAGACGATGATAGATAGGTAGGTAGGTAGGTAGGGAGGGAGGGAGGGAGGGAGGGAGGGAGGGAGAGAGAGAGAGAGAGAGAGAGAGATTTTGGGGGGTAGGTGGTTTTAATTCTTGCCTACTTCAGTGAGAGAGGTGGCTATATGAATTGTTTAAATAAATGAAATTATCTGTAAGTTGTTCCAACAGAAGATTTATAGCTAAGGGGTCAAACATGCTGCCTGGGGAATTCTGGGAGCTGAAGCCCACACATTTTTATGATCTCAAGGTTGAGAATCCTGTCAAGATTATTTCAACATTCATTTCCATCTTCAAGGGCATTAGGCACCCTATCCAATTTTGTGGCATGCACAAAATTTTGATCCCTGTTCCCGCCACCGTTTTTTCTTAAGCGTTTATTCAGATTTAAAATCAGCAGTCTTCCAATATTTGAGGGGCTGCCACAGGAGAGGAAGGGGTTCAAGCTGTTTTCCAAAGCACCCGAAGGCCAGACAAGGAATAACAGAGGGAATCTGAACAAGGAGAGATTCAAGCTGGAAATAAGGAGGAATTTCCTAACAGAAAACAATCAACCCAGGGGGTTGGACTAGATGACCTACCAGGTCCCTTCCAACTCTGTTATTCTGTTCCAGGCCTCTGCTATTCCAATTCTCTTTTTAAAAATGAACGCTAGGTGTCACTAGTAGCTAACTTTGTATTCTCCAAAAAAAACCAAAAAACCCTGATTAATATTCTGAAATACTATTTTTTTTCCTCCAGATTAAATTCCCAGGATTTTAAGTCTCACAAAGCAACATGCACAGAACTGGATGCTACTTTTGAGACATTTTAAGATGCGGCAGCTGAGATCGTCTTCTGTTGTATCCAATTTTAAATCAGCGATTCTTCACCTGGGATGGTGTCCAATTTGAAGTTTGCAAGGGAGTCTTCTCCTAGAACCACAGGGCTGAAAGATACCTTAGAGCAGGGGTCTGCAAAGTTGGCTCATGCTGGCTGTGGAATTCTGGGAGTTGAAGTCCACCAGACTTCAAAGACCCAACTTTTCAGACCCCTGCCTTAGAGGTCTTCTAATCCAACACTTTATAAGAAGTGTTAATACCACTTTATAAGGCCTTGGGAAGGCCACACTTGGAATACGGCATCCAGTTTTGGTCACCACCATGTAGAAAAGATGTGGAGACTCTAGAAAGAGTGCAGAGAAGAGCAACAAAGAGGATTAGGGGACTGGAGGCTAAAACATACGAAGAATGGTTGCAGGAACTGGGTATGTCTAGTTTAATGAAAAGAAGGACTAGGGGAGACATGATAGCAATGTTCCAATATCTCAGGGGTTGCCACAAAGAAGAGGGAGTCAAACTATTCTCCAAGGCACCTGAGGGCAGAACAAGAAGCAATGGATGGGAACTAATCAAGGAGAGAAGCAACTTAGAACTGAGAAGACAGTTTCCTGACAGTGAGAACAATTGACCAGTGGAACAGCTTGCCTCCAGAAGTTGTGAATGCCCCAACACTGGAAGTCTTTAAGAAGACGTTGGATAGCCATTTGTCTGAAATGGTATAGGGCTTCCTGCCTGGGCAGGGAGTTGGACTAGATGACCTCCAAGGTCCCTTCCAACTCTGCTATTGTATTGTATTATTATTATCTCTTCTTTAAAACTTCCAGTGTTGGAGAATTCACAACTTTGGAGGCAAGTTGTTCCACTGGATAATTGTTCTAACTGTTGGGAAAATTCCCCTTAGTTCTAGGTTGCTTCTCCCCTGACTGAGGTTGAGAAAAACAGAGGCAGGTTGAACACTACCCAGAAAGTTTACCTACAGGAGAAGGGACCTGAACCAAGATCATGGAATATTGCATCCAGTTTTGGTCACCACGATGTAAAAAGGATATTGAGACTGAATGAATTTAGTGATCCCTGGAGATCCGAAAGGCTAGTAACCCCTTTTCTAGTCCAACCAGCAAGAGAACGTATACTATCCCAGTCAAATGGCTGTCCAGTCTCTTCTTGAAAATTTCCAGTGATGGAGCTACAACTTCTGGAGGGAAGCTGTTCCACTGGTTAATTGTTCTCACTGTCAGGAATATCAGAAGAGCAGGGCCTTGGAGGTCTTCTAGTCCAACCCTCTGCTCAAGCAAGAAGCCTTACCATTTCAGACAAATGATTGTCCAATGTCTTCTTAAAAACCTCTAGCTTGGAGCACTCACAACTTCTGGAAGCAAGTCATTAATTGTTCTAACTGTCTGGAAATTTCTCCTTAATTCCAGGTGGCTTCCCTCCTTGATTAGTTTCCATCCACTGCTTCTTGTCCTGCCTTCTGGTGATTTGGAAAATATGTCGACCCCTCTCTTCTTTGTGGCAGCCTCTTAGACATTGGGACACTGTCATGTTGACACTCAAGAAAGAGTGCAGAGAAGGGTGCATTTTATAAGGCCTTGGTAAGGCCACACTTGGAATACGGCATCCAGTTTTGGTCGCCAGGATGTAGAAAAGATGTGGAGACTCTAGAAAGAGTGCAGAGAAGAGCAACCAAGATGATTAGGGGACTGGAGGCTCAAACGTATGAAGAACGGTTGCAGGAACTGGGTATGTCTAGTTTAATGAAAAGAAGGACCAGGGGAGACATGATAGCAGTCTTCCGATATCTCAGAGGGTGCCACAAAGAAGAGGGAGTCAAACTATTCTCCAAGGCAGCTGAGGACAGAACAAGAAGCAATGGGTGGAAACTAATCAAGGAGAGAAGCAACTTAGAACTGAGGAGGAATTTCCTGACAGTGAGAACAATTCATCAGTGGAACAGAAGTTGCCTCCAGAAGTTGTAAATGCCCCAACACTGCATGTCTTTAAGAAGATGTTGGATAGCCATATGTTTGAAATGGTATAGGGCTTCCTGCCTAGGCAGGAGGTTGGATTAGATGACCTGCAAGGTCCCTTCCAACTCTGCTATTGTATTGTATTGTATTATATTGTAAGGTATTGTAAAGCAAAGGGCAACAAAGATGATTAAGGGACTGGAGGCTAAAACATAGGAAGAACGGTTGCAGGAACTGAATATGTCTAGTTGAATGAAAAGAAGGACCAGGGGAGAAATGATAGCAGTCTTCCAATATCTCGGAGGGTGCCACAAAGAAGAGGGAGTCAAACTATTCTCCAAAGCACCTGAGGGTAGAAGAAGAAGCAACGGGTGGAAACTAATCAAGGAGAGAAGCAACTTAGAACTAAGGAGAAATTTCCGACCGTGAGAACGTGGAATGACTTGCCTCTAGAAGTTGTGAGTGCTCCAACACTGGAAGTTTTGAAGAAGATGTTGGATAACCATTTGTCTGATGTGGTGTAGAGTCTCCTGCCTAAGCAGGGGGTGGAACTAGAAGACCTCCAAGGTCCCTTCCAACTCTGTTATATTAAACGATGTCCACTTCATCACAATGGCTGCAAAACATCCATCCATAAGGGCATTTCGTTGGGACGGCCGAGGTCACAGAGCTGAGGAAGAAGGCCCCCTTCTACAGAGGGGGGTCTTTGACAACCTTCCATATCTCTGCCCGCCTTTTCTTTTTTGCAAAGGTATCTCAGGCCCTCTTGCTCATTTCCAGCTTCTGCGCCACCACTGCTGTAAACAGACACTCTCTCTGGGGAACCTCGAGCGATCTCCACTGGTGGCCGGCTGTGCTCCAGTCCAGAAATGACGTCATTCCAGCATCCCAAGGGCTGAGTGAGGAAGACCCAGCTGCTGGCTAATCTATCTTCCCATCCGGTGCTTTCTTGGGATAACCCACCCGGAGAATTCAGAAGGGGCCTTTAAATAAACCCCGTGTAACCTACACTGTGAGAAGCACTTCTTTTTTAAAAAATAAAAATAAAAAAATAAACTCTCGCTCTGCCAGCACACAAGACACTCAATGCTTTCTCTGACTTTAAGAAACATCTCTGGAGCCAGGAGTTGATCTGGTGAGAGAACGATGGGATTGGTAGGGGTCACAGGGGATCATCTAGTCTGACTCTCTGCGGAGGGTTGCAGGAAAACCAGTTAAACTGTGCAGCCCTCTCTTAAAAACATCTCAATCAGAATAAAGCTGTTCTAGTCTATTCCGTTCTCTATTCTATCCTGTTCTGTTGTTCTGTTTTAGTCTGTTCTGTTCTCTATTCAATCCTGTTCTGTTGTTCTGTTCCAGTCTGTTCTGTTCTTTATTCTATCCTGTTCTGTTGTTCTGTTCTAGTCTGTTCTGTTCTCTATTCAATCCTGTTCTGTTGTTCTGTTCCAGTCTGTTCTGTTCTCTATTCTATCCTGTTCTGTTCTATTCTGCATTCTGTTCTCTATTCTGTTCTGTTTTCTATTCTATTTTCCGTTTTCTATTTTTCTGTTCCGTTCCAATTCCAATTCTCTTATTCCATTCCATTCAGTTCTGAGCATCCAAATATTGATCTCGTGACCATGGGGATGTTGCAACCTTCGAGTGAAGAATGGTCGTAAGTCACTTATTTCAGTCTCATCGTAAGTTCAAGCGATCACTAAAAAAATGTTTATAAGTTGAGAACTGCCTGTATAAGCTAGGGCAGAGAAATTGAAAAACACCCTGGAGTAAGAGAACATAAAACCACTTGAGGCCCAGTTTAGCGTAATGGTTTGAAGGTCTGGGCTAGAAATTTGGAGACTTGAGTTTAGGCGTGAAGCCAGTTGGGCGAACTTGGGCCGGCCACTCTCTCTCAGCCCCAGAAAGGAGGCAATGGAAACCACTTCTACAAAAAAAAAAAAAAAAAAAAAAAAAACCCTTGCCAAGGAAAACTGCAGGGATGACACACCAGGGAGAATTTTCCGTAGATACACACAGACAGAAAGACCTATAGGGCTGCCAGGAAAATTGTATGACTTTGTGTAACTGCCAGGATTCGCACTCAGCTCAAGAGTGAATATTCCTGCCTGTGAAATGAAAATTAGGTGGCACAAATTAAAGACATGGGAACAACACAAATTGCTACAAATGGGCTATCGGAGTCGCCAAAGAACTAGGAAGAGTAAAGCTTGGTCTTGAGAAAATGCCTTTTGAGATGGAAAATGCCTTGGGATTGAAAAACAGCAGGCTAATAATAATAATAATAATAATAATAATAATAATAATAATAATAATTATTATTATTATTATTATTATTATTTCAATTTTATATCCCGCTCTCTCTCCCCAAAGGGACTCGAGGCGGGGCACAGGCAATTAAAAATACAGTTAAAACCACAGACAGAATACAAAATTAAAAATGAATTAAATTAGTCCTGCGCTAAAAACCCATAACTAAAACTACCCCTAAAACCCCTAACCTTAAAAGAGACTACCCAAGGCCGGCCAGGCGAAAAAGATGTGTCTTTAATTTTAAACGGAAGGAGCGGAGGTCCGTAGTTGTCCTAATATCGGGGGGAAGGTCGTTCCAGAGGGCTGGGCCCGCCACAGAGAAGGCCCTTCCCCTGGGCGTCGCCCGCTGACAAAGTCTAGTGGACGGCACCCGGAGAAGTCCCTCTCTGTGGGAGCGAATCGGCCGTGAGGATGTATGGGGCAGGATCCGATCCCGCAGATAGCTAGGTCCCGAGCCATGGAGCGCTTTAAAGATGATGACTAACACCTTGAAGCGCACCCGAAAGACGACAGGTAGCCAGTGCAGCTCGCGCAAGAGCGGTGTTACATGGGTAAACCTAGAGGTTCCCATTATTGCTCGCGCGGCTGCGTTCTGGACCAACTGAAGCCTCCGGGTGCACCTCAAGGGGAGCCCCATGTAGAGAGAGTTACAATAGTCCAGTCGGGATGTCACGAGAGCATGAGTGACTGTGCAAAGGGCGTCCCGATCCAATAGGGGGCGCAACTGGCGTACCAGGCGAACCTGGTAAAACGCCCTCCTGGCCACGGCTGTCACTTGATCTTCCATGGACAGCCGGGTATCCAGGAGGACACCCAAGTTGCGCACCCCATCCACAGGGGCAAGATGTTCGGGCAGCTGGAAACCACAGCCACTCGGTCTTGGTCGGGTTGAGCCTGAGTCCGTTACTTCCCATCCAGATCCGCACGGCTTCCAGGCACTGGCACATCACCGCTACGGCATCGTTGGGGTGGTTTGGGGTAGATATATACAGCTGAGTATCATCAGCGTAGAGATGATACTCTACCCCAAAGCCACGGATGATCTCGCCCAGCGGCTTCATATATGTGTTGAACAGGAGAGGCGAGAGGACCGACCCCTGAGGCACCCCACATGTGAGGGGTCTCGAGGTCGACCTCTGCTCTCCCGTCAACACAAATTGCGATCGGCCAGAGAGGTAGGAGGAGAACCACCGTAAAACGGTGCCTCCCACCCCCAACCCCCCCAGCCGATGCAATAAGATACCATGGTCGATGGTATCGAAAGCCGCCGAGAGGTCTAATAGAACCAGGATGGAGGAACAACCCCCATCTCTGGCCCTCCAGAGATCATCCAGAAAGGCCAAGCCTTCTATGCCCTGATACATCTGCCCCAAAGTTTTTATATAAGAATATTTATGGGCGACTCATTAAAATTTAGCCCTCCTGTTCCAAGAATCCAGTCTTAAGAGAATTGGCATAGGATAAAGGCTCTCCGGATTTCTCTTACAAGCAGCAAGTGATATTTTAAATCTTTGTAATGCCAATGGTCTCTTTTTAAAAAAAAATGTTTTAACTGTTCCCAGCAAAGTCAGTAGTAATGCTGTGCTTCCGAGGCTCGTAAAACGCTTCTTGTGGGTTCCTCAAACTTCACTGCGTGCAAAACTAGAAAAACCCAATGCATTAAGTTACTTAATAGGGAGAAACTGTCATCATTCATTCGTCTGTTATGATATATAGCCAGGGGTGGGATTGAAAAATTTTAGCAACCAGTTTGCTGCCCGGTTGCTTGGGGAGGGGGTGGGCAACTCAGCACCATGGTGGGGGGAGGGAGGCATTTTCACCCTCCCCAGGCTCCGGAGGCTCTCCTTGCCTCCTCCAAATATTCCCAAATATGGAAATAAAATAGAATAGAATAGAATAGAACAGAACAGAAATATGGGAATAGAATATAATATAATAGAATGGAATGGCACAGAACAGAACAGAAATATGGGAATGGAATGGAATAGAAATATGGGAATAGACTAGAATAGAACAGAATAGAAATATGGGAATAGAATAGAATGGAATAGAAATATGGGAATAGAATAGAATAGAACAAAACAGAATAGAAATATGGGAATAGAATAGAATAGAGCAGAATAGAAATGGAATGGAATAGAAATATGAGAATAGAACAATACAATACAATAGCAGAGTTGGAAGGGACCTCGTAGGTCTTCTAGTCCAACCCCCTGCGTGGGCAGGAACCTTATACCATGTCAGACAAATGGCTATCTAACATCTTTTTAAACACTTCCAGGGTTGGGGCATTCACAACTTCTGGAGGCAAGCTGTTCCAGAGGTTAATTGTTCTTACTGTCAGGAAATTTCTCCTTAGTTCTAAGTTGCTTCTCTCCTTGATTAGTTTCCACCCATTGCTTCTTGTCCTGCCCCCAGGTGCCTTGGAGAAAAGTTTGACTCCCTCTTCTTTGTGGCACCCTCTGAGATATCGGAACACTGCTATCATGTCTCCCCTGGTCCTTCAGAACAGAACAGAACAGAATAGAAATATGGAAATGGAATGGAATAGAAATATGGGAATAGAATATAGAATGGAGTAGAGTAGAATAGAATAGAAAATATGGGAATAGAATAGAATTCGGAATAGAGTAGAGCAGAGTAGAATAGAATAGAATGAAGTGGAGTGGAATAGAATAGACTAGACTATTCTATATATTCTATAATATTGTGGTCATTTGCATTCTCTTTACAGAGTTGTTGAGACTACTTGGGAGGTTTATCTGCTGTAGTAGGGCAAGTGGTTTTATCCACACTCATTTGTACTACTCGGGTGGCCTCAACGACCCTCTAAAAGGATGCAAATGACCAGCTGTCTGCAAGGAGAGTCAATCCTTCCGTTCCCCACCATCCAGTCAGAGCTGAAGAAGCTTCTTGGATGAGAAGCGAAACGTCTTCCAAGCAAAACCAGAAAGTCCAGTTGCCTCTTGAAAAAAGCACCATTGGGATAACCAGGACCTGGGTGGCTGAGAATCTCTGAGAACTCCAGCTAAAAAGGTAACCCCAGGACAGTGCAACGGTCATAACTGCATGCTGCTGGCCTGAATTTTTTATTGCATTGTGCAGTGAGGATGTTGCAAAAGAACCAACACCTGGTCCTAAGTCACTTTTTTTCAGTACCGCCCTGACTTCCAAGGGCTACTAAAACGAATGGCCATTGAGGACTGGCTACGTTTAACCAGACGTGCTGATGATGCCTCCTCCTTCCTTTCCTTCCACGCAACAGGCTTTCTCCTCACTCAAAAAGCTCCCATGCCAAGACCACGCTATATATATTCAGAGGATAATTAGAACTGCAGAAGAAACAATGGCTACTAACCTGCCTTCCACTGAGGACCTGCACACTGCACGAGTCAAAAAGAGGGCTGTGGAAATACCTACAGACCCCTCGCATCCTGGACATAAATGGTTTCAACTCCTACCCTCAAAATGACGCTATAGAGCATTGCACACCAAGACAACTAGACACAAGGACGGTTTTTTCCCCGAATGCCATCACTCTGCTAAACAAATAATTCCCTCAACACTCTCAAACCATTCACTAAGGCTGCATTACTATTAGTCTTCTCATTGTCCCTATCACCCATCTCCTCCCACTTATGACTGCAGGACTGTCACTTTGTTGCTTGTATCTGTAGGAAGGTACTGGGAAACTCATTTTAGAAACTAATAAATGCATATGGGCAAGAGCCATAGCCAGGAGAAAATCATACATGTAGCCAAAAGGGGTTAAGTGTAATCACAAAAGGAAATTTAGTATAAAGGATTAAGAATAACCAAAGCACAGGAAAACCCTGAGTCTGGCGATAACCACTATACACAGAATCTAATCTAAGACAAGACAAACATCACAACCATTGACCTAAAGCTGACACCTACTCACAGGAAACACCTTTCCTTGCCTTCTCTGACAGGATTAACCCCAAGAACCAGACACCAACCGAACGGAATCAACATCACAGCAATTATCCCAAATAAATAAATCTTTGTTAATTAGAAACGTACACAAAGACCTCAAAGGAGGAAAACTGTATAAAGGTGGAAAACTAATTCATGTATGGTGTCCTGCAGACCCGGGAACGACAGAGCTGTGTCTTGTCCTTCCTGACTTTTCTTTCCTTTAATAAAGCTCATAACTTCCAGGCAGCTGTCTTTATGAAATTCTCTCTTAGCGTCGATGGTGATTCCCGGCTGGGAACGAACCCTGAACTCTTTACTTCCAACAATCCTTACAATTTATATTGTTTCCTACTGTGATTTGACTCCTCATTTGTACCCTATGACTATCAGTAAGTGCTGTACCTTATGATTCTTGACAAATGTATCTTGTCTTTTTATGTACACTGAGAGCCTCTGCACCAAAGGCAAATTCCTTGTGTGTCCAATCCCACTTGGCCAATAAAGAATTCTATTCTATTCCCTATTCAACTCTATTCCATTCCCTTCCATTCATTTCTATTCTATTCCATTCCCTACTGACTATGGAGTAGGCCCTACTCCATTCCATTCTAGACTCTATTCTATTCTATTCTCTCTTCTCTTCTCCTCTCCTCTTCCCTTCCATTTTCTATTCTATTCTATTCCATTCCCCATTCTATTCTATTCCTTATTCTATTCCTTATTTTTCCTATAACAGCTTCCACCCAGATTTGAAGGAGCAGCCCAGATTAAACGCTCTTTCATTAGGGGGAAACCGGAACGGGAGCTTCGGTTAAGGCCCGATCCCTGTTCTATCCCACCCTACCCTATCTAGATGTACTGCAGGGCACGTAGGACACTCCTTATCCACCCGGGCTCCCTCAAGCCACAAAAGGTCCACGCCAGAGACGCTAACCTCCCTCTGAGCCGGATGCAAAGCCGATTTCCCCCAACCGGGAACATCCGAAACGACCCCTCCCCACCCTCCCCTCTCAAGGGCGCCCGCGAGCGCCCGGTTGCAAAAGCACAGCCGCGCCCTTCGCCTCGTGCAGCCCGGACCCCGCCCTCCTTCTCCCCCTCCCTTCACCGCGCGTGCCCGCCGCGTCACGTGACCAGCCCGCAGGCCGGGCTCGCTCCCGTGCGGCAGGCAGAGCAGGCGGCGAGGCAAGGAAAGGGGCGTGGCATCCTCCCTCCCCCCGCCCCTCCCGGTCTCTCTAAGTCTCTCGGGGCGGGGCCGAGTTCCCAGAGCCAAAAAAAAAGAAAAGAAAAGAAAAAAAAGAGGCAGTTGCGCTCCGATTGGCCGCTCAGGCTACGCCGGCTCTGGCTCTGGAGCGCGCGCGGGCGGGCGGGCGCTCCGATTGGCCGCTTCGCTCGCTGTGCTCCGGAGAGGGCGCGCGCGCCCTGATTGGCCGCTTCGCTCGCTGTCTTCTAGCGCGCGCGCGTCCCGTCCCTCCTCCTCCTCCTCCCCCGCCCTCCCCTCCGCGGTGGAACGCTTTTGCCTGCACGCGCTCGCGCACGCGCTCCTCTCTCTCACTCTCCGGCTCTTTTATATATATATATATATATATATATTCCTCTCGCTCGCACTCTCTTGCCCCCCCCCCTCCTCCTCCTCCTCCCACCTTCCGCCCGGGCTTTGCACGCGGCAGGCGCGAGGGCTGCGCTGCTCCGGATTTGCAAAAAAAAAAATACTACTACTACTACTACTAATAATCATTGCAAAAACCAAAAATAATAATCCAAAATACGGGTAAGGCTGCTCGTGGGGAAAGGCGCGGGGAGGAGGATGCATCCCGTTCAGCTCAACCCCCCCCCCACGCGTGGAAGGGAGGGGGCACCCCGGCTTTTCTTCCTTTTCCCCCCTCCCCTCCCCCAGAAGCGTGCATGGCTCGGCTGCTCCAAGGAGGGGTGGGGGGTGCAAGGCTGGGAGGGCTTGCAAAAGGCCGGGGGTTGCACCCGGGAAGGATCCCGGAGGGAAATTGGGTGGGTGGGTTTTTTTCCCCCTTCTTGGAGGTTGCATGCATTGCACGGTTGGGGGTGGGGGTTGCTTGGGCCTCGCCCTTCTGCGGGAGGGGGGCGTCCGCGATCCCGGGGAATCTGCAAGCGGGTTGCAAAAATAAAATTTAAGAAAATGAAATAAAAAAAGAAATCTCTATCTCCCCCCCCCCCTCCCTCCTTCCTTTCGATTGCACCGAAAGGCCTCGCCCGGTTTTTTTTGCATCGGGCGCTGCTTTTGCATTCTGCGGACCGAGCCTTGGAGCGGCTCCCGGGTGAGGAAGGGGGAAGGAAGGGCGAGAGACCCGAGCCCCCTCCCCCCCCCCCGGGGAAGGGTTGTATGTGTGTGGGCAGCAAAGGCCGGATTTGCAGGGTCTTCATTGGGCGCACGTGGGTGCAAAACCGCCCCCCCTCCCCGGGGTTTGCACAGAGACCCCCCCATTCCAAAGCAACCCCGGTTAAGAGGGGGGTGGAGTTGCCCCCCCAGAAGAGACCCCGGCAGTCTAAGGCTGCATCCGTTGCATTCAGACGAGACGGGAAAGCTGGGAGGATGGGAATCGTGTTTTATTATTTTGCATGAATTCCTTCCTTCCTTCTTTTAACTCCCTTCTCTTTCTTCCTCCCCTTTTTCCTTCATTCCTTCCTTCCTTCTTTTTTCTCCCTTCCTTTTTCACCCTTCTCTTTTTTCTTCCTTTCTTCCTCCCCTTTTTTGTTCCTTCCTTCCTTCTTTCCTTCCTTCTTTTTTCTCTTTTCTTTCTTTCTCTTTCTTTTTCTTTCTTTTTCTTTCTACCTTCCTTCCTTCCTTGGCTTGCACCAGGAACCTTAACCTTGGATTCAACTGGGATGGGGGGGTGTTCGATGAGGCGTGGCAGGGAACAAACCACCTTTTTTAAATCCCACCTTGTTGTGTGAATGCATTCTGCTGCCTGTCAAACAGTTCTACCAAACCAGGGGGAAATGGCCAGATGGAAGGGATTTGAATGCTTGATTCTAAATGAGCCTTATTGTTGGAAAAAGAAGATGATTTTTGGGGGTCATCTAGTTCTTGAGGTTGGGTCTAAAATGGAGCAGAATTTGGAAAGAAAGCTCGGTCAATCAACCAAAGTAGAACTGGCAGGGACCTTGGAGGTCTTCTAGTCCAGCCCCCTGCTCAAGCAGGAGACCCTATACCATTTTAGACAAGAGACTCTTCTTCCAAATCGTCCAGTGATGGAGCTTCCACAACTTCGGGAGGAAAGCTGTTCTGGTTAATTGTCCTCACTGTTAGGAAGTTTCTCCTCAGTTCTAAGTTGCTTCTCTCCTTGATTAGTTTCCACCCATTGCTTCTTGTCCTACCCTCAGGTGCTTTGGAGAATAGTTTGACTCCCTCTTCTTTGTGGCAGCCCCTGAGATATTGGATTTTCTGTTTTTTTCACTTCTCATCCAAGAAGCTTCTTGGATGAGCTGAAGAAGCTTCTTGGTTGAGAAGCAAAATGCCTTCAAAGAAAAAACCAGAAAGCCAGTGGCCTCTTGAAGAAGCATCTTTGGGACAACCCTGACCTGGATGATGGAATATCTCCATAGATATCTCTCCTTGATTATTTTCCACCCATTGCTTCTTGTCCTGCCCTCAGGTGCCTTGGAGAAGGGGTCTCCAACCTTTGCAACTTTAAGTCTGAAGGACTTCAGCTCCCAGACTTCTCCAGCCAGCAAAGCTCTAATGGATGCATTTTTCTGGATTTCTCCTGTTAAGCAGCGAAGGGCATTGCAAATGGTGGAAAAATTGGAATTTTGGCAAAGCTGGCTGGAGAAGTCTAGGAGCTGAAGTCCTTCAGACTTTAAGTTGCAAAGGTTGGAGACCCCTGCCTTGGAGAATAGTTTGACTCCCTCTTCTTTGTGGCAGCTCCTCAAATATAGGAAGACTGCTATCATGTCTGCCTTAGTCCTTCTTTTCATTAAATTAGACATCCCCAGTTCCTGCAACCGTTCTTCATATATTTTAGTCTCCAGTCCCCTAATCATCTTTGTTGCTCTTCTCTGCACTCTTTCTAGAGTCTCCACATCATTTTTATAGTGTGGTGACCAAAACTAGATGCACTACTCTAGGTGTGGCCTTACTAAGGCTTTATAAAGCGGTACTAGAACTTTACGTGGTCTTAATGTGTTCTGTTTATGCAACCAAGGATTGTATTAGCTTTTATGGCTGCTGCTGCACACGGCTGGCTCAAGTTTAAGAGCTGCCTAACTTTGGAAAACTACCGATTTCGGGGAGGCGTGAGACTTACTTCAACTCCTTTCATCATCTGAGCTGCTCCTCTGCGTTTTTTTTCAACCTCTTTTTGGTACTGGGGGTGGACCAAAACTGGATGCAGGTGTGGCCTTACTTAAGGTTTTATTGAAAACCTCAGCCGTTTGCAAAAGATGGATTTAACAACACGGGTGTGATCTAAAACTTTACTTTGCATAGTAGCAGTTTCCCCATGGGATGGAATATTTTGAGGGATATTAAAAAAAAAAATGCATAGTGACAGTTTTGACATCTAAAACTGTTTTCCAAGCTATTTTAAGATGAGTGGCCTTCCAACTCCCAGAATTCCCCCAGCCAGGAGCAGTGGTGGGTTTCAAATTTTTGTAGAATCTCTTCTGTAGGTGTGGCCTGCTTTGTGGGAGTGGCTTGCAGACCATGTGACCGATTGGGAGAGGCTTAGCAGTCATGTGACTGGGTGGGCATGGCCAGCTTGTAAAATGTGGTGAAACTCACTTAACAACGCTCTTGCTTAGCAACCAAAAGGTTGGCTCAGGAACTCTGGCATTTGAAGCACGCAAGTCTTAAAGCTGTCAAGTTACAAGACCCTTTGCACCCCTCACCCTTTAGAAAAAAGACACCCAGGGGTGTTCAAACGTGACAGCTTTAAGAAAACTCGTGGATTTCAACTCCCAGAATTCCTCCTCTCTGGAACCGGTTCTGAACCGGTTCTGTAGATTTGTTCTATAGAAGGAGGTTAGAACTGGCAGGAACCCACCCGTGAATTGGGAGTCTACCCATCTTAAAGTATCCAGGGTAGAAAACATTGCTCTAAAATGTCTTTTTTTCACGCTGCCGGGTGGATTCGGACTGAAGGCTGGGATTTTAAATATTAAGTTTCCAACTTTATATTTGGAGGCTTTGCTGAGCCCACAGGACTTGCCTCCCTTGCGGCTGCATTTGATATAATTTCATTAAGTTTGGTGGCCACTGTCACACCACAGACAGACTGGCACCTTTCTTGACAGTCTGACCTCTATCCCTCCCCGTCCTATATATATATATATGTTTTCTGAGGTTTTCGCGGGTGTTTGTATGTAGGTCTTTGGTTGTTCGGGTTTTCTCCCGCGTAGAATTGGAAGTATCATATATTTGCTCCTGGAAGCACCAAGCCCGAAGCACCAGCCTGAAGATGATGAATGAGATTTCATCGAAACGTCGTGAAGATACTTCCAATTCTACGCGGGAGAAAACCCGAACAACCAAAGACCTACATATATATATATATATATATATATAGATAGATAGAGAGAGAGAGAGAGAGAGAGAGAGAGAGAGAAATATTTATTTATTTTTATTTTATTAGATTTCTAGACTGCCCCCTCTCCCCGAAGGGCTCTTGCCTGATATGCAATACAGCCCCAGTTCGAATCCCAGTAAGGGTATGGCTAGCTGATAAGAGCTAAAAAGCTCGAAATAGATCTATCCTAGTCTCCCTGACTTATTTATTGATCAGCTCAAAAACGTAACACACATATAAAAAAATTACACAACGGAATTCATGGCTTTCTGTCTAGATGGTCTCTGGTGATGAGCCGAAAGGCAGAAAAGGAAAAGCAGTATGCTTCCTCCCTTAATTGGGGCCTTAACAGGGTGTTGTGGAAACAATTATATATATATATCTAAACACATATCTAAAAAAAATTACACAACGGAACTCTTGGCTTACTGTCTAGATGGTCTCTGGTGATGAGCCGAAAGGCAGGAAAGGAAACACTATGTCTCCTCCCTTAATTGGAGGATCTATTTCGAGCTATTTAGTTTCCTGCCTGGAAGGCTCCTAGGTTGGAGCTGAAAGGCAAAATGGGTAGCAGGACGTTCCCTGTCTCCCATATTTGGGTATACCAGGTGCTCTGACATAAACACACACTCACACACATATATATTTATATATATGTATATACACATACACTTGTGTCAAAACACCTTGGTAAGCCCCAATTAAGGGAGGAAGCAAAGTTGCTTTCCTTTTCTGTCTTTCGGCTCATCACAAGAGACCATGCAGACAGAAAGCTATTAGTTTCGTTGCCTTTTGTTTCCATTTGTGTTCACATTTATGCTGATAAATAAACAAACAAGGGAGACCAGTATAGATCTATTTCAAGCTATTTAGCTCTCAACAGCTAGCCATACCCTTACTGGGATATAGATATAGATCTTGCAGAGGAAATACGAAGGCGCCAGCCCTTGCAAAAGAGGCCCGTAGTTACGACATGGCATTTTGTAGAATTGTCTGCAGCCTTCCGACATGGCACGGAATGGAGCGCGTGCCATGCACCTTTTTAATACGTGAATGTTGCACTACGTAAACTTTGAAATACACGAATGCACCAAATAATCTTTTACAGGCCTGTAGAAGAAGGAATTTAAAACTTCTTTGGAGCTTTGGTGCTTTTTCCGGTCATTAAAAGAGGTTTTAGGAGAGCCACACTCTGGGATCAAAGGCAGAGCATTGCTTCTGCTGTGTGTCTTCCTGGGATCAAACATCTGTTCCACATCTGTAGTGTTTATGGGGGGGTGGGGACACATATTTGGCTTAAGGGGGTGCAAAAACAGGTGGTTTGTTTACAGCTCGTGCGTCTTTTTAACCACTGAAACTGCACTAAACAGGTCATCCTTGAGTTATGACCATAATGGAACGTGCCTAAAATGGTCGGTATCGATAGCAGTCATTAATCGAGTCACCCAAAGGGAGTGATCTAATTTTATGAGCGTTGTTTTTGATGTGGTTGTGAACCAATTGGATGGTTTGCTAAGAGATGTTTGTGCAAAAAACAGAAGCAAATTCCTGTTTGTTTGTTTACAAAACCGTCATTAAATGAGGTAATGTGGCCACAGGATGCTACGAATGGCCGTAGCTGTGGTCTTGGTGGCCAAAGTACAGCCATGAAGCGGGGAATCCAGCGGTCAGAACTTTGAATCTGGGTTGTAAGGGCCCTCGGAGAGGTTGGTCGTAAGTTGAGGATTGTCTGCCCACTGCAGGTAATCCTCGAGTTACGACCACACCAAAACTGATGTCGCAAAGTGAGACGCTTGTTAGGAGAGTCTTGTCCCATTTTACCATTTTTGTTGCCGCGGTTGTTAAATGAATCCCTGCTGTTTTGTACGTTAGGTACCCAGTTGTTAAGTGAATCTGGCTTCCCTGCCAACATTTCAAGGTCGCAAAAGGAGGTCACGTGACCATGGGAAACGGCAACGGTCATAAGTACGAACCAATTGCCGGGTGTCTCTTGAGTTTTGACCACGGGGATGCCGCCACCGTCATAAGTGTGAAAATAATGAGTCACTCTTTTCAGTGCCGTTGTATGTAGCTTTAGACAGTCACTGTTGTAAGTGGAGGACTTACCTGTATTTCAAGCCCTTATTATTGGGCAGGTTAAAAGTAAGAAATCAAAGGAAAGTTGGATCTGTTCCACCTTAATTTGTTTTTTTATGGATCCATTCTCTGCGTTTGGAATGATAATTTAGCTGTTGAGGCTGCTTTGAGCCTTAATAGTTTGTATATAATTCTTAATTTGATAAAATTTAGGCCAATTCTTAGATCAGACCTAAATTAAGAACGGTACTAACCTGCGAGGATGTCACCATATTGAACAGGAAGATCCATTATGGCCTTCAGCTTGTACGATCAGTCCTTGAGTTACAACCGTAGAATAGGACAGGCAGACAGACAGACAGATAGGAAGGTAGGATAGGATAGGAAAGAATAAAAAACGGTAGAATAGAATGAATGAATGAATGATGGATGGATTGGATAGGATAGGATAGGATAGGGAAGAATAAAAACAGAATAGAATGAATGATGGATGGATGGATATACCAGGGGTCTGCAAAGTTGGCTCTTTTAAGACTGGTGGACTTCAACTCCCAGAAGTCTTAAAAGAGCCAACTTTGCAGACCCCTGGGATATACAATACAATATACAATAGCAGAGTTGGAAGGGACCTTGTAGGTCTGCTAGTCCAACCCCCTGCCTAGGCAGGAAACCCTATACCATTTCAGACAAATGGCTATCCAACATCTTCTTAAAGACTTCCAGGGTTGGGGCATTCACAACTTCTGGAGGCAAGCTGTTCCAGAGGTTAATTGTTCTAACTGTCAGGAAATTTCTCCTTAGTTCTAAGTTGCTTCTCTCCTTGATTAGTTTCCACCCATTGCTTCTTGTTCTGCCCTCAGGTGCTTTGGAGAATAGTTTGACTCCCTCTTCTTTGTGTCACCCTCTGAGATATCGGAAGACTGCTATCATGTCTCCCCTAATCCTTCTCTTCATCAAACTAGTTCCTGCAACCGTTCTTCATATGTTTTAGCCTCCAGTCCCCTAATCATCTTGGTTGCTCTTCTCTGCACTTTTCCCAGAGTCTCCACGTCTTTTCTACATCGTGGCGACCAAAACTGAATGCAGGATTCCAGGTGTGGTCTTACCAAGGCATTATGAAGTGGTATTAACACTTCACGTGATCTAGATTCTATCCCTCTGTTGATGCAGCCTAGAACTGTGGTGGCTTTTTTGGCAGCTGCTGCCCACTGCTGGCTCATATTTAAATGCATAAGATAGATGGATGGATAGGATAGGGAAGAGTAAAAAACAGTAGAATAGAATAGAATACAATAGTAAAGAATAAAAAACTGGAATTGAATGATGGATGGACAGGATAGGATAGGAAGAATCAAAACTACATAGGAAGATAGGGAAGAATAAAAAAGTAGGATAGATAGATTAGATAGATAGATAGATAGATAGATAGATAGATAGATAGATAGATAGATAGATAGATAGATAGATAGATAGATAGATAGATAGATAGATAGGATTAGGATAGGGAAGAATAAAAAACAATAGGATAGAATAGCAGAGAATGGAATGGAATGGAATTCTTTATTGGCCAAGTGTGATTGGACACACAAGGAATTTGTCTTTCGTGCAGATGCTCTCAGTGTACATAAGCTGAATAGAAAATACATTCATCAAGAATGAAACGATATAACAGTGATAGGGTACAAATAAGCAATCAAATCATACTAGGAAACAATCAATATAAATCGTAAGGATACAAGCAGCAAAGTCACAGTCCTGCAGTCATAAGTGGGAAGAGATGGGGGATAGGAACGATGAGAAGATGAATAGTAATGCAGACTTATGGGGACACGGTTGCTCAGTGGCTAAGACCCTGAGCTTGTCGATCAGAAAGGTCAGCGGTTCGGATCCCTAGCGCCACGTAATGGAGGGAGCTCCCGTGACTTGTCCCAGCTTCTGCCAACCTAGCAGTTCAGAAACATGTAAAAATGCAAGTAGAAAAATAGGAACCAGCTTTGGTGGGAAGGGAACCAGAAGGTGCCAAATGTCTGAATATGTCACATTTGTTAAGTGAATCCCTGCAGTTCTTAAATTAGTAACATGGTTGTTAAGTGAAACTGGTTTCCCCATTTCCTTGTCAGACAGTTGCAAAAAGGGGTTAGGATACTGCAACCGTCATAAATGTGAGTTGTCAAGGGGCCGGATTTTGATCGCTTGATCATGGGAATGTGTCAATGGTTGTGTGAAAAACGGTCATGAGTCACTTTTTTTCAGTGCTGTTGTAACTTTGAACGGTCCCTAAATGAACTGTTGTAAGTCGAGGGTTATCTGTAGTTTCCAGTTGGCAAATCTTAACTTTGTCAGTTGTTTGTTTATTTCGTCACTTTCCAAACGTCCAAATTTTGATCCCTTGACTGGTCGCGATGGCTGTTATGCAGTCCTAAGTCATTTTTTTTTCTGTGCTGTTGTGACTCCGAACAGCCGCTAAGTGAATCGAGGACTGCTTGTAAACAAACAGGTCGCTTCTCCGAGCATCGCCACCCTACTTTTTCACAAAGTTCCTTTGCAACTGGGAAGTTGGTTTTGTGCATCCAGATTTTCTCTCTTTAAATTACCGAGCTAAACTTTTGATTCCCATTGGTAGGAATTGTTGAGCCCACAATTCACTTCAATTGCAGGTTTAATTGTAGCGTGTAAATTCTTAATTAGGTTTCGGGACACGCCTCTTGGAAATGAGGGGTTGAGATCGGCGTGCAGCCACCTGGAGATTGTTATTGCGGTGCAGTGAGTCACGCAAACACAATTTAGACTTGTGGCCCCGAACTGCACCCTGGAAAGGCCCAATTTGGAGCTGGCCTCCGGTTGTTGTCACAGCTGATGTGGTGCTTGGTGTGGCTGTTGTATGAGAAACAGCCCCCGTGTGATTCACTTAACAACCGGCTTCCTAACTTGGGAACTGCAGTGATTCACAACTATGGGAAGAAAATTTGCAAGATTCGGCAAAAACTCACTGAACAAACGTCTCGTTTAACCCACAAAAAATTGTGATCCATTTCTTAAGTGAATGTTACGGTCGTTAAACCGTTAAACGGTTTCCCCCGTAGACTTTGCTTGTCGGATACCGGCAGTGAAGGTCACAAATGGGACACTGCAACCATCATAAATACAAGTGTGTTGTGACCCACCAGTGGCAGCTGATTCGGACACTGAGGAGGTTGGGGAGGAAGATGGGCCAGTCCTGGAGTCTGGGGAAGGCTCGGACGAGGGCTCTGTGTTGGAGGCAGAGAGGGGGCCAGGGCCGTATGCCAGTTATCAGCTGCCTTCAGAGTCAGACATCAGTGAGGCAGACGAACAGCTGGAGCCTGTTCCCAGTGTGCGCGTGCGCAGAGTTGCCAGACGAAGGGAACAGCTAAAGGACGGGTTGACTTGGGAGGAAGGCCACATGTGGATGGTGGATGGCCCCTCCCAGAGGAAATAAAAGAGGAGCAAAAGGGGAGTGGAGCTTGCAGGAGACAATTCATTCGTTTCAGGAGTGAAGTCCTTTCCTGGCACAGCGCTGCGTTTGGAAAATAAAATTTTTATGGCGCACTAGTCGATAACCTGGCATTGCCCAGCTATTTTTTTATAGGGATATATCCAGATGGAACGTAATTTCTAATGTTGGATTTCCCCCCTTACCAGAGGGAACCCCCTTATTGAGTACAATGAAGCCGTTACCAAGGCTCTGTACAATAAAAGCCATTTCATGGCAGCACAGTAGAAGCCACAGGCACAACAGGCTGTATCATAACAGAACACCCCCCCCCCAAGGGGTGTTAGGGGTATCTTAACCCCACAGGATTTTTTTCCAGAGATAGATGATAGATAGATAGATAGATGGATGGATGGATGGATGGATGGATGGATGGATGGATGGATGGATGGATGGATGGATAGATAGATAGATAGATAGATAGATAGATAGATAGATAGATAGATAGATAGATAGATAGATAGATAGATAGATAGATAGATAGATAGATAGATAGATGCAGGCAGAGATAGATAGATAGATAGATAGATAGATAGATAGATAGATAGATTGATTGATTGATTGATTGATTGATTGATTGATTGATTAGAAGAAATGTGTATGGTCAGAGCAATTCAACCATGGAACATGATGACCTTGGAGACATGATGTCTTGCGGAAGATCTCCAGATGTTCACCCTTAGGTTGGATATCTTATAGATCACCGTATATCTTACAAATGACCTCTTTCCCATCTCAGATTCCATTTAACATGGGAATTGCCCCGTGGGTGCGCATATCTGCAGTGTCGGTCACATTGCACTGAGGGCATCTTTGGATTTCAATCTGGGCTTCCATGCAGAAGAATGCTGAGTATGAAGGAAAATGTCCCTCAAGGTCCAACAGCCCACATGTTTTTCAGCACAAATCTTGCAGCCAGATCACAATGCTTGGAAGATAAAGAGTGAAGAAGCTTGTCAAATGACGCACGTCAGACCCTGAGCTATCGTATCAGGATCTAACCAAATGAAATGTTGTTATTCATCCAACAAAATTTAACTTGATGTAGAGAAACGTAAGGTCTTACACTTAAGAGAGGGAAAAAACCCACTTGGAGTGTTAATATCAGTTTATAATGCCTTGGTAAGACCACACGTAGAGTACTGCACCCAGTTTTGGTCACCGTGCGATAAAAACTTTGGAAAGGGTGCAGAGAAGAGCAGCTAGGATGATTAGGAGGCTGAAGGTTAAAACACATGAATGGTTGCAGGAGTTGGATACATCTAGGTTAATGGCAAATCTAGACAGCAGACTAAAAAGCACAGACATCACCCTGTCAACAAAAGTGTGTCTAGTCAAGTCAATGGTTTTCCCAGTTGCAATGTACGACTGAAGGTTGGACCATAAGGAAGGCTGAGTGCCAAAGGATGGAGGCCTTTGAACTCTGGGGCTGGAGAAGACTCCTGCATTGAGTCCCTTGGACTGCAAGGCCATCCAACCGGTCAGTCCTAGAAGAGATCCACCCTGGCTGCTCTTTAGAAGGCCAGATCCTGAAGAGGAAACTCAAAGACTGTGGCCACCTGATGAGAAGGAAGAAGGACTCCCTGGAGAAGAGCCTCATGCTGGGAGCAATAGAAGGCAGAAGAAGGGGATGGCAGAGAAGGAGGTGGCTTGATAGAGTCACCAAAGCAGTAGGCTTGAGTTTAAATGGACTCCAGAGGACGGTAGAGGAGAGGGAGGCCTGGAGGAACATTGTCCATGGGGTCACAATGGATCAGACATGACTTCGTAATTAACAAGAAGTTTAATGAAGAGACTAGGGACATGATAGCAGTGTTCCAATATTTGAGGGGCTGCCACAAAGAAGAGGGAGTCAACTTATTTTCCAAAGCACCAGAAGGCAGGACAGGAAGCAACAGATGGAATCTCAACAAGAAGAGAATCAACCTAGAACTAAGGAGAAATTTCCTGACAGGGAGAAGACTTAGCCAATGGAACAGCTTGCCTCCAGAAGTTGTGGATTCTCCATCACAAGATGTTTTAAAGAAGAGATTGAGCATCCATTTCTTTGAAATAAAACGAGAATTTCCTGCTTGATCAGGGGGTTGGACTAGAGGACCTCCAAGGTCCCTTCCAGCTCTGTTCTGAATGAACGAAGGAATGGCTCCTCTAAATTTCATGTTTCATACGGATGTCCTTTGGTACGTCCTGCTGTGCAGACCAGAGAAGTTGCGTCTTTAATCCATTTCAAAGGTTTTATTATCAAAGGTCTTTTCTTTCGAATGGGGAGTCGGTTTCTTTACCTATTAAACAGAGCTTCAAAATCTTCCCAGCGGGACCGAGAAAATGCCAATCTCAAAAGCAACGCTGCCAACTTTGTCACGTTGGCATCTGTAGCCGGTGGTAGAAAATTGGTAAGAGTGACCTTCGATCCCAATTAATACTGTCCTGCGTTTCCCACCTTCAATAACAATGTGCCTTTGAGCGTTCGGTCATAATAAATGTAGATTTGAGTTTGTTCTTTGGCGTCAGAGAGATGCGGGGCAACATCGTATGAATTGCTGGCAAAATTCAGATTGGAATTGCTGGCGCAAGGCTCCGAAGGAAGGGTGGGGGGCAACCAGGAAGAACAAAGCTGTTTTTGTGGGACGGGAGGCGAGCTGGCAATGGCCTTCTGAATCTGAAGTTCTTCCGAAGGTGACCTCTAGACGTCAACGTCATCCCCCAAACTGGTGGGCAGGAGATTTTCTGCACGAGGGTGGCGTGCCCTATATACACCTCCCCTCCTCTGAAAGTTTGCACGCTTGTCTTTGCTCCCTTTCGATTCCTCCAATTTGAGGGTTCATTTGTGTCTTGAAGGGCCTCACCAAGAGAAGCGTCCTCACCAAGTGGCTCGGTTTTAGCAGAATTAACCAAATCAAAGAAGTGATGCTTTTTAGCGGTTGAGCCCCGTTGAGTTCCACAAAGGCAGTTAAATACCAATGAAATAAGAGAATCACAGAGTTGGAAGGGACATGGGAGGTCTTCTGGTCCAAACCACCCCATTGAAGCAGGAGACCCTATATCAGTGGTGGCTAACCTTTTTCCCGTCGCGTGCTAAAAGCAGGGGGAGAGCACGGGGGTCGTGCATGGGCGTGCCCACATCCCTAACTCTATGCGCGCAATCCCCGCCCTTCCTCCTACGCTTTTAGTGCGCGATGGACCCGTTTTTCGCCCTCCCCAGGCCCCCCAGGCTTTCTAGGAGCCTGGGGAGGGAGAAAACAGCCTCCCCGGAGGCTTCAGGAGGCTCCCTTGAAGCTTCGGGAGCAGGAAAAAGTTTGGGAACGGACCTCTGGTTTGCCCATACAGTTGTTTTTCGCCTTCAGGAGGCTTCCCCGAATCCTCCACAGCACCAAAAACGGCCCAACGTGCAAATCGTTGGAAGTCTGTTCCCGAACTTCCAGTGTGCGCGTTGGCGAAAAACGGCCGGAAAAGAAGGTTGAAGGATGAAGTCAGCTGGCCACTGCGTGTATGCACGCTGGAGCTAAGTGGACAACGCCTCGCGTGCCCTAACAATTGACTCCACGTGCCACCTGTGGGACGTGTGCCATAGATTTGCTATCATGGCCCTATGCCATTCTGGATAAATGGATGTCCATCCTCTTCTTTAAAACTTCCAGTGTTGGAGCATTCACCTCCATCCAGACCGAAAACCGGACATCGGGGGGGGGCACACACACACCTGCCCCCACCCCCGTGCCCCATTTTTGCTACCAGAGGCCACCGTGGGTCAGTCCTTTGCTATTTCCAGACCGGCTCTTATTGCCGTGTGTGTGTGTGTGTGTGTTACGTTTTTGAGCTGATAAGTCAGGGAGACTAGGATAGATCTATTTCGAGCTTTTTAGCTCTCATCAGCTAGCCATACCCTGACTGGGATTTGAACCGAGGCTGTATTCCATGCCAGACGAGAGCCTTAGCCATTAAGCCAGCCAGGTTCTGTTCCTGCTCAGCTGAGACAGGAGGATAAGTATATATAATTGTTCCACAACACCCTGTTAGGGCCCCAATTAAGGGAGGAGACATACTGTTTCCTTTTCTGCCTTTCGGCTCATCACCAGAGAACATCTAGACCAGGCGTCTCAAACTCAATATACCTGGGGACCGCTGGAGGCAGAGTCTGGGTGAGGCTGGGCCGCATAAGGGATTCACTCCCCCTGCAGGCTGCACTAATATTATACTTTCACGGTGGGGACCACAAGATACCGTCCTGCGGGCCACGAGTTTGAGACTTCTGATCTAGACAGAAAGCTATGAGTTCTGTTGTGTGATTTTTTTTTATATGTGTGTTACGTTTTTGAGCTGATCAATAAATAAATCAGGGAGACTAGGATAGATCTATTTGGAGCTTTTTAGCTCTCATCAGCTAGCCATACCCTTACTGGGATTTGAACCAGGGCTGTATTACATGTTAGGCAGAAACCTTAGCCATTATGTCACCAGGTTCTCTTCCGATCAGCTGAGACAGGAGGATAAGTATATACTTGTGTCACACACACACACACACACATATATTGATCAGCTCATAAAACTAACACACACACACATATATGTGTGTGTGTGTTACGTTTTTGAGCTGATCAATAAATAAGTCAGGGAGACTAGTATAGATCTATTTCGAGCTTTTTAGCTCTCATCAGCTAGCCATACCCTTACTGGGATTCGAACCGGGGCTGTATTACATGTTAGGCAGAAACCTTAGCCATTATGCCACCAGGTTCTCTTCCGATCAGCTGAGACAGGAGGATATGTATATACTTGTGTCACAAATATATATATACATACATGTGTGTGTTAGATTTATAAGGGCTGATTTAATAATTAAGAGACCAGGATAGATTCTATTTCAGGCTTTTTAGCCTTCTTCAGCTGGCCATACTTCATCTACTGGGATTTGAACCGGCACTTTCCAGCATTTCAGGCAAGCCTTCCTATGCCTTGAGCTAACCGGCTTTCCCTGATTACATCAACAAATATATATATATATATATATTTGTTTTCATATCAATATATATATTGATCAGCTCATAAAACTAACACACACACACACACAGAGATAGATAGATAGATAGATAGATAGATAGATAGATAGATAGATAGATAGATAGATAGATAGATAGATATATGCAAATAACATCTATGTAAAACTCTTGTCTGCTTGCATAATGCATCTTTGAGAATCTACCCTGAGGTGTGCTATTCAGGGATAATTTATGTGCCTGTTCCCATTCTGCTTCTGCTCCTTTTTCCCAAACGAGCAAAGGAAACTCCTGGCTCCCTTCAAAATTTGGCATCCCAGCGGTTCAGAAGAGGCCAGTTCCCCGACTCCGCTGACCCCTTTCCTGGGGTGTTGTCCTGAGCTTTGAGAAACATGTCCCTTACTTACTAAATGAGCAGAAGAAGAAAAAAACCCAGCCCCATTGCAGCTGGGAGCGTTATTTTTGGTTCCTTGTGTGAAAGGAAAAGGGGCAACAAAGGCTCACTGCCAAATTTTCATCTTCCCAGGAAATGAATTCGCCCTGGACACGGCTCCGGTTTGGGCTTTTTAACTCCTCGAGATAACGTTACATCGCCTTGACCACCCTTCCAAAGTTTGGGTTGATGGACATCGCCGTAATCGTTCCACACGAACCATTTTTTTTTTATTCCGTTGCAGATCATCCTTGAGTTACGACCACTCGTTTAGTGCCCGAAGTTACAACGGCCCTCAAAAATGGGACTTAAATCAGCCATTGGTTCAGCCATGCTTAAATCATTAGTTTATTTCTCCTGGCATTCAAGGAAGGCAATAAGTATTTTCATTATTCTTTATTCAATGCTCTCTACATGGGGCTCCCCTTGAGGTGCACCTGAAGACTGCAGCTTGTCCAGAATGCAGCCGCGCGGGCAGTTATGGGAACTTCTAGATTTTCCCATGTAACACCGCTCCTGCGCGAGCTGCATTGGCTGCCTGTCGTCTTTCGGGTGCTCTTCAAGGTGTTGGTCATCATCTTCAAAGCGCTCCATGGCACGGGACTTAGCTATCTGCGGGATCGCATCCTGCCCCATACATCCCTGCGGCCGATTCGCTCCCACAGAGAGGGGCTTCTCCGGGTGCCGTCCACTAGGCTATGCCAGCGGGCGACTCCCAGGGGAAGGGCCTTCTCTGTGGCGGGCCCGACCCTCTGGAACGACCTTCCCCCGGAAATTAGAACAACCATCGACCTCCGCTCCTTCTGTCAAAAATTAAAAACACATTTCTTCTGCTTGGCCGGCCTTGGATAGCTTAACTATTTTTAGGGTTTTTTAGGAGTTTATCTTAGTTTTAACATGGGATTTTAGGGCAGGGTTTTAGTTTAATTCTTTTTATTACTGTATTGTTTGTGGTTTTTATATGTATTTTTAATTTCCTTGTGCCCCGCCTCGAGTCCCTTTGGGGAGAGAGAGCAGGTTATAAATTAAATTATTATTATTAATATTAATATTAATGTTAAAGTGTCTACCCAGAATTAGGAAAGAAAGGGATGGATCAGTTGTGATTTCTGTCAGCCCTTTGAGATTTGAATTCCGCTGTATTCACTTCCTGTCTTACTTTTGAATTTTTTTTTAAGTATTGACGTTTGTATGCAGCTTTATCTGCCTGGCATCTAACATGCATAATTTTGCCTGATCTGCATAGCTTGCACCTTAATTTAATTTTATGTTATTTTAACTCTCGTGCGCTTTGATGTTTACTTTGCCTTTCGTATTGTTTTGGATCAAAAAGCGGGTAAGACATTTAAATAAAACAAACAAATAAAAAAAATGTGACTTAGGACCGTTGTTTGCACTTAACGACGGTCACGGCCACCGCATGAACTTGTGATAAAAATTTTAGGCACGTTGGACCAACGGTATGTATTTACCGCGCGTTCTGGAATCGTGTGATCGCCGTTGTTTGCTTAACAACCATGGGGTTTTTTTTATTTAAAAAAAAAGGTCTTACAATTGGATGTGACTCGCTTAGCAACAGTTTTGCTCCAGCAAACAAAATTGTGGTTTCAATCTTGGTCGTAAGACGAGGACTACCTGTTACAATTAGAAATGATTTGATTATTGATGGGCCAGGAGTTTTTCCTTTCCTGTTCTCTATATCAGGGGTCTCCAACCTTTGCAACTTTAAGTCGGAAGGACTTCAGCTCCCAGAATTCTCCAGCCAGCTTTGCTGGCTGGAGAATTCTGGGAGCTGAAGTCCTTCCGACTTAAAGTTGCAAAGATTTGAGACCCCTGCTCTATATAAATTGGCATATTAATTCTAAGAAACTCTTTGAAGGCTTTTGCTGTCCACATAAGTCTTATTCTCCTCTTGAATTTTAGTTATCGTTTTCTCTTCTGTCTGTTTTCTCAGATTGTATGCCAACCATCTCCCTGGTTTATTTGCATGTTCAAAACAAGAAATTTGTCGTTGCAGTCATTTTAATTGGTTGAGCATGTTAGGGTCTGGAGTTTCCTCTCCTTCAGTTTAATTTCTTGTAGCACCTTTTGGATTTCGTTCATCCATGTTCCTCTTAATTGCTGAATTGTATTGTATAAAAATGCCCTTGTATCACAGTCGCCTTCCAAGCATCCCAAAACTCTTGTCAGATTGGTTACCTTACCTAAATGATTATTAAAATAGTCTTAACAGATCCACAGAGATGGAAGGGACCTTGTAGTCATCTACTCCAACCCCCCGCAAGATCAAGGGAGGTACTAATGGACTTCTGGGAGTTGAAATCCACAAGTCTTAAAGTTGCCAAATTTGGGAACCTCTGCTCTAGAAGATCAAAGTTTAAGATTGTGTGAATACACAATCACGATTCTCATCCAGCGCCTTGTGATATGGAGAAGGAGTCCTTTAAAAGATTTTTAAGACGTCACAGGTCCTGTGAAGTTCCCATCTTCCGTGAGATCAAAGAACCGGGCCGCCTTCCAACCGGTGGTTTTAAAAGATCTAATTTATAATTGATTTCTAAGGGACCTTAGAACAAAAGAACTGAATCTCTCCGCCTGGAAATAATGAGATTTAAAATTGATTTAGTCATGCCAGAAGTACCCACAAGGACACGGTGGTTTAGTGGCTGGGCTTGTCGATCAGAAAAGTCGGCCGTTCGAATCCCTAGCGCCATATAAAGGAGTGAGCTCCCGGTGCCATATTTTTCTGGAGTATAAGATGCACCTTTTTCTCCTCAAAAAATGAGGGTGAAAATCCTGGTGCATCTTATACACTGAATACAGCATTTTTGGCCACCCGAAACCCTATCCCCTTTGCAAAAATGGCTGTGCATAGCCTTTAGGAGGCTTGTAGATTGCTCCTGGGGGCTGGGGAGAGCAAAAAACGGGCCGTTTTTTGCTCGTTTTTGCCCACCCTCCAGCGCCCCAGGAGTACTCTAAAAGCTGTCTAAGGGCTATGCATGCCCCTTTTTTTGATGAAAAACGGTCCCGTTTTCATGAAAAACAGGCCATTTTTGGCAGGTCTGCAGAGTGGAAAAACTTTTTTGTTTTTAATTTGCCTCTTCAAAATCTTGGTGCGTCTTATACTCTTGAGTATACTTGTCCCAGCTTCTGCCAACCTAACAGTTCGAAAGCAGGTAACAAATGCAAGTAGAAAAATAGGGACCACCTTTGGTGGGAAGGGAACAGTGTTCCATGCGCCTTTGCCGTTGAGTCCTGCCGGCCACATGACCACGGAGATGTCTGTCTTCGGACAGCGCTAGCTCTTCGGCTTTGAAACGGAGATGAGCACCGCCCCCTAAAGTCGGGAACGACTAGCACATATGTGCGAGGGGAACCTTTACCTTTAAGTACCCACAGGTCCTTAATTGCAATTTTCTGCAGGGTTAATGATGCTGATCAAAAGAAGATATGTATTTACAGGTAGTCGAATTACAGCCACAATTGGGCCACAGTTAAGCGAGAGATTGATTGAGGTTTGCTCTGTTTTACAACCTTCCATGGTTCAGTTGTTAAGGAAGTCACTGCTAAGTGGTTGTTCCGCGTGGACTTTGCTTGGGAGAAAATCACAAAAGGCGAATCACATGACCTTGAGACCCGGGAATGGTCATAAATGCAAACCCGTTGTCAACTTTCTGAATTTCGATCATGGTTAGGGCAGATCCAATTTTTCAAGCTTTCCATTTCCAAATATTATGGGTGCTCAAAAGTTCTGGCATACCTTGGGGGTGATAAAAAGAGATTTGGTTTACTTCAATATAATTTAGATATGCTTGGTAAGTACCGTGTTTCCCCAAAAATAAGACGGTCTTATTTTCTTCTGACCTCCGAAAGAAGCGCTCGGCCTGATTTTCGGGGAGATCTTGTTATTTTTAAGGTGCAGGAGGTGGTGAATGTGGTCACCTCATGGCGGCTGCTGTATTACAATATTTTTGGGGAGGGCCTATTTTGCGGGAGGGCTTATGCAATATAATAGCAGAGTTGGAAGGGACCTTGGAGGTCATCTAGTCTAACCCCCTGACTAGGCAGGAAGCCCTATACCATTTCAGACAAATGGCTATCCAACATCTTGAAGACTTGCAGGGTTGGGGCATTCACAACTTCTGGAGGCAACTTTTGTTCCACTGATTCATTGTTCTCACTGTCAGGAAATTTCTCCTTAGTTCTAAGTTGCTTCTCTCCTTGATTAGTTTCCACCCATTGCTTCTTGTTCTACCCTCAGGTGCCTTGGAGAATAGTTTGACTCCCTCTTCTTTGTGGCAACCCCTGAGATATCGGAAGACTGCTATCCTGTCTCCCCTAGTCCTTCTCTTCATTAAACTAGACATACCCAGTTTCTGCAACCGTTCCTTATATGTTTTAGTCTCCAGTCCCCTAATCCTCTTTGTTGCTCTTCTCTGCACTCTTTCTAGAGTCTCTACATCTTTTCTACATCGTGGTGACCAAAACTGGATGCCGTATTCCAAGTGTGGCCTTCCCAAGGGATTACAAAAGTGGTATTAACCCTTCAGGTGATCTTGATTCTCTGCCTCTGTTTATGCAACCTAGAACTGTGTTGGCTTTTTTGGCAGCTGCTGCCCACGGCTGGCTCCTATTTCAATGGTTGTCCACTAGGACTCCAAGGTCCCTTTTATTTTAGCGCATGCGCTCAAAAGCCCAATTGGGCTTATGATCCAGGAAGGTCTTATTTTTGGGGAAACAGGGTAGCTACATAAATATCAGAACTTTTTTTAAAAAATGTTTGTTTCATTTGGGGATGCTACAACCGTCGAAACTGAAAAATGGTCGTAAATTAATCCGATCTATTTTGGGGGACGAGTGGAGAAGGGACCGTTGGCTCCGAAGAGGTTCGTGGTCTGCTTGTCTTTGGTTAATCGTGTTTCTTCCTGCATTGAGTGAATCTCTGCAGGGCATTTAGTAAACATGGTTTCCGATGACCGCTCCGGTTTCTTTCGTGGGGATTTGTAAACCGAGATGAGCTGCCGTAGGAGTGATACCTCCTGCAAACACCCCTCCGTGTGTGTGTGTGTGTGTGTGTGTGTGACTCACAAAATTGAATCCCTGTGCAGCAGGGGTCTCCAACCTTTGCAACTTTAAGTCTGAAGGACTTCAGCTACCAGAATTCTCCACCCATTTCTTCTTGTTCTGCCCTCAGGTGCCTTGGAGAATAGTTTGACTCCCTCTTCTTTGTGGCAGCCCCTGAGATATTGGAAGACTGCTCTTGTCTCTCCTAGTCCTTCTTTTCATTAAACTAGACCTACCCAGTTCCTGCAACCGTTCTTCATATGTTTTAGCCTCCAGTCCCCTAATCCTGTTGGTTGCTCTTCTCTGCACTCTTTCCAGAGTCTCCACATCTTTTCTACATCGTGGCGACCAAAACTGTATGCAGTATTCCAAGTGTGGCCTTACCAAGGCCTTATAAAGTGGTATTAACCCTTCCCGTGATCTAGACCAGTCCTTGAACTTTCCATAAGTGAAATAGCTTTAACAGATTAACAGAGTTGGAAGGGATCTTGCAGGTTATCTAATCCAACCCCCTGCCCAAGCAGGAGACCCTGCATGTTCCTCTATCTAGGATCGAACTCACAACCTCTTGCTTGTGAGTCAAGAGCTCTACCTCTAGGCCACAGCAGCTTGTAACTCAAGGACTGTCTGTAGTAAAGATATATCTCTCTCTCTCTTTCACCTTACAATCCTTCATCAGCTCAAGTTCGGGGTTCGTTCAGGACAAAAATGCAGTCACTCTTTAAGTTCTCAGCAGCTGGTTGCAGGTGACAAGGCGTTCCTTGTACAAAGAGTAACGAGAACTCCTACTCAAGCCAGTGAGCAGGTTACCTGGGGACAAATCTCTCTCCCCATGGAGTCCAGCGCAACTGATGGGCTCCTCAAAGGTCCTTGTGACATCCTTGTGGTTGGGTTTTAAGGACGCCTTTACAAGCCTTGTTGCTCCCTGCAAACCACGAAGAAGTAAACATCTCCTTGGAAAAAGCCATTGTACGCTTGGGATAAGATTGCACGGACTTCATGATCTTTCCAAAGGATGAAACCCGTAAAACGGAGGGGGGGGGGTTTGTCAAACTGGATTAATTCGGGGGCCTGATCTGCATTGTAGTTCCCCTTCAGGTCCTGGCCCGGGGTGTGTGTGTGTGTGAGAGAGAGAGAGAGAGAGTAGGGATGTTTCATGTTTATGCTTGTGGTTTATTAAATTTATATACCGCACCCTTTCCCAAAAAGGGACTCGGGGCGGTGCACAGGCAATTTAAAACATATATAAACATAACAATATATAAAATATAAAACCAAATTAAATTAATATCCCTGTGCTAAAAATTTAAATATATTAAAACAATACCCCTAAAACCAATTTAAAACAATTTAACTGCAGACTGTGGGCTAGGTGATGTAAGTTAGGCCAGGCCAGCCTGTTGGAAAGAATAAGTTTTAAGGTTCTGGCGGAAGGAGCGGAGATCCGTGATCGTTCTCAGTTCGGGGGTAAGTCGTTCCAGAGTGTTGGGCCCTCCACAGAGAAGGCCCTTCCCCTGGGCGTCGCCCGCTGGCATTGCCTAGTGGACGGCACCCGGAGAAGTCCCTCTCTGTGGGAGCGAATCGGCCGAAGGGATGTGTGGGGCAGGATGCGATCCTGAAGATAACTAGGTCCCGTGCCATGGAGCGCTTTGAAGATGATAGTCAACACCTTGAAGCGCACCCGAAAGACCACAGGCAGCCAGTGCAGCTCGCGCAAGAGCGGTGTTACATGGAAGCGTCTAGGAGCTCCCATAATTGCCCGCGCGGCTGCGTTCTGGACTAACTGCAGTCTTCGGGTGCACCTCAAGGGAAGCCCCATGTAGAGAGCGTTGCAGTAGTCTATACGGGATGTCACGAGCGCATGAGTGACTGTGCAAAGGGCGTCCCGGTCCAATAAGGCCTGGTCATGATCAGCACCTGCAGCACCTGCCAGCCAAAACGGGGCATGGGGCAACCTCATGCTCCCCCCCCCCCTCTGTTCCCCGTTTTTGGCCTCGACAGCCTCCTGCAGCACTTTGCCAGCCCATTGTGCCATTGGAGGGGGTGGCCTCACACAACCCCCGCGCAGCCTGTTTTCAGCCTCATGGCCTCCTGCAGCACTCTGCCGACCAAAAATAGGCTGCAGATGGGTCTCGTGAGGCTCCCACACAGCCCGTTTTCGGCCGGCAGAGTCCTGCAGGAGTCCGTGGAGGCTGAAACGGACCATGCAGGCATATCATGAGGCTACCGCATGGCCCATTTTCAGCTGGCAGAGTGCTGCAGGAGCCCGTGGAGGCCGAAAACAGACCATGCAAGGACCTTGTGGAGGTCTGTTTTTGGCCTCCTACAGCGCTTTGCCAGCCGAAGTGGGGTTGGGTGGCCCCCGTGCAGCCCATTTTCAGCCTCCACGGCATCCTGCAGCACTCTGATGGCCAAAAACAGGCTGCAGGTGGGTCTCGTGAGGCCCCCACATGCCCCATTTTCAGCTGGCAGAGTGCTGCTGGAGGCCGAAAACTGGCCACGTGTGCCCCCCCCCCCCCGAGCCCGTTTTGGCCAGCAGAGGCATCCCGGGCTGGTTGTTTGATATTTCCAGATCTAACCCCCCTGTAGGCCGTATCTGGCCCTCAGGCCTGGATTTTACACCCCTGCTGTAAAAAAACCTTTTATTTCAGAGATAGGTTTATTTCCCAACATATCAAACCAAATTGAAGACTTTACTGTGTGCAGGTGGTCCTTGACTTAATAACACTTTGTTTAGCGACCGTTATTCACACTTACGACATTGCAGCCATCCCCGTGGTTACGTGATTGACATTCTGGTTCACCTTTATGACGGATGCAATGTCCCGGGGACTTGTAAGGGCCCATTTCCTACCTGGCAAGCAAAGTTAAATGGAGAAGGCAGATTCCCTCCACAACTTTGTGGCTAACCTGAACCGCTGCAGTGATTCACTTAACAACGGGCAAGAAATGTCGCAAAATGGGGCAAAACTCCGTTAACAAATGTCTCGCTTACTGGCAGAAATGTCCGGCTGAGTTGTGATCGTACAATGAGGGCTACCTGTATTCCCGTTGATATAACCCTAACCCGTTGGTTCAGAAACACAGTTTTGTCCCAGAAAACTAATGGGTGGAAACTAATGGGTGGAAACTAATTAAGGAGAGAAGCAACTTAGAACTGAGGAGGAATTTCCTGACAGTTAGAACAATTAACCAGTGGAACAGAAGTTGCCTCCAGAAGGTGTGAATGCCCCAACCCTGGAAGTCTTTAAGAAGATGTTAGATAGACATTCGTCTGAAATGTTATAGGGCTTCCTGCCTAGGCAGGGGGTTGGACTAGATGACCTCCAAGGTCCCTTCCAACTCTGCTATTGTATTAAAAATGAGCGGAGTTAAATCTTGGCTTTCAGGAACAAGAAAAAGGACCCAGGTGGCCGCAAAGTTTAGATCTTCCATTTTTTAAGTGGGCTTCCTCTGTTGATTAAATTAAAAGGCGCTTCGTTAAATAGCAGATTTGTGCAAAAGGTGATCGAGCTGCCAAATAACTGCCCAACCGACTAATAAATCATGAAGGAGAAATCTCGGTGTGTCTTGGCATCCGGTTAAACTTTCTGGTGGGAAGGCTACAAATAAAAAATAAAAAAAAAGAAAATTAGCTAATGAGCAATGCTTCCTTTGAAAGATTATTTTTAAAATCCAGCGGTGGTAGGTTTTGGGGGTAGCCTCTCGACCTGATCTGTTCCTAGCCTGAATATTTAGCCTTAGCTAAATTAGATAGGTTTTAATGGGATTTTTAGCACAGGTTTATTATTTAATTTCTTTTTAACTTTTGTATATATGTTATTTATTATTGTATACTTTTTAATGTCCTGTGCGCCGCCCAGAGTCCGTCTCGACGGAGATTGGTGCGGTTTATAAATCGAATAAATAAATAAATAAATTATTATTATTGTGTTGGAAGGAAAGTCCATCTGGGTGTTGTAGCCCGTCAACGGACAGTGAGGAGGTTGGGGGGGGGGGGGAAACATGGGCCAGTCCTGGGGGCTAAGGAAAGCACAGGCAAGGGCTCTGCGTCGGAGGCAGAGAGGGAGCTAGACAGCAGCGAGGCAGAAGAACAGCTGGAGCCTGTTCCCTGTGCGCGCATGCGCCAGAGATGCCAGAAGACAAGAACAATTAAGAAAGCAGGATCAACTTGGGAGTAAAGCCACAACTTGGAGGTGTGATTGGCCCCTCCCAGAGGGAACAAAAGAGTAGTAAATGGGGAGTAGGCTTTTGCAGGAAACAATTCGTTCATTTGGTCCGGAAAGTTCCGTTTATGAGACTCTGTGCCATGTTTTGCTTTGCCTTGTGTTTGTAAACTAGTTCTAAACGAGATGAGGTGCCTACTTTCTGACTTTAAGAGCATGCTGGGAAATAATATATTTTTTTAATTTTTAATAGGTTTTAGTATTTCCCAAAATATTTCCTCCTTCAGGGATGAGGGAGGGGAGCTTCCCACAAATGCATGGCATGGTCCCGTGATGGCGAGCATGTGGCACGCGTGCCAGAAGTGCCACACAACCCGCTCTGTGGGCACGCGCATCATCGCCAGTGGCTTTTCATATGCGCCGGCCAGCTGGTCTTCACATCCAGAAAATGGCCCCAAAAATGGCCGTTTTCCAGGCTGTTTGGAGGCCTTTTTCGGACTCTTTTCAGGCTGGTTTTTGGGCCATTTTCCACGGCCAAAAAATGTCCTGAAAACGGCCAAACAACAAGCAAGCATGCACCGGTCAGCTGGACTTTGAAGTTTCCAGCACTCCAGCATGTGAACATAAGCACTCGATGCCAAAAAGGTTTACCATCACTGGCATAATCATTTATGATCCATGATCCAATCTGGGTTGGTCTTTTTTGAGTCCAGAAGTTTTGTCTTCCGTCCTTGAAGTACGACCATAACGGAGCCTTCCCATTTATAGTGGAAAAATGTAGACATAAGTCACTTTTTTCTCAGGGCCATCGTTAAATCCAAACAGCCGCTAAACAGATGGTTGTAAGTTGGAGGACTGAGCCGTTTTAAGGTTCCGTTCGGCAGCCGTAGGATTTCAACCCGTCTCTTTTTCCTTTTCCAGATGTGACTGGCGCATTGTTACTGGAGAAGAGGTGCCAAGGATGGCAATCCAAGAACGGCGATGAAATTATTTGGCACGGCGTTGGGCTATATCGGGCACTGTTCTGGAAATCTGTTCTAATTTTGGTAAGTCACACGGCGCTGAAGGATGATGGGGAGGATTGTTGCAAACAGTGGGGGCTTGCTGTGGTCCACCAGCAGCCAGAAGAGCTGGCAGCAGATTCAGACAGTGAGGAGGGTTGGGGAGGATGATGGGCCAGTCCTGGAGTCTGGGGAAGGCTCGGACGAGGGCTCTGCGTTGGAGGCAGAGCTGTATGCCAGTTATCGGCTGCCTTAAGAGTCAGACAACCAATTTCATTGTAATTTTAGTACAATGACAATAAAGATTATTATTATTATTATTAGTGTGATCTATAAGTAATGATGGTGGAAGAAACGCACAAGAGCTATATGTAACCAATCGACATGTTTTCTACAGGATGTAATGAAGGATGATTATTGTTTTTTGTATTTCTGTTTAATTAAAAATGTAAAAAAAACTTTATTAAAAAAAATAGTCAGATATCAGTGAGGCAGAAGAACAGCTGGAGCCTGTTCCCAGTGTATGCATGCGCAGAGATGCCAGACGAAGGGAACAGCTAAGGAACGGGTCGACTTGGGAGTAAGGCCACAGGTGGACGATGAATGGCCCCTCCCAGAGGAAATAAAAGAGGAGCGAAAGGGGAGTGGAGTTTGCAGGAGACCATTAGTTCGCTTCATTGGTTCGTGACTCTCCGAGGCTCCTTGCCAAGTTCTGCAGAGTTGGATAGCTCTCAAGATACTATTTGTATTTACATTAATTATGGCTGTTTGCAAACTCTAAACACTCCTAAGGCGTTCCTTTAAATACACATATGGTTGTCTTTGGATTCTGAATATTGGTTTTTACTTGGGGGCCAGTTGAGCTGTGAACTAATTTGGCGAAGCAGAATTTTGCAACGGTTGTGTTTTTCTTTTGATCGGTACCACACCTTTTTGAGGGTGTGTAATGAAGACACGTCGTTGTTGTTGTTGTTTTTATTAAAGTCTGACCGTGTGTTGCCTTTAGATTCCAGCCGAGATCCTGTAGGACAGCTTCAAATGTTTCTCAGTGGCGTTGATTTACTTTGCCCTGCGTGACTTAAAGGACTTGTTGACCCAACTTTTGGAGAACCTCAAGGTTTTGATCCTGCTTAAGAAACTCCGTGTTTTTCTTAGGTCAGGGGTCCCCGATCCTTTAGACCGGGTCCCCAACCTTTGCAACTTTAAGTCTGAAGGACTTCAGCTCCCAGACTTCTCCAGCCAGCTTTGCTGGCTGGAGAACTCTGGGAGATGAAGTCCTTCAGACTTAAAGTTGCAAAGGTTGGGGACCCCTGCTTTAGACCGCAGCTTGTCACCGGTCAGTGGCCTGGCTAGCAATGGTCCATGCAAGTTTGCAAAACCACAATCCTTCCCAGTCTGTGTAAAAATAACTCTCCATGGCACCAGTCCCCAACACCCAAAAGGTTGGAGGCCACTGTCTTAGGCTAATGACATAAGGACACAGCACAAGTCACTCACGCCCTTGTCTCTTCCCGTCTCCACTACTGCAATGCTCTCCACATGGGGCTCCCCTTGAAGAGCACCCGGAGGCTCCAACTGGTCCAGAATGCGGCCGCATGGGTAATTATGGGGGCGACACGACGCTCCCATGTAACACCCCTCCTGCGCGAGCTGCACTGGCTTCCGGTGGTTTTCCGGGTGCGATTCAAGGTGTTAGTTAGCATCTTTAAAGCGCTCCATGGCTTAGGACCTGGGTACCTACGAGATCGCCTTCTGCCACTGAGAGCCTCCCACCAGCCAGTACGCTCCCCTAGAGAGGGTCTTCTCATGGTGCCGTCGGCTAGACAATGTCAACTGGTGACACCCAGGGGGAGAGCCTTCTCCGTGGGAGCCCCTGTCCTCTGGAACGAATTGCCCCCAGAATTAAGAACTAGCCCTGACCTACGCACCTTCCGCCGCAGTCTCAAAACCTTTCTCTTTCAACAAGCCGGGCTGGCATAAAGTATGGTTTTTTAAATTTTTAAATTTAAATTTCTATTTTAATTAGGGTTAGTTTGGTTTTTTTTACACATTTTGGCCAATACTTTAATTATGTTTTTTAAAAGCTTTAAAATATATAACTTTTATATATGTGTTTTTATATATTTTTATATTTGTTTTTATTTTGGCTGTATACCGCCCTGAGTCCCTCGGGAGTAGGGCGGTATAAAAAAACCAATAAACTCTAAACTCTAAACTCTACTCAAGGCTTCAGTAGGTTTGGTGTCAGGTAGGTAGGTAGGTAGGAGAGAGAGAGATACAGAGAGAGAAAGGTAGGTAGGTAGGTAGGTAGGAGAGAGAGAGGGATACAGAGATACAGAGAGAGAAGGATAGGAAGGTAGGTAGGTAGAGAGAGAGATACAGAGAGAGAAAGATAGGTAGGTACGTAGGTAGAGAGAGAGAGAGACAGAGAGAGAAAGGTAGGTAGGTAAGTAGGTAGGTAGATAGATACAGAGAGAAAGGTAAGTACATAGGGAGCTTGAGAGAGAGAAAGGTAGGTAGGTAGGTAGATAGATAGATATACAGAGAGAAAGGTAGTAGATAGGGAGAGAGAGAAAGGTAGGTAGAGAGAGAGAGAGGTAGGTAGGTAAGTAGGTAGGTAGGTAGATGGATGGATGGATGTAGGTAGGTAGGTAGGTAGGTAGGATGGATGGATGGATAGATAAGAGTGCTTCCCCGAAAATAAGACCTTAAAATAAGGTCTTATTTTCTTTTGCCCCCCTAAATAAGTGCTGGACCTCATTTTTAGGGAGGTCTTATTATTTTTGAGGTGCAGGCTGCTGTGTCATAATATTTTTGGGGAGGGCTTATTTTAGCGCATGCCCTCAAAAGCCCAATTGGGCTTATTATGTGGGGAGGTCTTATTTTCAGGGAAACAGGATAGATGGATGGATGAATGAAAGGAAGGAAGATAAAGTCCAGAAGGTATCCGCATGGTGCTCAAGAAACAACTTACATCTAAATACTAGCAAGACAAAGGAGATGGTGATAGGTTTCCGGAGGCACAGAGAGGAACCTGCCCCACTGTATATCGAGGGGGGCTGTGTGGAGAGGGTTTCCTCTTTTAAATTCTTAGGAGTGCTTATTAGCCAAGATCTCACCTGGAAAAAGAACACGTCTCTGGTGATTGGAAAGGCCCAAAAGAGACTTCATTTCCTTAGAGTCCTGCGGAAAAATCAGGTGGAACAACAGCTGATGACCTCTTTCTATCGGTCCATCATAGAAAGTGTCCTCACATATTGTATCACAGTGTGGGATGCTGGTTTAACAGTTGCGGAGAGGAAGGCCCTACAGAGAGGGATCAATTCGGCACAAGAAACCATCGGTTGCCCTCTGACATCACTGGATAACATCGCCAGATCTCGCTGCTTTAGCAGAGCAAGCAAGATTCTCAAAGATGATTCACACCCTGGTTGGTATCTCTTTGCCCTTCTACCATCAGGCAGAAGATATCAAAGTATAGCCAGCCGAACGAACAGGTTTAAAGGTAGCTTCTATCCTTGGGCTGTGAGACTTTTAAATTCTATCGCAATCACTCCATGCACATGCTAGTTTTTTCTTTTTTCTTTTCTCTCTTTTTTGTTTCTGTTATAATTTTGCACCAGTAAAGTTAAAACCAATTTCATTGTAATTTTTACAATGACAATAAAGATGATGATGATTATTATTATTATTAAGATAAGGACTAGGGAGGGAAGGAAGGAAGGAGACGGAGGGAAGCAGGCAGGCAGGCTTACAGGAAGGAAGGGGGGAAAGGGAGGGAAGGGAAGGGAAAAGAGGCAGAGGTAAAGAAGGGAGGGAAGGAAGGAAGAAAAAGGAAGGACGCCCGATGGAATCGGATCATTGCACACCTGGAGTAAAGACTGGAGGATTCCCATGGAGGGCCGTGGAGTGAACTGAGATGACCCGCTTTGCCAAGGGCTGGTGATCTTTGCTGGAGATCTGTGCGGTCGAAATTGAGCAAGGCCTGGTTTAGCCTCCGCCTCGTAGCTGGTGCCAGCTGCAGGGTGCCGCCCTCCTTCTCATGCCCATGCTGGGCTTGCCCTGGAGTGTAAAAAGTACCTGGGTTTTCCCCATGACCTCCCACAGCTCCGTTCGCCGCCTTCTACTAAGTCCTCTCTGCCTCTCGCGGTTGTAGGTTTGCGATTTTCTCATAGTCTGTTTTCTTTTCTTTTTAAAAAAATAATTCGTATTTATTTTTAAAGGAAAAAAAAAACAAATAAAGCAAACGTGTTTAAAAAAAGAGAAAAGCATAAAAAGCCGCCTTCCGTTACAAATTACAAATCGTAAAAATTGTATCCGTTAACCACAAAGTTCCATGCATTTCTTCCATAGCGATTTTTTTACCATTATTATATCTCGACCTCAATTTAGTTGATTGTCTTTACATCCTTCGATATGTAAAACAAAAGTATAAAATGACATTCCACCCACAAAGCAGACGGAGGAAAAAGAAAAGAACAGTATTAAAAATAATAATAAAAAGGAATAGTCATCGCTCTGCATTGTTGTTCTTTTGAAAGCATACCGACCGGCCTCATATAACTTCTGTGCATCTCTAAAATGATTCTCATTCGTAAATAATCTCATTTTATAAATTGTAAATCAGAAATTTACAAGATCAGAAATCTTGACAAACTTGAACATTGGGCACTATCTAATAAAATGAAATTCTTTTTTTTTTTTGAAAAATAATCTTTATTAATATAAATATAAAATATAACATTTAACAAATATAAAAGGAAATCGACGTACATTTTTAGGGCGGAAAGGAAGGTAGGGGGAGAGAAGAGGGGGAAGATAGAAAAGAGAGAAGAAGAGGATGGACATACCGGGGATATAGCTATTCCCCTAATTCAAACGTTTTTGTTTGTCCCAGTCTGTTCTATTCATTATTATATACATTAATAAAATGAAATTCAATGGCGAAAAGAGGAAGGTTCTACATTTAGGCAAGAAAAACGAAATGCACAGGTACAGGATAGGTGGTACCTTGCTCAATAGCAGTAACTGTGAAAGGGATCTTGGAGTCCCAGTAGGCAACCATTTAAATAGGAGCCACCAGGCTAGCGGAGCATTTGCTACACTTTCCTAAGAGTTGCGCTACTCTCTCCGCCACTCACTCCGGCCCGGTTACTATCAAGCCACGGACTGGCACTGGTCCGCGGCCTGGGGGTTGGGGACTTTTCAGTCGAATCAATCTTAACTGACCCAAATCTAGACACTACCTCCAAGATGTTGAAAATTGTTTTAAGAGGCTTACTAGGAAAGAGATCGTATCGGTATGGGTTGCAGCCGGTACGCACCGGTATGGGCATACCAGTGCCTGCCCGGAGCACCAGGTACCGTTCCAGTACGGCGCTCTGGAGGGCCCCGCCCACGCTCCTTACCTGACTTTAAACTTTTTGATGCTTCCGGGCATGGGTGCAGTGTTTGTGTGACGCTCCACCAAGCTGCTGGAGGGTAAGACGCATGCGGGGGGTGCACAGGTCCATGTGGACGATACAGGGCCCGTTTCAACCTTACCGGTTGGAACGAGCTCCGGAACCCACCACTGGATAGTATCATGGTTAATATAAGATCATCCTCCTCTTTTAATGACCTCATAATACCTTGCGGGGTGGAGCCTGGGCAACTGAATGGAGCCGATTGAGCGGAATAAATAATACGCCAGTTGAGGAATCACACAAACAACACTCACAGTAAACAACACCCTAATCCAGGAAGACATTCCCACCCACGCTGATAAGGTGAGCCACTACTGTTTAAGGAGGGCAAACCCCACTCCTCTCTAGCCCCGATGATGTTCTCTAGTTCAGGGGTCCCCAACCTTTGCAACTTTAAGTCTGAAGGACTTCAGCTCCCAGAATTCTCCAGCCAGCAAAGCTGGCTGGAGAAGTCTGGGAGTTGAAGTCCTTCAGACTTAAAGTTGCAAAGGTTGGGGACCCCTGCTCTAGTTGGGTCATGAAATGCCTGCAATAAAACCACCAAGCTCAGAGAGCACCAAGGACCCCCACAGTCTTCCTCCTCCCACCTGCAAGCCCCATGGCCTTCTAGCATTGATGATGTTACCTAGTTGGGTGATGAAATGTCTACAGGAATGCATCCAAACTCAGAGAGCACTAAGAACCCAATAGTCGTCCTCCTCTTCCATTCCACAAACCCCACTCCCTTCTAGAGCACTGATGATGTTATCTAGTTGGGTAATGAAACGTCTCCAGGAAAACAACCACTCTCGAAAGAACATCAAAGGTCCCACATTCCTCCTCCTCCTCCTCCACTCCGCAATCCTCATGCCCTTCATAACCTTGAAGAGGTTAGCTAGTTGGGTAATGAAAGGTCTGCAGGACATGCATCCCCCTTACAAGTATTCCAAGGTGGAAACATCTTAAGTACCATCAGTACAGTAACTTCTCCAAAGTTGGGAATCGTCTTTGAAGATGATTTGAATCATCTGCTCTCCTTTGCCGTTGGCATTTCTCTTTCCGGTCCGTTGGATAAATCCTGGATCCTGGAGAAAAGCTGTTGGCTTGAACTCACACAGGACTAGAGAATGGGCAGCTTTCCTTTTTGTCTTTACTCATCAGTGTCCCATCTGGGTGCGCATAAGTCATCGGGAAGTCGTTGTGTGTTGTGTGCCCCCCATGCCCCCCTCCCCCCATTACGTCAGGGCATTTTCTGGCTTTGTGTAAGCTTGTGGGATTAGCAGCCTGTTGACAATAGCACACTGTTGGCCCTCATCCCAGGCTTTCTCTTCGGAGCATATCTCTGGAATTATACGTATGATGTAGGTAAGGATGTTGTAATGGACAGAATTTACCAGAACGATTTGCATTTTAGACGTCCGTTCAGTCACAATACAGGCAATACAGAATAATTGACTCAGAAGGGACTTGGGAGGTCTTCCAGTCCAACCCTCTGCTCAAGCAGGAGAGCCTACACCCTTCCAGACAAATGGCAGTCCGATCTCTTATTGAAAGCCTCCAGTGATGGAGCACCCTCAGCTTCTGGAGGCAAGGTGTTCCACTGGTTAATTGTTCTCACTGTTAGGAAGTTTCTCCTTAGTTCCAGGTTGCTCCTCTCCTTGATTAGTTTCCCTCCATCGCTTCTTGTCCTGCCTTCAGGTGCTTTGGAGGGGAGGTTGAGCCTTTTTTCCTTGTGGCAACCCCTCCGATATTGGAAGACGGATCTCATGGGTCAGAAATCAAAGCATCTGCCAGAAATGGTGTAGGGTCTCCTGCTTGAGCAGGGGGTTGGACTAGATGACCTACAAGGTCCCTTCCAACTCTGTTATTCTATTCTACTCTACTCTACTCCACTCCACTCCATTCTATTCTTTGATTCACTTAACAGTGTCAAGAAAGCTAAAATTGAGCAAAATTCACTTAACCGTGAAGCAACGGAAATTTCGGGCTCACTTGTCGTAAGTCGAGGACTACCTGTAGAGTGACCCCCTGGAAGCCAGGTGGCAACCAACCAGTGCAGCTGAGTCCCCCAAGGGCCACTTGCTTTCTCTTGGTTTTCCAGCTTTCGCCGTTCTTCTCTCACCTGGCACGCACTGGATGTGCTGGCAGGCCGCCACGGAAGTAGGGTGCTCCTAACTTAATCTGTAAGGCATCAGGTTGAGGAGGGTTGTGTAAACCTCCGTTGTGTGTGTCAGAGGGCAACGAGGTTGGCTCTCCTCTCCATCACTGAGTTGCCACAAAGGCAATTTGCAAACAATTTTTTTTTTAACATCTATCAACGTGCGTACATTCAGCTGTCTGGCAGGTTGCAGGTAGAATTGTCACAAAGCTCTTGGGTTGCGAAGTGGTGTCATGACTCCATGGACCATGTTCCTCCAGGCCTTCCTCTCCTCTGCCATCCTCTGGAGTCCATTGAAGCTCATGCCGGCTGCTTTGGTGACTCCATCCAGCCCCCTCCTTCTCTGCCGTCCCCTTCTTCTTCTGCCCTCCATCATTCGCAGCATGAGGCTCTTCTCCAGGGAGTCCTTCTTCCTTCTCATTAGGTGGCCCAAGTCTTTGAGTTCCCTCTTCAGGATCTGGCCTTCTAAAGAGCAGTCAGGGTGGATCTCCTCTAGGACTGACCGGTTGGATGGCCTTGCAGTCCAAGGGACTCAATGCAGGAGTCTTCTTCTCCAGCCCCAGAGTTCAAAGGCCTCCATTCTTTGGCGCTCAGCCTTCCTTATGGTCCAACTTTCACAGCCATCCATGGCAACTGGGAAAACCACAGCCTTGACTATACACCCTTTTGATTGGCAGGGTGATGTCTCTGCTTTTTAGGATGCTGTCTAGATTTGCCATTGCTTTCCTCCCTAGGAGCAAGCCTCTTTTAATGTCTTGGCTGCAGTCCCCATCTGCGCTGATCTTCGAGCCCAGGAAAATAAAGTCATCACTACCTCCAATTCTTTCCCATCTATTTGCCAGGAATTGAGATAGCCGGATTTATTTATTTTATTTTATTAAATTTATACCCCGCCCTTCTCCTTGTTAGGACCCAGGGCGGCGCACAGGCATTATTTAAAAACACAAAATACAATAAATATCAGTTAAAATAATTAATAAACCCGTGCTAACCCATTGTTAAAACCCTTACCAAATTATAAATTATTTTTCTTAAAAAGTCAGAAACGGGGGGCTATCCTAGGCCGGCTTGTTGGAATAAGTACGTCTTAAGACGTTGGTGGAAGAGGCGGAGGTCTGAGATAGTACGAAGATCAGGGGGTAGGTCGTTCCAGAGGGCCGGGCCCGCCACAGAGAAGGCCCTTCTCCTGGGTGTCGCCAACCGGCATTGCCCCGCCGATGGCACCCGAAGAAGACCCTCTCTGTGGGAGCGGATCGGACGAAGGGATGTATGGGGCAGGAGGCGGTCTCGTATATAGCTAGGCCCCGAGCCATGGAGCGATTTAAAGATGGTCGTCAGTACCTTGAAGCGCACTCGAAAGGCCACAGGTAGCCAGTGCAGCTCGCGCAGGAGAGGTGTTACGTGGGTTTGCCTTGAGGCACCCATAATCACCCGCGCGGCCGCATTCTGTACTAACTGTAGCCTTCGAGTGCACCTCAAGGGGAGCCCCATGTAGAGAGCGTTACAGTAATCCAGCCGGGATGTCACAAGCGCTTGAGTGACTGTGCGAAGGGCTCCCCGGTCCAGTAAGGGGCGCAACTGGCGTATCAGGCGTACCTGATAGAACGCCCCCCTGGCCACGGCCGCCACATGGTCCTCCATGGACAGCCGGGAATCCAGGAGGACCCCCAAGTTGCGCGCCCTCTCCCTATCCAAGGATGTCAAGATCTTAGTTTTCTTAATGTTGAGTTTCTGCATTTCTACTCTTTGGAAACCCCATTTAAATCAGGGATGTCCGTCCTTGTCCATCCTTGGCAACTTTGGAGACTTGGGGACTTCTCCCAGAATTCCCCAGCTATCTTCAAGCTGCCAGAATTGGGCAGCCTTGATTCAAACCTGGGGCCTATCGGGGTGGAAAAAACCAATAGGAGATTTGTTTCACTGAAACATCTTTGAAGTACAAGCAGTCCTCGACATACGGCCACAATTGAGCCCAAATTTTCTGTTGCTAAGTGAGACATTTTGTTAAGTGACTTTTGCTCCGTTTTTATGACCTTCCCTGCCACCTTTGCTAAGTGGATCACTTCGGTTGTGAAATTAGTGACCTGGTTGTTAAGCGAATCGGGTTTCCTCCTTCACTTTGCTTGTCAGGAGGGCGCAAATTTTGATCGCGTGACTATGGGAATGCTGCATAGGTCAGTAAAAATGGTCCTAAATTATTTATTTTTAGTGTTGTTGAAATTTTGAACTGTCATTAAACAAATAACTGTAAATTGAGGATGGTGTGTGTGTGTGTACATACACACACACAAACAAACACACACATACATACATCACTGTGTGTATATGTTTCAGCACAACTCTGGAACGCCTCAAGCAAATTCAACCAAACTTAGTACACAGATGACTTACTCTCTGGGAAAAAATACTGTGGGGGTAAGAGACTGCTAAAACCCCTCGGGGTGTGTGTTCTGTTAAGATACAGCCTGTTGTGCCTTAAAACGGCTTCTACCATACGGCCGTAAACTGGCTTCTACTGTTCAACGCTGTGGAGTTGCCATAGCAACGGCTTCACCGTACTCCACACAGGAGCTCCCTCTGGTAAGGGGGAAAATCCAATATTAGAAATTGGGACTACGTTCGGGGAAGCAAGATTGGGATAAATAAATAAAACCCGGGCAGCGCCGGGTTATCGGCTAGTCAATAAACTAAAAATTCTACGTTCCCTGCTAGCTTTGCTCCTTGAAGGGTCTGCAGAGCGCAAAAACTTTTTTTTTTTAATTTGCCCCTTCCTTCAAAAACGTGGTGCGTCTTATACTCCGAAAAATCCAATAATTGAATTTGTGATTCTCTTGAGACTCCTCGGGAGGTCTGGTAATCATAATTCAGACAACAAGCATGTACTTATGAGGGTTGCCGTGTTCGGGGATCGTGTGATCCCTTTTTGTGACCTTCTGACAAGTGAGTAATTTAGGAAAAAGCACAGAGCTTAGATAGCAGGTCGCTCATGATTTATTCTTAGGCGCCACTGCGACCTTTGGAGGCAGGTCATACTGACCTTGCTTTCGAAATCATGAAGGTGTGTGTGTGAGTAATGCAGCTGCAGAGGGAGAATGGCCCATGCAGGTTGGCCAGTGCTGAACCTGGTAATTGAGGTGGCCAAGATTTGAATAGATGAACGGAGTTGGAAGGGAACCTGGTAGGTCATCTAGTCCAACCCCCTGCTCAAGCAGGAGACCTTACACCATTTTTCCATTAAAAAAAATATTAAAAGGAAGGGGTACATACATTTTAAAATTTTCATATTATTTTATACATTCAATTATTTTGTACTATTGACATCCGTACAGGAATTGCCATCATTAAAAAATATATAACAAATTATTTTTGCGATCTGAGCCTCTTTGCTATAGTCTCTTCCACCTCCACCCCACCAGCAGGCGGACCCGTGGCCCCTCCCGTTCCCATTTCATCATCATCCAGGATTGAGGAGTGTTTTTTAAGAAAATTATGCGCCTCTTCAACTGTTTTGATTCTAACTCTTCTTCCCTCCCAGAATACCAGCATCCCTTCCGGCATCAACCACTTGAACCACACCCCCTTTTTGAATAATTTTTTTGTTAAGAAGGAATAATTCCTTCTTATATCTCGTATTTTCTTTGGGATCTGTAATTCAGCATTTGCCAGAATAAATGAGGTACCCAGAGAGATACATATTAAATTCATAAGAAGGTCAATGAGGAACGAGATACTGAGAACGCAAAGAGGGGGCCGTTTGATGTATCAGCAAAACGAGGTGGCCATATTGCCCTTACACCATTTTTGATAGATGACAGTCCGGTCTCTTCTTGAAAGCTTCCAGGGATGAAGCTCCCACCACTTCCGAAGGCAACTTCTGTCCCATGGGTGGATTGTCCTCACCGTTAGAAAATGTCTCCTTATTTCCAGGTTGAATCTCTCCTTGGTCAGTTTCCATCCATTGTTCCTTCTCTGGCCTTCAGTTACTTTGGAGAATAGCTTGACCCCCTTCCTCTCTGTGACAGCCCCTCAAATATTGGAACACAGCTATCATGTCTCCCCTGGTCCTTCTCTTCACTAGACCAGCCATGCCTGCAACTGTTCTTCATATGTTTTAACCTCCAGTCCCCTAATCCTCTTGGTTTGCTCTTCTCTACATTTTTTCTAGAGTATCAACATCCTTTCCAGAGATGTGGAGACTCTGGAAAGAGTGCAGAGAAGAGCAACCAAGTTGATTAGGGGACTGGAGACTAAAACATATGAAGAACGGTTGCAGGAGCTGGGTATGTCTAGTTTAATGAAAAGAAGGACCAGGGGAGACATGATAGCAGTCTTCCGATATCTCAGAGGGTGCCACAAAGAAGAGGGAGTCAAACTGTTCTCCAAGGCACCTGGGGGCAGGACAAGAAGCAATGGGTGGAAACTAATCAAGGAGAGAAGCAACTTAGAACTAAGGAGAAATTTCCTGACAGTTAGAACAATTAACCTCTGGAACAGCTTGCCTCCAGAAGTTGTGAATGCCCCAACCCTGGAAGTCTTTAAGATGTTGGCTAGCCATTTGTCTGAAATGGTATAAAGTTCCTGCCCACGCAGGGGGTTGGACTAGAAGACCTACAAGGTCCCTTCCAACTCTGCTATTGTATTGTATTGTATTGTATTTTTATAATTGTCTGACCAAAACTGGATGTATTAGTTGAGGTGTGGTCTTCCTAAGTCTTTATACTGTTGCAGGAAATCAGGAGTCTCGGACAACGGGATCTACATAAGCCTTTTATTTTTGGCCAAAGATCCGAGCAGAAATAAGTTTTGCTAACACCCCGACAAAGATCCATAGAAAAAGCAGGTTCTTACATATCTTTCAAAGAGCAGTTTTGAACATGGAAATACTTAAACCATTTCTATTGGCTACCTTGAGGAACAAGCTTTGTAAATAGTTGGGGGTCTTTACTTCTTCTTTTGTCTTAAGCCATAAGTGTCTCTAACTGAACTTTAGCTGAACCTTGTGGTTTTGTGAGAACTATTGAACTCTGTGATTAAGCACTCATTTCCCGTTCTTTAATGGCCTATGTCGCCGTTTTAATATAGAAGTAAACGGGGCCCTAAGAGGCTGTCTAGTCTGACCCAGTAGGTTTCATGTTTAATGTCCAATTCTCTGTGTCCTACCTTAATACAGTGGTATTAGTACCTCCCTTGATCTTGATTGGATCCCTCTGTTAGTGCAACTTAATTGTGTTGGCTTTTTTGGCTGCCACCACATACTGTTGGCTCCTATTTAATTGGTTGTCCACTAAGACTCCATGATCCCTCTCGCAGTCACTGCTATTAAGCCAGGTTTTACCCAGTCTATATTTGTAGTTTTGTTTTCTATACAGTAGCAGCGTTGGAAGGGACCTTGGAGGTCTTCTAGTCCAACCCCCTGCCTAGGCAGGAAGCCCTATACCGTTTCAGACAAATGGCTCTCCAACATCTTCTTAAAGTCTTGCAGTGTTGGGGCATTCACAACTTCTGGAGGCAACTTCTGTTCCACTGATTAATTGTTCTCACTGGCAGGAAATTTCTCCTCCGTTCTAAGTTGCTTCTCTCTTTGATTAGTTTCCACCCATTGCTTCTAGTTCTGCCCTCAGGTGCCTTGGAGAATAGTTTGACTCTCTGTTTTGTTTTTCTTGCCTATTGAATTTCATGTGTTGCATTGGCATGAGGGAACATGTTTGAAGAACAAGAACTTGGAACAAGGAGAGACCGCCGCCAAGCTTAGAGGGCACCAAGGATCCCACACCTCCCACACGTGCGCATGGGAGCACCAGGAACCAGAAGAGCAGCTCCCTGGCGTGCAAGTGTGGGAACGCCAGAAACCGGAAGAGCTTCCAGTTTCTGGCATGCGCAGGCACACCAGTCACCTGATCTTCTCGTTTCTGGTACACATGCGTGTATGAAGACCAACTGGCACACCAGAAGCTCAGTTGACTGGCATGCGCATGCACACCAGGGACCTGCGTTTCGAGTTTCTGGTGCTCCCATGCCCACAAAGACCAGCTGGCCGGAACCCAGAAGAGCGACAGGTGACGGCTGGCGTGCCCAGAGAGATGGCTCTAGCTGCCACTTCTGGCACGCACGCCATAGGTTCGCCATCATTGGTCTAAGCAATCCAACACGGATGTCGCTCTAGCAACCAGCTACTGACTGTGATGGGCTTCCTATCAGAGTCCTCCCGGCTGATTGGGAGCAGTTTTCTTGCAGACCTGCCATCACTCCAACACTAGTGACGTTCCCTAGTCGGGTCATAAAAGTTCTGCAAGAATAGCACCAAGGTAAGAAGTCACCAAGGAGCCTCCAAACCTATCAATCTAGGCCAGTGACGTCGAACCTTTGCAGCACCGAGTGCCCAAACTGGAACATGCATCCATGTGCGTGTGGCGGGCACTGGAAATGCAAAGACCAGCTGGCCAGCATGCACATGCTTGTTTTTTGGCCGTTTGGGGACCGTTTTTCAGGCCGTAGTTTGACCGTTTTCGGGCTGTTTTGGGGGGATTTTAGGTTGTTTTCGAGGTGGTTGTTTGGCTGTTTTTCAGACTGAAAACGCCCTAAAAATGACCCAAAAATGGCTTGGAAAACAGCCCCAAAAATGGACTGGTTCTTTTGGCTGTTTTCCAGCACTCCGGTGCCCATGAAGACCAGCTGGCGGCATGCGTGCCCACAGAGAGGGCTCCACATGCCACCTCTGGCACGCGTGCCATAGGTTCGCCATCTCTGATCTAGGCCAACCAACTTGGATATCTCTCAAGCGTGTAGCTAGCTCAGGGGTGGGCAAACTTTGCAACTTTAAGTCTGAAGGACTTCAGCTCCCAGAATTCTCCAGCCAGCAGGAGAAGCTGGCTGGAGAATTCTGGGAGCTGAAGTCCTTCAGACTTAAAGTTGCAAAGGTTGCCCACCCCTGAGCTAGTGGTTGTTCTGTGGTTCCTATCAACGTCCGTCCTCCTCTTCTGGCTGATGGTGATCTCATAGCTCTCCTCTCGGTCCAACAATCTCAGTTCAGTGGAAAACGCACCGGCCAGTTTCTCTGCTTCCCAGCTGCTGCTGCTGCCGCCACCCCTCCCTCTCCTCTCCTTCCACTACACACACTGCTTGTTGCTGGCTTTAGGGCTTGGCTTCCTGCCACCCGGGCTGGAGAAGTCGAATGCCTTGCAGAGCTGCCAGTTTAAATAATGATATTACGATTCCCCCTGGAGTTGGTCTCTCTCTTTCTTTCTCTCTTCTCTTCTTTCTCTCTCTCTCTCTCTCTCTCTGGCATTTGAGATTCCTCAATTGGAGGCAGGCAGGGTTGTCCTGCTGTACCGTCTCTTCCGACGGTCGGATGTCTCTTTGCCTTCAGAAGTCAAAGCAGGTGAGTCCGCCAGCTTCTTTGCCTCTTGCAGGGAGAGAAAGTTTTCTTTAGAAGCCCCCCCCCCCGAATTATCTATTTTGCATTCTTCTTGGCTGAGCCTTGCATTCCCATCGTCGTCGCCCCCCCCCCCGCTCCTTGGACTCCCCGAAGATTGCGTGAACTTGCGTAGGATGTTCGTTCAGGACAGGCGAAGGGAAGTTTGAAGACTTCCAGCTGTTGCTTAAGGAGGCTGGGACGGGCGGTGGAGAAGGGATACCCTCGCCTGTGAAGCTGTTCAATTTCGGCTGTCTCCGGCCCTTGGCAGCAGGGGGGGTTAGGCTGCGGAGAAGATTTGGCCGGGGTCTTTATCCAGGGAAGGCAAGCAGTTGGGGAAAGGAGGCGGGTGGGTGGGGGGAGACCTTGCATTCCTTAATTCCAGACAGAAATTATTGGGATGTGCCTCTGGCCAGATGGATCTGAATTCTTGCAAGATGAACGAATTGGAAGGATGCGGCTTGTTGCGCCTATTGGATCGAACCTTTCGGTCCAAAACGCCCTAACAGAATTATACAATAGCAGAGTTGGAAGGGACCTTGGAGGTCATCTAGTCCAACTCCCTGCCTAGGCAGGAAGCCCTATACCGTTTCAGACAAATGGCTCTCCAACATCTTCTTAAAGATTTGCAGTATTGGAGCATTCACAACTTCTGGAGGCAATTTCTGTTCCACTGGTTAATTGTTCTCACTGTCAGGAAATTCCTCCTCAGTTCTAAGTTGCTTCTCTCCTTGATTAGTTTCCACCCATTGCTTCTTGTTCTGCCCTCAGGTGCTTTGGAGAATAGCTTGACTCCCTCTTCTTTGTGGGAACCCCTGAGATATTGGAAGACTGCTATCATCTCCCCTAGTCCTTCTTTCTATTAAACTAGACACACTCAGTTCCTGCAACTGTTCTTCATATGTTTGGAAGAATGGGGAATTGGAAGGGGACTTTGGAGGTCTTCTAGACCAGCCCCCACTCCTGCTCAAGCAGGAGACTGGAAGCTTTCAAGAAGAGACCGGACTGCCCTCTGTCAAAAATGGTGCAAGGGTCTGCTTTTGGGCAGAGGGGTTGGATTAGATGACCTCCAAGGCCCCTTCCAACTCCGTTAATCTGCACGGCACAGGTTCACATAGAGTTCCACTCTGCGGGCACGCAAGCATCGCCCCAGCTCAGCTCCACCATGCATGCATGTGCCAGGGGTGGGTTGCAGGCGGTACGCCCCAGTATGGGCATATTAGAGCCTGCCCAAGCTTCTTACCGTTTTTTTTTAAAGTCTTCAGCACTTCCGCGTACAGCTGGAGCATCATGGAGGCGCCAAGATGCACGCGGTTGGAACAGAATCCGGAACCCACCACTGGCATGTGTGCCTCCCTCTGGCCCAGCTGATTTTTTGGGCGGCGTGTGGAGATGCACACGCATGTGGGGGGGCAGGGAGAGTGCGGAGGGGGGCGGTGCTACCACCCCCCCAGGCCCTGTTTTTAGTTTTAGTTTAGTTTTAGTTTTATTTGATTTATAGCCCACCCTTCTCCAAAAGGACCCAGGGCGGCGCACAGGAATTTAAAACAACATACAAAATAATACAAAAATACAAAAATTTAAAAACCTATTAAATACCAAGTCCTGCGCTAAAACCAATTAAAAATCCCCAATTAAAACTATCTATACTAGTCACAGCGGAGGTTATGTTAGGCCGGCTTGATGAAAGAGATGTGTTTTTAAACACTGGCGGAAGAGGCGGAGGTCAGTGATGGTACGGAGTTCAGGGGGTAGGTCGTTCCAAAGGGCTGGGCCCGCCACAGAGAAGGCCCTTCCCCTGGGTGTCGCCAGTCGGCATTGTCCGGCCGACGGCACCCTGAGAAGGCCCTCTGTGTGGGAGCGTATCGGTCTAAGGGATGTATGGGGCAGGAGACGGTCTCGCATGTAACTAGGTCCCGAGCCATGGAGCGCTTTGAAGATGGTCGTCAAGACCTTGAAGCGCACCCGAAAGACCACAGGAAGCCAGTGCAGCTCGCGCAGGATCGGTGTTATATGGGAGCATCTAGAGGCTCCCGTAATCACCCGCGCGGCTGCGTTCTGCACTAACTGTAGCTCTCGAGTGCACCTCAAGGGAAGCCCCATGTAGAGAGCATTGCAGTAGTCGAGTCGGGATGTCACGAGGGCCTGAGTGACTGCGCGAAGGGCAGCCCGGTCCAGTAAGGGACGCAATTGGCGCATCAGGCATACCTGATGAAACGCCCCCCTGGCCACGGCCGCCACATGGTCCTCCGTGGACAGCCGGGAATCCAGGAGGACACCCAAATTGCACGCCCTCTCCACGGGGGCCGGTGTTTCGCCCCCAATGGCCAGAGTTGGAGTAATCTGGCTGAACCGGGGTGCCGGAAACCACAGCCACTCAGTCTTGGACGGGTTGAGCTTGAGTTTGTTACTACCCATCCAGATCTGTACGGCTTCCAAACACCGGGGCATCACCTCAACGGCATCGTTGGGGTGGTCTGGGGTGGATATGTACAGCTGAGTATCATCAGCGTCCTGCGGGAAGGTGCACTAGCCCAAAACGGAGTCATGCGCCCATGTGCAGGAGGAGAAGGAGCGCAGGTGGTCGTGTGCGGCAGGGCGGGGTTTGCACATGGGGTTGCACATGCATGCAGGGTGCATGTGTGCACATGCATAGGGGTGAGGCGCGGAGGGTTTTTGCACACGCATTGCATTATGGGTGCGGGCGCGCACGCTTTCAACACACAGGGACAAAAAGGTTAACCCTCACTGCCCCATGCCATCAGTGGTCCTCGGTGCTCTCTAGCCCTGCTTGTTTCCTTGCAGACTTTTCATTACCTAGCATGGTGATGTTATCTAGTTAGGGGTAATGGAACATCTGCAAGAAAGCAAGCAAGCTTAAGAGAGCACCAAGGATCCCTCGTTTTAACCCTAAGCTGCAAATAGTCTCCTTTATTGTTGCCCTAAGCCATTTCATGCAAATGGTTGTCCAGTCAACTTCTGGGGGCAAGCCGTTCCACTGGTTAATTGTTCCAACTGTCAGGAAATTTCTCCTTAGTTCTAAGTTGCTTCTCTCCGCGATTAGTTTCCATCCCTTGTTCCTACTCCTGCTTTCAGGGGCTTTGGAGAATAGCTTGACTCCCTCTTCTTTGGGGCAGCCCCTGAGATACTAGACTAGACCAGACTAGACCATGCTGGCTGTGGGATTCTGGGAGTTGAAGTCCACAAGTCTTAGTTCCCAGGATTGGACACTCTTAGCTTAAGCCATCAGTTGGGGAGGGGGGGGGGGGGAACCACTCCAGTTGCTATTTTTTTCAGGGTTTTTTTTTCCAGTTTGAAAAAAGCACCTTTGAGGTTCTAGGATTTGGGAAGGTTAAAAACAGCTCCTGCTTGTCTACTTTATCCAGGCCATAATCCATTATGTACCTCTCAATGCTGTCCTTTCTAAATTAAACTAAACATGCTCCCAATATCTCAACTTCTCCTCCTGGGGAATGCTAATCCAACCCTTAGCTCCAACCCTTGGATCACCATGTCCTCCTCTGAACCTTCTCAAATTCCCCTAAAACACTTTGGACATGCACCCAACATCGGCCGCAAACAATATTCGAGATTTAGTTGCACCGTTTTTTGTCGTTTTTAAGGTAAAGGCAATATTTTATTTTATTTTATTTTTCAAATTTATACCCCGCCCTTCTCCTGGCAAGGACCCAGGGCGGCACACAGGCAATCTTAAAAACCATACAAAAATACATTATTAAAAACTAATTAAATTATATCCCGTGCTATATAAGATTGGCTTCTCTGTTGGCTGTTTGAAATGAACCGTTGCAAGTCAGGGACTATCGGAATAGAGCTGGAAGGGACCTTGGAGTTCATCTAGATCAACTCCCTGCTCAAGCAGGTGATCCTATACTCTTTCAGACAAGTGACTGTCCAGTCTCTTCTTAAAAGGCTCCAGTGATGGAGATCCCACAACTTCTGGTGTCAAGCCGTTCCACTGGTTAATTATCCTCACTGTTGGGAAGTTTCTCCTTGATTCCAGGTTGCTTCTCTCCTTGTTTAGTTTCCATCCATTGTTTCTTCTCCTGCCTTCTGGTGCTGTGGAGAATAGCTTGACTCCCTCTTCTTTGTGGCAACCCCTGAGACATTGGAAGACTGCTATCATGTCTCCCCTGGTCCTTCTTTTCATTAGACTAGACATACCCAATTCAAATTCAGAATTGAGCTAGAAGGGACCTTGGAGGTCTTCTAGTCCAACCCCCTGCTCAAGCATGAAACCCCATACCGTTCCAGACAAGTGGCTGTCCAGTCTCTTCTTCAAAACCCTCCAGTGATGGAGCCTCCGTGATTTCTGGTGGCAAGCCGTTCCACGGGTTAATTGTCCTCACGGTTGGGAAGTTTCTTCCCGAATTCCCGGTTGCTTCTGCCTTTGTAATCAAGGAAGGAAGGAGACCAGGTGTAAGGCGGTCAGAGATTTTTCCCTTCCTTTTTCTTCTCCTTGCTCGTCTTTCCAGGGAGAACCATGACGATTCTTTAAAGCACGTGCAGAGGGCCCGTCCAGGAGAAAAATAGAGAGAGAAATACAGTAGATGGGTAGGGGGAGAGAGAGTAGGTAGGTAGGTATATAGGTAGAGAGGGAGAGAAAGAGAAAGACAGTAGGTAGGTAGGGAGAGAGAGAGTAGGTAGGTAGGTAGGTAGGTAGGTAGGTAGGTAGGTAGGTAGAGGGATAGAGGGAGAAAAATAGAGAGAGAAATACAGTAGATGGGTAGGGGGAGAGACAGTAGGTAGGTAGGTATATAGGTAGAGAGGGAGAGAAAGAAAGACAGTAGGAAGGGAGGGAGAGAGAGTAGGTAGGTAGGTAGGTAGGTAGAGGGATAGAGGGAGAAAAATAGAGAAATACAGTAGATGAGTAGGGGGAGAGAGAGGGTAGGTAGGGAGAGAGGGAGAGAAAGAGAAAGACAGTAGGGAGGGAAAGAGGGTAGGTAGGTAGGTAGAGGGATAGAGGGGAAAAATAGAGAGAGAAATACAGTAGATGGGTAGGGGGAGAGAGAGTAGGTAGGTATATAGGTAGAGAGGGAGAGAAAGAGAAAGACAGGAGGGAGGGAGGGAGAGAGAGTAGATAGGTAGGTAGGTTGGTAAGTAGAGGGAGAAAAATAGAGAAATACACTTTTGCAAGTGCGAAAGACAGAAAAGGGAGGGGGGGCAGACACGGACCGGAAGAGAACATTTTTGAGGTGTCTTTTTTTAGCCACTTCCTCCTGCCTCCCAAATGCAGAAGCTTTCTTCCACAGGGGGAATCTCTTATCCGTCTGCAAATTCGGCCAGTTTCCGGAGGAACAACAGATGGTTGCAAACTCTCGTGGGCGCCTCTGCGCCTTTTGTTCATTCAGGAAAAGAGGCTTGCACCCATGTCACCGGGTGGCTTCCGCCCACCCGCTCCTCCTCCTCGTTTCCGAAGCCAAGTGCATTTCTGCAGATGTTGCCCTTCCTCCTCTCCTCCCTGCAACCTTGCGTTCTTCGTATCCTACCGTATTTTTCGGAGTATAAGACGCACCCAGGTTTTGAAGAGGCAATATTTTTTTAAAAGTAGGTAGGTAGGTAGAGGGAGAGAAAGAGAGAGAAATACAGTACATTGCCTATGTAATGTAGGAGAGAGTAGGTAGGTAGGTATGTAGGTAGATAGAGGGGGGGAGAAAGAGAGAAATACAGTAGGTAGGTAGGGAAAGAGAGAGTAGGTAGAGGAATAGAGGGAGAAAAATAGAGAGATACAGTAGATAGTAGATGGGTAGGGGGAGAGAGAGTAGGTAGGTAGGTATATAGGTAGAGGGAGGAGAGAAAGAAATATAGGTAGGTAGGGAAAGAGGGTAGGTAGGTAAGTAGGTAGAGGGATAGAGAGAGAAATACAGTAGATGGGTAGGGGGAGAGAATAGGTAGGTATATAGGTAGAGAGGGAGAGAAAGAGAAATTCAGTACATTATTGCATTAATGTAGGAGAGAGTAGGTAGGTATATAGGTAGATAGAGGGGGAAGAGAGAGAAACAGAGAAATACAGTAGGTAGGTAGGGAAAGAGGGTAGGTAGGTAGAGGGATAGAGGGAGAAAAATAGAGAAATACAGTAGATGGGTAGGGGGGAGAGAGAGTAGGTAGGTAGGTAGATGTTTCCAGGTGTATTTATCCATGTGCTGGAGAAGGAAATCGCTGACAACTTGCAGCACCTAAAACTTTGTTTTTGCTGGGACAGCACTTGACCGATGTAATTCTCATCAATCCCTCTAACTAAAGAGCTTTCCGAAAGGGGGAAAAAAAGGTTTTGCACCTTGCAAACATCCCCAAAACAGCCCATGTATCATGAAAACGAGCCTGTTTTTTCTCAACAAAAAAAAAAGGCATGAGTTGCCTTGAGGAGGGCTTGCAGAGTGCTCCTGGGGGGCAAAAACGGCCCGTTTTTCACGAAAATGTGCTGGCTTTTTGTCAAAATATTGCATGCATAGCCTTATAGAGACTGGGGGGGGGGGCAAAAACGCCCTATTTTTTGCTCATTTCTGCCCTCCCCAGCCCCCAGGAGCTCTCTGGAAGCCTCCATAAGGGTATGCGCGTGGCCATTTTGGTGAAGGGGGCGGGGTTTCAGGAGGTAAGAAAATGCTGTATTCGATGTATAAGACGCACCCAGATTTTCAGCCTGTTTTTAGAGGAAAAAAGGTGCGTCTTATACTCTGAAAAATACGGTATTTTTTCCCCCCTGTGCCCTTCCGACTGCTGGGAAGCAAGGGGGGAGGGAGAGACATGCTGCCTTCCTGTGGCTTGCCTCGGATGTGGAATACGGGCAATCCTCGACATATGACCACGGTTGAGCCCGATCTTTTCTGCTGTTAGGTGAGAGGTTGGTTCGGTGAATTTCGCCACCCCACCACCCCTTTTACGACTTTGTTCACCGCCGTGGGAATCGGGGAGCCGCTGCAGTGGGTAAGTTAGTAACCCGGTCATTAAGTGAATCCCTTGGCTTGGCTTCTCAGAAGGTCAAAAAGGGGATCCCGTCATTACCCCAGGACTTTGCAACCGTTGTAAGTACGAATCGCTGGCCAAGCGTCGGAATTTCGATCCCGGGGATGCTGCAAAGATTGTAACCGTGAAAAACGGTCCCCTTATTCAGTGCCATTGTAACATCAAGGACTACCTGTGATAATGTTGGAAGGGCTCTCAGAGGTCTCCTAGTCTGACCCCTTGCTCAAGGCAGGAGGCTTTTGTACAGCTAGTCCTCGACTTACAACAGTGACCGTTCATAAATTTCAACGGCGCTGAAAAAAATGTGACTTACGACCGTTTTTCACACTTAATGACCGTTGCAGCCTTTCCCACGGTCAAGCGAATCAACATTCAGACGCTTGGCAAGCAGTTCCTATTTATGACGGTTGCCGTCTCCTGGGGAGCCACGCAATCTCCTTTTGCGACCTTCTGAGAAGTCAATGGGGAATCCAGATCCACTTAAGAACCATACAAAACCCCACAATGATTCACTTAACAACGGTGACCAGAAAAGCCGTAAAATGGGACGAACTCACTTAGCCAATGTTTTGCTTAGCAGCATACATTTTGGTCTCGGTTGTGGTCGCAACTCGAGGATTTTCCGTACCAACCCGGTCAAATGGTTTGTCCAATCTTATTTTTGAAAATTTCCAGTGATGGAGACCCCCCAACTCCAGGAGGCAAGATAATTTCATTGATTCCCATCACTGTCAGGAAATTGCTTATGTCTAGGTTCAATCTCTAGGCTGAATCTTAAAACATCACTTTAAAAAAAGTGACTTATGGCCGTTCTTCACACTTACGACTGTTTGCAGCATCCCTGTGGTCACACGATCAAAATTCAAACTTTGTGCAACGGCGACTCATACTTATGGCGGTTTCATTGTCCCTGGAGGGCCACATGGATTCCCTTTTGTGGGTCAAGCAAAGTCCATGGGGAAGCCAGGCTCACTTAACGACCCTGTGACTCACTTAACAACTGGAGGGATTCCCTGAACGACGTCGGCAAGAAAAGTGGCAAAATGGAGCAAAACCCACTGAACAGCTGTCTTGCTTAGCAACAGGGATATTCTGCTCTATTATTGGTCGTAAGTCGAGGACCCCGCCTATAAATGTTCTTAAGACAAATTCGTGTCAGGGTAAATATGAGGAAATGAGAGAGATTTTCTTTCCCTCAGCAAAAAGGAAAGTTTTATTTAAAGCGTATGTCTGAATTGAAGGTATTGGGAAATCTGTATTTGGCAATCTGTAAATAGTAAAAAATAAAATGGAATGGGGTATTTTTGGTTAGCGTGGTTTATTTCTGTGCAGGAGACCATAGGAGGGGAAGTGAGTCTTATTTTACACTTTCTGCAACCCACAAAACCTATATATGAAGATGCCCGCTTACACTCTGTGGCTCTCCACCCTCTGCCCACAGGTTCTGCATAGCATATAATAAGATAATTCAGAAACAATTCTGGTTTTAAAAGAGACAGGGGTGGGTTTTCCTCCCTCACGACCACGTTGCAATCCTTATAAAATCTGCCTCTATGCATTCTTACTCTTTTGGTTTTAAACAGCCGTTAGTTTAGATGTTAGTTTACATTTAGAGCTCAGCTTATACAATACAATAGCAGAGTTGGAAGGGACCTTGGAGGTCATCTAGTCCAACTCCCTGCCTAGGCAGGAAGCCCTATACCATTTCAGAGAAATGGCTATCCAACATCTTCTTGAAGACTTGCAGTGTTGGGGCATTCACAACTTCTGGAGGCAACTTCTATTCTACTGATTCATTGTTCTCACTGTGAGGAAATTTCTCCTCAGTTCTAAGTTGCTTCTCTCCTTGATTAGTTTTCACCCATTGCTTCTTGTTCTGCCCTCAGGTGCCTTGGAGAATAGCTTGACTCCCTCTTCTTTGTGGCAGCCCCTGAGATATTGGAAGACTGCTATCATGTCTCCCCTAGTCCTTCTTTTCGTTAAGCTTGACATACCCAGTTCCTGCAACCGTTCGTCATATGTTTTAGCCTCCAGTCCCCTAATCCCCTTTTTTTTTAATTAATATTTTTTAATTATTTTGCATAAACACAGATAATACAAACTTCACAAAAAAACCCATCAAAAAGCCATCTTCCATTACAGGTTACAAATTTTTAAGAATGTATCAATTAATCACAAGTTTCTATAAGTTTCTTCAGTAGTTGTCACTTATTTTTCATATCAATTGTTACAATTCTTGTATCTCAACCCTGATCTTATTATTTATTTTAACATCCTTTTATATATAAAGTATGACTATGTAATGGCATTTTATGTATAAAACAAACAAAGGGAAAAAAAGATCCACTCTAAATTTTGTCCTTTAAAACGGGTCCCCAACCTTTGCAACTTTAAGTCTGAAGGACTTCAGCTCCCGGACTTCTCCAGCCAGCAAAGCTGGCTAGAGAAGTCTGGGAGCTGAAGTCCTTCAGACTTAAAGTTGCAAAGGTTGGGGACCCCTGCTTTAAAAGACATGCTAACCGGTTATTCATACATTCTGTGCATCTCTGAAGTGGTTATTATTCATGAGTAATCTCATTTTATAAATTTTAAATCCCCTAATCATCTTTGTTGCTCTTCTCTGCACTCTTTCTAGATTGCTTCTCTCCTTGATTAGTTTCCACCCATTGTTCTTCCCTCAGGGGCTTTGGAGAATAGCTTGACTCCCTCTTCTTTGGGGCAACCCCTGAGATATTGGAAGATGCTATCATGTCTCCCCTAGTCCTTCTTTTCATTAAACTAGACATACCCATTTTCTGCAACCGTTCTTCATATGTTTTAGCCTCCAGTCCCCTCATCCTCTGGGTTGATCTTCTCTGCACAGCCATTCGTTGAGTGACCGTCCGAAGTTTCAACGGCACTGAAAAACTGTAGGCTGTCTGGATTTGCAGGTTTGCCAAGGTTAAGAATGTGACAGCGTAGCATCCAAGGCTCTTCGGATCCCAGGGACCAAGTTATCCCTTCTTGCTAACCTCAATCGCGGACATGTTATACTGTTGGGAGCAGCTGCAACATACCATCCCAAGATTGGAAATGCTGGTTAGTATGAAAGCTCCAGGAGGTCTTCTCGACCATCTTTATGGTCCACGGCAGAAGAAAGTCGAAACCTTCCGGTGAAGGAACAGCAGAATCAGGGAACTTGACAAAAGAGATTTGGGTTTGTTAGGGGCACAAGTTGGCTAGATAATGGCCTGGGTTCAGGAGATCAAAATAACCCAAAGATGCTTTTTTTTCCCCCAAGAGGCAAATGTAATTTACAATACAATACAATAGCAGAGTTGGAAGGGACCTTGTAGGTCTTCTAGTCCAACCCCCTGCGTGGGCAGGAACCTTATACCATTTCAGACAAATGGCTATCTAACATCTTCTTAAAGACTTCCAGGGTTGGGGCATTCACAACTTCTGGAGGCAAGCTGTTCCAGAGGTTGATTGTTCTGTCAGGAAATTTCTCCTTAGTTCTAAGTTGCTTCTCTCCTTGATTAGTTTCCACCCATTGCTTCTTGTCCTGCCCCCAGGTGCCTTGGAGAATAGTTTGACTCCCTCTTCTTTGTGGCACCCTCTGAGATATTGGAAGACTGCTATCCTGTCTCCCCTGGTCCTTCTCTTCATCAAACTAGACCTACCCAGTTCCTGCAACCATTCTTCATATGTTTTAGCCTCCAGTCCCCTAATTTCTTGTGGTTTTTCTTTCAAGACGTACGCTTCTCATCCAAGAAGCTTCTTCCACTTTGACTGGATGGTGGGGGATGGAAGGATTGATATTCCTTGCAGACAGCTGGTCATTTGCATCCTTTTAGAGAGTCATTGAGGCCACAGATGACCACACAACAAGTCTCCTAGTCCAGCTTCCTTGTTCAAGCAACAGACCCTCTACCATTTCAGACAAGTGACTGTCTCGTCTCTTCTTAAAAACCTAAAGCGATGGAGCATCCACGATTTCTGGTGGCAAGCTGTTCCACGGGTTAATTGTCCTCACTGTTACGAAGTTTCTCCTTTAGCTCCAGATGGCTTCTCTCCTTGATTAGTTTCCATCAGTTGCTTCTTGTCCTGCCCTCAGGTGGTTTGGAGAATAATTTGACCTGTTCTTCTTTGCGGCAGCCCCTCAAATACTGGGATACTACTATCATGTCACCCTAATTCTTCTTTTCTTTAGACTAGCACTCAAACACTCAAAAGAGCCATTTGGACCTTCTTCCCACAGAAAAGAAAACACCGGGTGCCACAAAACCTGAGTGGGCGTGGCTAACTGAACACCACTCACTCACTCCCAGTCACATGACACCATCACTGTCCCAGCCACACCTACTCAGCCAGTCATTAGGGCAGAGAACCGGTTCTTAAAAGACACCCGGAATCACAAAAACCTTTTGACATCTCTCTCTCTATCTCCTTCCCCCTTCTCGGGGTCCATCCCTCTTTCCGTCATCCCTTCCTCCCAGATCCCATTCCCACCCTGCCAGCCCTGGTGTTAGCGAAGCCGGTGTCGGTCGCGGCTGGGCTGGGCCTGTATCTCAGGGCGGAGAGCAGGTTGCGTGTCTCCCCCAGCGACCGAGGCACGCCTACCACCAACAAGGACAAGAAGAAGCGCCACCAAGAGTCAGGCACTGGAGAATCAGCCACGGCCATTTCTCCATCCCCCGCGGTTGCCCTTGCCTTCTCAGGCCAGGCAAAGAGTGATTGAGAGGGGAGAGCGAGGGGCAGGGCCAGCCAGTAGTGGGATAACCTGACAGAGAGCCACAGCAGAGGGCGCGAAGAGCCACATGCGGCTCTGGAGCCGCAGAGACCCGAAGTAGCCAAACCCAAATCCCGCAGCTGTTTTTCGTACGCTTTTCACTAGAAGGACATTATGCTTTAGCCTCCAGCGCCCTAATCATCCTTGTCGCTCTTCTCTGCGCTCTTTCCAGAGTCTCAACAACTTTTCTTTGTGGTGCATCACATTTTATTTTAAGGCATTGGGTGGTCCAGGCAATGTGATTAGCTGGCTCCCATACAAGAACAACGTTGAAACTGGAGATTACTGGTGTGTCATTCTTGGATCCGACCAAACATCCTGCCTTAGACTTAGAATAACCTTATTGTCACTTTGAAACATACGCTGTTCGGCATACATTAAAATGAAATTCGGTTTCGTACAGCTCTTCAATGCCGACAGTATCTGGCTCTCTACAATATTCGTGGAAAATAGAGTGGAAAATATCCCACTGGCCTTTTTTTTCCCCCCTCCCTGTAAAGATTTTTTTTTTAAAAATCTTAAGTGCTTCATTTATCTGCGGAAAACTTTCCATTTCACAAGTTCATTTATAATAAATGGGTGCCAGGCTGACTTGGCAGCTTGAGCGTTTCAACAATTATCCCGAATAAACACACGTAAAAGTCAAAACGCTTAAGATCGAGGTGTGGGGTTGGGGTTTTTTTTGTTTTTTTTTAGAAGTTTGAATTCAGGATCTTTTTTTTCATATCGTCCAAATGAATTTGTGGAGGAATCTTTTTGTTCCTTAGGTCTGGAAACCTCACAACTGTCTTCCCCATATTTAGAATTGAATGGAGTACAAGGGAATTAGAATAGAGAAGAGAAGAGAAGAGAAGAATGGAATGGAAGATAAAGAGAAGAGAAGAATGGAATGGAAGATAAATAGAATAGAATAGAATAGAATAGAATAGAATAGAGAAGAATAGAGGGAAAATGGAATGGAAGATAAATAGAATAGAATAGAGAAGAATAAAGGGAAGAATGGAATGGAAGATAAATAGAATAGAATAGAATAGAATAGAGAAGAATAAAGGGAAGAATGGAATGGAAGATAAATAGAATAGAATAGAGAAGAATGGAAGGAATAGAATAGAATAGAATAGAGAAGAATAAAGGGAAGAATGGAATGGAACATAAATAGAATAGAGAAGAGAAGAGAATAATAAAGGGAAGAATGGAATGGAAGATAAATAGAATAGAGAAGAGAATAATAAAGGGAAGAATGGAATGGAAGATAAATAGAATAGAATAGAATAGAATAGAATAGAGAAGAGAAGAGAATAATAAAGGGAAGAATGGAAGGGAAGATAAATCGGATCGGATCCTGCCCCATACATCCTCCCGGCCGATTCGCTCCCACAGAGAAGGACTTCTCCGGGTGCCGTCCACTAGACTTTGTCAGCGGGCGACGCCCAGGGGAAGGGCCTTCTCTGTGGCGGGCCCAGCCCTCTGGAACGACCTTCCCCCCGACATTAGAACAACCACGGACCTCCGCTCCTTCCGTCAGAAATTAAAAACATACTTTTTCTGCTTGGCCGGCCTAGGTTAGTCTCTACCTTTTTAGGGTTTAGGGAATATTAGTTTTAATATGGGGATTTTAGTGCAGGGACAATTAAATTTAATTTGTTTTTATTTATTGTATTTATTTTTGTATATTTTTATGTGTTTTAATTTTTCCCTGTACACCGCTCCGAGTTCCCTTGGGGAGAGGACGCAGTATATAAAAATAAATTATTATTATTATTATTATTATTATTATTATTATTATTATTATTATTATTATTATTATTATTATTATTATTATTATTATTATTATTATTAAATAGAATAGAATAACTTTATTGGCCAAGGGTGATTGGACACACAAGGAATTTGTCTTTGGTGCAGATGCTCCCAGTGTACATAAAAAGAGAAGATGCATTCATCAAGAATCATAAGGTACATAGTCACGGGGTACAAATAAGCGATCAGGAAACAATATCAATATAAATCCTAAGGATGCAAGCAACAAATTTAGTCCTGCAGTCATGTGGGAAGAGATGGGTGATAGGATCGATGAGAAGACTAATAGTAATGCAGTCTTAGTGAATAGTTTGACAGTGGGGAGGGAATTATTTGTTTAGCAGAGTGATGGCATTCGGGGGGAAACCGAACTCCTGCGCTCCCCCCCCCCCGAGCATGTGCACATGACCCTGGCATGCATGCACATCTCCCACATGCGCATGAGCGGAAGAGACCCCAAAATCAGCTAGTCGGCAAGAGGCGCGCATACATGCATAGTGGAGCTGGCTGGCGCAACGTGTCACATGCCCGCAGAGAGAGAGAGGGCTTCACTGGCCACAGGTTCACCTTCACGGGTGTAGACTCTTGTTTAAAAGCCTCCAGTGATGGCACATCCACGATTTCTGGTGGCCAGCTGTTCCACTGGTTAATTGTCCTCACTGCTAGGAAGTTTCTCCTTAATTCCAGGTTGCTTCTCTCCTTGATTAGTTTCGATTAGTTGATTGATTAGTTCGTTGCTTCTTGTCCTGCCTTCTGCTGCTTTTTGGAAAGCAAGTTGAATCCCTCTTCTTTGATGCTGCTAGACTTGGTTGGTGTTAGAGCGCACCAGATTCTGCTAAGAAGGTGGCCCTCAGCACTTCAAGCTGGAAAAAAAGTTTGCTCCGTAAGATACGTCAGATGTTTGTGGCCAAGAGAAAGGGCATGTGTTGAACAGGCCGAGCGAGGAACTCTTAACCACGCTAGGCTTCTGAAAGAAAACTTCACGAGGAGTGACGCACGCAAAGATCTCCCACCCTCAAGTTGAAGAGGCTCAACGCTATTATGAAAGCTGAGTTTGCTAGTAAGGAGTTCTCTTTTACAGAGAAGGTCTGGGAAGTCTTCTAAATCACAGGTCACCCAGCCTTGGCAATTTTAAGACTTGTGGACTTCAATTCCCAGAAATTCTGGGAGTTGAAGTCCACAAGTCTTTAAAGTTGCCAAGGTTGGAGAGCCCTGTTCTAAATAGAATGTGGTCCTTAGATTGGGAAAGTTCTACAAGGCAGAGAAGCATCTCATTCAAGTTCACTTGATGGTCGCATCCACAGAGTCCACCTGCCATGACCTTCTTCCTAGATGTTTTTCCCATTCGTGCCTCCACCCTTGTGGTTCTCTGAAGCCTCCTACTCAAGAGTTGAGTATAATTATTTCCAAGCTAAAGGAGGAAGGTCCTCAGGACATGTTGATCGGGCACTCAAGTAGACTTGATCTGATCAAAGAAGCTTTCTCTTGTCTTCTCTCTATAGTTGTTGTCTTCCTAGGGTGGAGTCCAGACAGACTGGTAGTGGGTTAGTGGTGCTACTGATGTTTTGAGGGTATGTGGACATCTGCAGTTGCCTGTCAGATGTTTAACTTCCTGGTCACCCTTGGAAAGGGTGGCTTAGAGGCTGAGCTTGTTGATCAGAAAGGTCGGCAGTTTGAATCCCTAGCCCCACGTAACAGAGTGAGCTCCCGTTCCTTGGCCCAGCTTCTGCCAACCTAGCAGTTCAAAAGCAAGCAAAAATGCAAGTAGAAAAATAGGAACCACCTTTGGTGGGAGGGTAACAGCTTTCGTGTGCCTTCGGCATTGAGACACGCCAGCCACAGATTGTTGGGGTGCAAGAGGCTGACTCCATAAACCGCTTAGAGGGGACTGTAAAGCACCGTGAAGCGGTATATAAGTCTTAAGTGCTGTTGCTATTACTATTCAAGGAGCAAACAAAGCTTTTGTTTCCCAGGTCGAAAGCTAACTTTGAACCCAGTTGCGCCCATTTCTAGACCGAGATGCCCTACGCACGGTCACTCAAGCCCTCGTTATTTCCCACCTAGACTACTGCAACGCCCTCTACATGGGGCTCCCCCTGAGGTGCATCCGGAGGCTCCAGCTAGTGCAGAATGCAGCTGTGTGGGGGATTGTGGGAGTCTCTTGTTACTCCCACGTAACACCTCTCCTGCGCGAGCTGCACTGGCTGCCTGTGGTCTTCCGGGTGCGCTTCAAGGTTGTAGTTGCCATCTTCAAAGTGCTCCATGGCTCGGGTCCTGGTTACTTGAGAGACTGCCTCCTACCACATTCCTCCCTTCGACCTGTCCGCTCCCACAGAGTTGGCCTTCTCATGGTGCCGTCAGCCGGTCAATGCCGACTGGCGACCCCCAGGGGAAGAGCCTTCTCTGTGGCAGGTCCGACACTCTGGAACGACCTACCCCCCGATATCCGTACCATCACGGACCTACGTCTCTTCTGTCGGATGGTAAAAGCTCATTTCTTTCGTCTTGGCGGCCTGACATAGATTAGCGACTTTTAATTCGTTATTTAAGTTTTTAAGTATTTATTCAATTTTAGCACAGTCTTATTGATTTAATTGTTTTTTAAATTTTGTATATTATGTGGGGTTTTTTATCTTTCTGTGCACCGCCCTGAGTCCCTTTTGGTGAAAAGGGCGGTATATAAATTGAAAATAAAGTAAAGTAAAGTAAACCTCCCTTTGGGAGCCAGCGACGGCCACATTGCTACATTCATGGGACAGGAGGAAAGGATGAGAAAAGGATGCAGTGAGGTGGGTTGGGCTGAGAGTGATTGGCCCAGAGTCACTTAGCAACTGAATGGCGCTGAGTGTTTACTGGCCCGATGCCCTTCTTGTTGCCAGCGTGGAGTCTTTTTTTCAGCAGATATATATTCAGGGGGCCCAGAGAGAGAAATATCTGCCTCTCCTTAGGATCGAACTCACAGTCATTGCGACATGAATGTGCCCTCTGCAGGGGAAAGGCCAAAGGTTAGCAGCTTGCTTCCTTGCCCCCTCTATTCCCCACAGGTTCTAATCTCTAGGGCTGTATAATGCATCACGGATTTGAAAGCGACAGGACGCCACGGAGCTCGGAGAGAGCAACAGCAGCTATCCGCGTCTCCTTCAAGAAAATCCCGTTTATTCCCAGGCAGGCACGGGCGGCGGCTGCAGAGATCAGCCACGTGACGGCCGACCTAAAGACTTAGCAGCTCTCGGGAGTTGCAAACAGGTGTTACATCTCACGCCGGCGTTGTCCTCAATTGCAAAGCTCTCTTAATCCGGCCGGAAAGCAGGGGGAAATTACTGCACAGCAAGGTGTGGCGTTCTTCGTTTTCTACCTACCTGCCCTCCGAAGTATGAAAACCAAATTTACATCAGCTGTCAGGTCATCTCTGGACAGGGCCTCCCAAGGCTGAAATGAAGGTCGCCCTTAAGTTGACAATCATTGGTTTAGTGACCCTTTCAGACTGATAACAAAACTGGGGGGGAAAGTGACCTACTACCATGTTTCACACTTAACAACTGTGGCGGTCTTCCCCGTGGTTACCTGGTCAAAATTCAGGTGCTTGGCTTCAAATGCTTCATACAGGTAATCCTCGGGTTATGGATGGATAATAGGAAGATAGGATACCAATAGATACATAGGGAGGGAGGGAGGGAGGGAGGGAGGGAGGGAGGGAGGGAGGGAGGGAGGGATCAGATACTAACAGATGCATGGAGAGAAATAAGATGATGCATGGGTAGGTAGGTAGGTAGGTAGGTAGGTAGGTAGGTAGGTAGGAAGGAAGGAAGGAAGGAAGGAAGGAAGGAAGGAAGGAAGGAAGGAAGGAAGGAAGGAAGGATATCAATAGATACATAGGGAGGGAGGTGATAAAGATAGATAGATGGATAGACAGATAGGATACCGATAGATACATAAGGAGGGAGAGATACAATACAATACAATAGCAGAGTTGGAAGGGACCTTGGAGGTCTTCTAGTCCAACCCCCTGCCTAGGCAGGAACCTTATACCATTTCAGACAAATGACTATCCAACATCTTCTTAAAGACTTGCAGTGTTGGGGCATTCACAACTTCTGGAGGCAACTTCTGTTCCACTGATGAATTGTTCTAACTGATGATGATAGAGATAGATAGATAGATAGATAGATAGATAGATAGATAGATAGATAGATAGATAGATAGATAGATAGATAGATAGATAGATAGATAGATAGATAGATAGATAGATAGATAGATGATAGATAGATAGATAGATAGATAGATAGATAGATAGATAGATAGATAGATAGATAGATAGATAGATAGATAGATAGGACAGATAGGACAGATAGATGATAGAGATAGACAGGCAGAGAGGATACCAATAGATACATAGAGAGAGAGAGAGAGACAAGACAGAGACGAGAAAGAGAGAGAAGATACTCACAGGTGCATGGAAAGAGAAATGAGATAACAGATGGGAAGGAAGGAAGGATGCCCATTGATACATAGGGAGGGAGATGATAAAGATAGATAGACAGGTAGACAGAGACAGATACGATACCTATAGATACAGAGGGAGGGAGACATGATAGAGACAAACAGACGGATACCAATAGATACAGAGGGGAGGGAGATGATAGGATATCAATAGATACCTAGGCAGGGAGGGATGATAAAGATAAGACAGATAGACAGACAGGTAAGATGCCAATAGAGCATAGCGGATGATAGAGATAGATATGAATATAGAGATTGATAGATAATAAATGTACATGAAAGGGAGAGATGAATATAGATGATAGATTGATAGATGATCCTAGTCACATATCAAAGAAACAGAGAGAGAGGGAGATAATCCCACACCCTTTGTTACACAACCCAGTCATCTCTTTGTGTTGCGTTGGGCATGACTAGAAGTGCCTGCCAAGCTGCTGCCATTCTGCATGCAAACGTGGGGCAGACCCAGCCTTTCCCCCTCCCCCCACACACCCTCTCTTCCTCTTTCCAGACTTTTGATCCCCAAGGATTTCCATACTGACACCTTCCTCTCCTCTCACCTGCATTCAAATTTGTCCCACTCCCCCAGCCAAGAGTTCTGTTCTCAGCCCCACCTGGTTTGCTCTTCGGAGCTGCTGGCTCAGAGAAATTCTCCCACCTCTTCGGGATAGACGCTCAGAGACTGTGGTGGCATGACTGCGGAATCTTCTTCAGTAGTCCTCGAATGAATGACTGTTTTGAAGTTACGACCGAAAGCAGGACTTCTCTTCATGTTTAGGATGGTCACAACATCCCCACAGTCAAAATTTGGACATTTGGTAACCCCGGCATTATTTACCCGGTGTCCTGACCTTAAAAATCACGGGGTTAGTCCCCAAAACCCTTTTTTTATTTAAACGGCTGTGGATTATGGTCATTCACAGCCTGTAATGATTCACAACCAGTCTGTGAAGAGTCCGACAGATGTCTGTCATAGTCTTTCAGGGTAAGGCTAGTAAGCACCCTCCTTTATCTTCCTTGAAACGCTAAATTGCCAATTAGTTTTGCAAGGCCAAACGGAGCACAGAATCATAACAGAGCTTCAGAGTTTAAACCGACCACAACGAACAAAGTTGCTTCCTGCAAAGGCTCACATCCGTTTGCTCCTTTTATGTCTTACTAGCTGTACCCGGCCACGCATTGCTGTGAACCAGTCTGGTTAAATAGCCAACCAATCAAGTGTAGATCTACACTTGCACACATACACACAACCACCAATAAACCCCCAACCTACCTACCTACTGTATTTCTTCCTCTCTCCCTCTACCTACCTACCTACTGTATTTCTCCCTCTATCTCTCTACCTACCTACTGTATTTCTTCCTCTCTCCCTCTACCTACCTACCTACTGTATTTCTCCCTCTCTCCCTCTATCTCTCTACCTACCTGCCTACCTACCTACTGTATTTCTTCCTCTCTTCCTCTACCTACCTACCTACCGTATTTCTTCCTTTCTCCCTTTATCTACCTACCTACCTACTGTATTGCTTCCTCTCTCCCTCTACCTACCTACCTGCTGTATTTCTTCCTTTCTCCCTCTACCTACCTACCTACCGTATTTCTTCCTTTCTCCCTCTATCTACCTACCTACTGTATTTCTCCCTCTATCTCTCTACCTTCCTACCTACTGTATTTCTTCCTCTCCCTCTATCTACCTACCTACCTACCTACCGTATTTCTTCCTTTCTCCCTTTATCTACCTACCTACCTACTGTATTGCTTCCTCTCTCCCTATACCTACCTACCTGCTGTATATCTTCCTTTCTCCCTCTATCTACCTACCTACTGTATTTCTCCCTCTCTCCCTCTATCTCTCTACCTACCTGCCTACCTACCTACTGTATTTCTTCCTCTCTTCCTCTACCTACCTACCTACCGTATTTCTTCCTTTCTCCCTTTATCTACCTACCTACCTACTGTATTGCTTCCTCTCTCCCTCTACCTACCTACCTGCTGTATTTCTTCCTTTCTCCCTCTACCTACCTACCTACCGTATTTCTTCCTTTCTCCCTCTATCTACCTACCTACTGTATTTCTCCCTCTATCTCTCTACCTTCCTACCTACTGTATTTCTTCCTCTCCCTCTATCTACCTACCTACCTACCGTATTTCTTCCTTTCTCCCTTTATCTACCTACCTACCGTATTGCTTCCTCTCTCCCTATACCTACCTACCTGCTGTATATCTTCCTTTCTCCCTCTATCTACCTACCTACTGTATTTCCCTCTCTGTCTATCCCTCTACCTACCTACCTACCTACTGTATTCCTCTATCTACCTACCTACCTACCTACCGTATTTCTTCCTTTCTCCCTCTACCTACCTACCTACCTACCTACCTACCTACCTACCTACCTACTATATTTCTCCCTCTCTATCTATCCCCCTATCTACCTACCTACCTACACTGATGTCAGACTCCAGAGGAAGCACATAACTCCCAGATGGCCCTGGCCCCCTCTCTGCCTCTGACGCAGAGCCTTCCCCAGACTCCAGGACTGGCCCATGTTCCTCCCCAACCTCCTCACTGTTTGACTCCGCTGCCAACTCTGCAGGCCACCGGCAGACCTACAACACCAGAACAACGTGACCACCATTAGTGATCGCAAAGTAAATAATAGGAGCAGGGTTTGTTTAACGACCGCATGATTCACTTAACAACAGCTGTGATTTACTTTACCAACAATGACCGGAAAGGTCATAGAACTGGGCACAATTGGTTTAACTACCGCCTTGCTTCGCCCAAGATTTTCTGGTCCCCCGTTATGGACGTAAGTCAAGGACTAACTCAGTCACAGAGTAGGCACTCCTTGTTATTTAGCCAAATCCCTGATGGCCTCTTGGTGTTGCACGAGCTGCTTCGGCTGTACGTCCTCTAAGATTATCAACCTGGGGATTGAAGCCTCTTGACCTTGTAGCTGAGTGTGGTATTAGTGTGCTTGTATAGGCCCCCACAATGCAAAGGATTTGGGTCTGGCAGGCACCAGAATGTCCAGAATGGTATACGGATTCCCGCTTTGAGCAGGGGGTTGGACTAGAGGACCTCCAAGGTCCCTTCCAGCCCTACGGTCCTAGGTTCTTGGGAGGACGTGAAGCCAGTCGTTCAGTAGATTTGAATTGAAACCTAAATCCTATTGTGGACAGAATCTAGCTGGACATCAAAATTGTCCCAAGATTTTACAAGTAGTCCTTGATTTACGACCTCAGTTAAGCCCCAAATCTCTTGTGCGAAATCTCTTGTGTGAAACAGTGGTTAAGTGAGTTTTGCCCCATTTTTTACGACCTTCCTTGCCACAGTTGTTAAGTGAACCACAGCAGCTGTTCAGCTAGTAACCCTGATGTTAAGTGAATCTGGCTTCTCCATTGTCTTTGCTTGCCAGACGGTCACAAAAAGGGATCGAATCCCATGATCCCTGGGACCTTGCCACCGTCATAAAGATTGAGATGGTTGGCAAGGGTCTTAATTTGGATCACGTGACCTTGGGGATGCGACAACGGTCGTGTAAGTGTGAAAAAATGGTCCTAGGTCCGTTTTTTTTCAGGACCGTTGTAACTTAGGACGGTCACTAAACGAACCGTTGCAAGTCGAGGACTATCTAGTTTTAAACTTGATGACATCTAGCATGTAAACAGCTAGAATCATGTTCACAAAATAAGTCCATTAAGAGTTCTTATTTGAAGCATAAAATGACCAGGGCTGGCTGAGGAATTGTGGGAATTGAAGTCCACGAGTCTTAAAATCGCCAAGTTGTCAAACAGTTACAGACATGAATGGCACTGTTGGTTGCCATACACTCATTTTTTTCTCTTTTTTATTTTATTTATTTTTTATTTTATTCGAATTTATATCCCGCCCTTCTCCTAAAAAAGGACCCAGGGTGGTGCACAGGAAAATTAAAAACAATACAAATATACAAAATACCGTTAATTAAAAACCAATTAAACCCATACCCTGTGCTAAAACCAATATAAAATTCCCTAATTAAAATTTATAACTAAAACAATCAGGAACGGGAGGTTATGCTAGGCCGGCTTGTTGAAATAAGTGCGTCTTAAGGCGCTGGCGGAAAAGGCCGAGGTCAGAGATGGTGCGTAGTTCGGGGGGCAGGTCCTTCCAGAGGGTAGGGCCCGCCACAGAGAAGGCCCTTCTCCTGGGCGCCGCCAACCGGCATTGCCCGGCCGACGGCACCCTGAGAAGGCCCTCTCTGTGGGAGCGGATCAGTCGCCCTCGCTTCTGCTTCTCTGTAGTGGCTGACCCTGATAGAATATAGAATTATAGGGTTGGCAGGGACCCTGGGGTCTTCTAGTCCAGTGGGTACCAACTGGTGGTCCATGGAGTGGTACTGGTGGTACCACCAGTGTTCATGCGAAAATTGGGGGGGAAATGCGAAAATTATTTGCATTTTTTTATATTGCACTAAATCAGGGTTCCTCAATCTACGGCCCCTGGATGGGATATGTGCAATGAACATTTGTATTGTTCCTGCAGGGTCTACCTCTTCCAGTTTTGTGGGGGTCGGAGGGGGGCAGAAATTCCGACTTGGGGTCTGCTTCAGCCTCCTGGTGGGGGGCTTTGAGCGAAGGCTGGAGGGAAGGGCCGCTGGTGGCGAAGAGCCAGAGGGCCTCGTTCCAGTGGAACTATTATCGTGGCCTGGAGATGGCTGGCCATCTCAGCCCGCTGAGCCTCCAGGGGCCGGCACCTGGCCTTGCACTCCCGCAGGTCTTCCCTCTGCTTGGAAAGCTCATGCTCCTAGTCCTCAGTGAGGTGCTTCTGCTGAGCCTCCTCCTCGGTCCGATCCAATTGGAACTGAGCTGTTGTGCCAACTCTTTCTCCTGGCGGCTGCTTAGCTCCAGCAACGGCTTCCTGTTGGCGCCCTAAGGAGCCTGGGCGGGCAGGCGAGGAGTAGCTGGGAGGGGCGCCTCTCGACGTGACTGACATCGTCTTCGCCACGCCCACCCAGTCACGTGACCACCTAGCCACACCCACCCAGCCGGTCATGAGGCAGATCATATTAGTGGTCCGCGAGATTTAAAATTACGAATGTAGTGGTCCCTGGAAACCAAACGTTTGGGGACCCCTGGTCTGGGTGTTCATTGAACGTTGCCCCTGACTCGGTAGCACCTCCTCAGACTGACCTACCAAATGGTTTTTCTATTCTTGAGTCTTGGTGTGAATTTCTTGCACGGGGGTGGGTGGGAGACTGTTGCGTGCTGTGGTTTGTGTCTTGAAAAACAGCAAGCAGGTGCGAGGATAGGCGGCCATGAGAAAACGGGCCACCTTGCAACCAGCAAAACAGCCCCCCCCCCCAAAACGTTGCACAGGAAATGTCTTTCAAAGCGACCTCGGCTGAGAAGCTGCATCCTCGTTGCAGACTGGAAGGACTGTAATGTGATTTATTTATTTTTTTCCGGTTATAAATAGAGCCGAGGCAAGGAGCTCCTTTTCTTGCCGTCTGAGTAGCGGCCCGTCCTCCTCTCTCGCAAAGCTAGCTTTCCTCCTGGATGTGCGGTTGGAGGGTCGCTCAAACGATAGGAGCATTTGTGCAGTTTTGAAAAGGAGAGATGTGGAAGAACGCCAAAACCAAGCAAAGATATTATGGCTTCCGATCGTGGCCAGCAGCTCAAGGCAGAGCCTGAAATCGGGAGAGGTTTATGTCATAAAGGCCAAGGACTTGTCCTCCATCATTCCAAAAACACAAAAAAGTAATTTCACACGTGTTGGATTGAAAAAGGCCCGTTGTCTAAAAAGAAAAGACAGTGGGCCAAAACCATCCACTTGACCAAAAGTAGACTTAAGTGGAGAATAACGTGCAGCGTTTTAATCATCATCATCATCATCGTCATCGTCATCGTCATCGTAATAATATTGTAATAAAATTACAATGAAACTGGCTTGAGCGCCGTGCCAACACCTGCACCAGGTGGAATACAGACAGCAGTGACAGCCACAACAGGAATCTCTCCAGGCAAACAAAAAGGCCGACAAATGACAGTTGAAAAGGATCAATTGTACTTTGTCTTTTATTATCCATTTCTTCAAATCTGTTTGGCATTTTAGGAGTTGGTGGAAGAGGAGCACGTCTCTTTTTCTTTTTTATTTCTTGTTGCAATGAACTTTGAGGAATCGCACTTGGCATTTGTTTTTTCTTCTCTCTCAGCTTTCCCAACAGAAAAGGATGGAATTACTGGTGGGGGTGGTGCTCTCCGCTTCTTCATTTCAATTCTTGCAGTTGCCCCTCGTATATTCCCAAGAGATGATGATGGTGCCACCGTTACAGAACATAAACTTCGTGAAGAATCTGAGATCATTGTTTCATCAAGGCTTTGTTAACGATACAACATGGGTTTTAAAAATTCTCCACTGCCCAGATCTAGGCTTCTTCTTGAGGATTTCTCTGCCTGAAACTTGTTTTTCTTACTTGTCCTAAAAAATCCGAGTAATCCTTTTTTTTTCTTTAACTGATGTGTCACAACCAGTTGATATGTTTGTTTCTCTATAATTCACAGTAGATTCAGAGCAGTTTTTGATGGAAAATTCTGCTGTTTAAGTCACAAAATGATTGATTTGGTTGTTTTTCCAAAGGGCAACTGGACTTTGTTCGGTTTTTTTTCGAAGATGTTTCCCTTCTCTCATTTCACTTTTTTATTGAGTTACTAGCCGTTCCCAGCCACGCGTTGCTGTGGCCCAGTCTGGTTAAATGGCCAATCAATCTACACCTGCACACACAAACACATACACACAACCACCATATAATCCCTCTACCTACCTACCTATTGTATTTCTCCCTCCCTCTCTCTATCCCTCTACCTACCTACCTACTGTATTTCTCCCTCTCTCTATCCCTCTACCTACCTACTGTATTTCTCCCTCTCTATCCCTCTAACTACCTACATACTGTATTTCTCCCTCTCTCTATCCCTCTACCTACCTACTGTATTTCTCCCTCTCTATCCCTCTACCTACCTACCTACTGTATTTCTCCCTCTCTCTATCCCTCTACCTACTGTATTTCTCCCTCTCTCTATCCCTCTACCTACCTACTGTATTTCTCCCTCTCTATCCCTCTACCTACCTACCTACTGTATTTCTCCCTCTCTCTATCCCTCTACCTACCTACCTACTGTATTTCTCCCTCTCTATCCCTCTACCTACCTACATACTGTATTTCTCCCTCTCTCTATCCCTCTATCTACCTACTGTATTTCTCCCTCTCTCTGTCCCTCTACCTACCTACCTACTGTATTTCTCCCTCTCTATCCCTCTAACTACCTACCTACTGTATTTCTCCCTCTCTCTATCCCTCTACCTATCTACCTACTGTATTCCTCCCTCTCTCTATTCCTCTACCTACTTACCTACTGTATTTCTCCCTCTCTCTATCCCTCTACCTACCTACCTACTGTATTCCTCCCTCTCTCTATCCCTCTACCTACCTACCTACTGTATTTCTCCCTCTCTCTATCCCTCTACCTACCTACCTACTGCATTTCTCCCTCTCTATCCCTCTACCTACCTACCTACTGTATTTCTCCCTCTCTATCCCTCTACCTACCTACCTACCTACTGTATTTCTCCCTCTCCCTCTCTATCCCTCTACCTACCTACCTACCTACCTACTGCATTTCTCCCTCCCTCCCTCTATCCCTATAGCTGCCTACCTACCTACCTACCTACTGTATTTCTCCTTGAATCTTATGGACAGACTATTTTATGTCATAAAGGATGACATAATTCCTGTGGCCCACTGCTCGCTCTGTATCCATCTACCTACCTTTTTTTACAATTTTGTACATTTCCATTGCGTGTACCTAGCATAGGTGTGACGTCTACACAATCTATATATATATATATATCATTGATTTGAAAGGAACGTTGTGTGAAAATTTGAAAGCAATCGTGAGAAAATTTGAAAGCAATCGGTGCAGTACTTTCGGAGATTAGCGGTTTTGAACAAACTCTTATTACATTTTTATTTATATAATGAGGTAAAATAAGATACAAAAGTAAGAAGAAGAATGGTGGGGAGGAAGAGGGGAAAGAGAAGTGAGGAAGGGTAGGGAAAAGAAAAAGAAGCATTGATTGACTTCCGGCTCTCTTCTGCAGTAAAATAAGGCACTTGTCAACTTGTAAAGCGTTTCCATGACTACTATCATGTTGACATAGGAAAAGGGAGGATAATTCCATGCATACCTTTGGCCAGAGTCAGGTCTCATATTCCTAAAGCTGGTGTGCGAAATGCGCATGTTCATAGCCTGCCGCATCACCTTGTTGGTGGATGTGATTTATGACACAGACAGAAGGGGGGGATACAGGGGTAAAGTTCAAACGCAATTAAGCGGAAATCAGTTTCAGCTCCACAGAAGAACATGCCAAAATGTTGATCCTAATAAATGAATGGATTTCTTTTGAACTTTGTCTCGAGGCTCGTAAATTAATTAGGTCATCTTTTGGAAACTTCACAGCATTAAATCAAATCACAACTTTTTGCTTTTCCGTAAGAATACGAGGAAGCCATTTCTATACAGATCAATCAATCAAAGATGTTTTGCTTCTCATCCAAACAGCTTATTTAGCTTGATTTGGGATTTATTTCTCTTTTTTTTAGTGGGTTATGTGGTTTGTAAACTCTGCTTCACAACTTGGGGGCTGGATTTACGCAATGGGGTGTTGAAACGGGGTGCAAAGTTGTGTCCAGGGCTCAGCGTTTGGTGGGAATCTCAACTATTATCTAGACTTATTGTTTCTCAACAATAATAACGTTATGATATATGTGGACTTCAACTCCCAGAATTCCACAGCCAGCAGTAGCCACTAGGGAATTCTGGGAGTTGAAGTCCACAACTCATAACTTTGCTTAGGTTTTTTTTTTTCATGTTTTATTGATTTTGTTTCTATTACTTCCCATTTCCACTGAACAGTGTGGCATCTGGGTTTTGGACACTCAAAATGCACATATTTGTTATAATATTCATCACAATACTATTAATAATATAACCATATATCAATAGTACAGTTACAATAGTACATAATATCTTCATCATCAGCTTCTCTCCACATTAACATTTCCTCTTTGTTGTATCTCCTTTTTTCTAACTTCTGTTTCTATTGCCTAAGCCAGGGGTCTGCAAAGGCTGGCTGGGGAATTCTGGGAGTTGAAGTCCACCAGTCTTCAAAGAGCCAACTTTGCAGACCCCTGGCCTAACCATTGGTAGAATACATCCCACATCAGGAAATATTCTTCTTTACCCTTAATAATGAACTTTATTTATTTATTTTATTTTTATTTTATTAAATTTATACCCCGCCCTTCTCCTAAAAAAGGACCCAGGGCGGCGCACAGGCATCATTAAAATCATACAAGAAATACAAAAATACAAAATTGTTAAAAACTAATTAAATATTCCCTGTGCTAAAATTAATAAAACTCTAAAATTTAAAAATTATCCCTATAAAAATTATCCCTATAAAAGTCAGAACGGGGGTTATGCCAGGCCGGCTTGTTGAAATAAATGGGTTTTAAGATGTTGGCGGAAAAGGCGGAGGTCCACGATGGTGCGTAGATCGGGGGGGGTAGGTCGTTCCAGAGGGCAGGGCCCGCCACTGAGAAGGCTCTTCCCCTGGGCACCGCCAACCGGCATTGCCCGGCCGACGGCACCCTGAGAAGGCCCTCTCTGTGGGAGTGGATCGGTCGAAGGGATGTATGGGGCAGGAGGCGGTCGCGAATATAGCTATATCTGTTCATTTCTAATATTTTCTTAATTACACTCTCATCTGATGGTATTTCATCATTTTTCCATTGTTGCGCAAATACAATTCTAGCTGCGGTTAATATATGTAAAACCAGAAATATAGTCTTTTTGTCATGTTTTTTCCGGTAGAATGCCCAACAAAAATATCTCAGATTTCAGACCAATATGCTGCGTTATCATTTTTTCCAAACCAAGTATGTATTTTTGTCCCAAATTGTTTTAACCAAGTGATTGATTACATTTCCAACATTTAGCAGATTTGTTTTTATACATTTTGGCCAATCTTGCTGGTAGAAAAGTGCCATCTATAAAACATTTTATACAAATGTTCTTTATATGCAGTTGACATTATATGCAATTTAACATTTCTGTCCCATAGTTTCTGCCACTTAACTAGTTCTGTTGCATATCCATATTTATATTATATGCATCATATAAATCTAGGCTGGGTTTTTGTAGGCCACTGGATAGGGCTGCCAAGGAACTTTGAAGACATTTTAAGAAAAGTCAGTGACTGACTGACAATGTGGCTTGAATCAAGCGGAAACCTTACAGGGCATATAAAACTTTTTTTTAGTTTGGTGTAGGTGTTGATGCACACCTGTGTAAACATCCTAATTTCCCAAAAGACACAAGATTTCTATTTTGCTCTACTTTACACATCGCTCTGTGTAAAAGCAGATGAGCGCTTTCTAAATATGAAACCTAAATATAAGTTTGACGTGGAGGAATAATGGCCCATCAGAAAGGTCACTTCTGTGATTTGAGGGCCCAAAGTTTGCATAGCTCACGTTATGAGCCAAATAATTTTTCTTTTCCATAAGGCTTGAAAAATGGCTGTTTGTATTTGTCGATTTAACATGTGAACAGGAATTCATCCTAAGGATAATGCTGGCATTAAACAGCTGTGGGGCTTTAAAAGAAAAAGGCAAACCATCCGTTCTGAATCCCTAGAGAATACAGAAGAAGAGCGTCGGAAGGGACCTTGGAGGTCTTCTAGTCCAACCCCCTGCTCAGGCAGGAAATCCTATACCTAGTCCTAGTCTGGGGAAGGCTCTGATGAGGGCTCTCGGTCAGAGACAGAGAGGGGGACAGAGCTGTATGCCAGTTATCAGCTGCCTTCAGAGTCAGATATCAGTGAGGCAGAAGAACAGCTGGAGCCTGTTCCCAGTGTATGCATGCGCAGAGTTGCCAGACGAAGGGAATAGCTAAAAAAACAGGGGTCGGCTTGGGAGGAAGGCCACAGGTGGACAACGAATGGCCCCTCCCAGAGGAAATAAAAGAGGAGCGAAAGGGGAATGGAGTTTGCAGGAGACCATTGGTTCATTCCTGCATCCTTGCCAAGTATTGCTGAAAGATATCGGTCTGGCCACTCTCCAATCCTGATCAAGGTAGGTAATGGTGAACTATCTCAATACAATACAATACAATAGCAGAGTTGGAAGGGACCTTGGAGGCCTTCTAGTCCAACCCCCTGCTCAGGCAGGAAATCCTATCCCATTTCAGAGAAATGGTTGTCCAATCTCTTCTTAAAAACCTCCAGTGTTGGGGCATTCACAACTTCTGGAGGCATGTTTTTCCATTGATTCATTGTTCCCACTGTCAGGAAATTTCTCCTTAATCCTAGGTTGCGTCTCTCCTTGATTAGTTTCCATCTATGACTTGCTATCAAATGCTTTGGAGGAACAGATTGGGACCACTGGTGTATTTTATTGCTGATTTGGGCTTCTGATAGGACTCGCTAAGATTAAATGTCATCGTTATCTTACTGCTGCAATTCCCAAGCTGCATGGCAACACCCTTGGTTTATTTTCCTATTTCATAAACATGATCGTTCTAACTATCCCTGGGGTGCCAACGGTGCAGAGTTTGTCACACTAGGAATGACACACACACACACACACAAATTGCTGAGATGTTGAGGATCCCATCAACCCAGAAAGTTTGAGAACCTAGGTCTTTATTAAGTCAACATTTCTTCTCTCTCTCTCTCGCACTCTCCTTTCTTTCTTTCTTTCTTTCTTTCTTTCTTTCTTTCTTTCTTTCTTTCTTTCTTTCTTTCTCTCTTAATTTTCTTATTTTCTCTCTTCCCCTTCCTTTTCCTTTCTTTCTCTCTCTCTCTCTCTCTCCCCCTTCCTTCCTTTCTCTTTTCTTTTTTCCCCTCTTATTTTCTCTCTCCCCCTTCCTTTTCCTTTCTTTCTTTTTCTCTCTCTTTCTCTTCCCCTTCCTTCCTTCCTTTTTCTTATTTTCTCTCTCCCCCTTTTCTTTCTTTCTCTCTCTCTCTTTCTTTCTCTCCCCTTCCTTCCTTTCTCTTTTCTTCTTTTTTCTTTCTTATTTTCTCTCCCCCTTCCTTTTCCTTTCTTTCTTTTTCTCTCTCTTTCTCTCCCCCTTCCTTCCTTCCTTCCTTCCTTCCTTTTTCTTATTTTCTCTCTCCCCCTTTTCTTTCTTTCTCTCTCTCTCTTTCTTTCTCTCCCCTTCCTTCCTTTCTCTTCTTTTTTCTTTCTTATTATCTCTCCCCCTTCCTTTTCCTTTCTTTCTTTCTCTCTCTCTCTCTCTTTCTCTCCCCGTTCCTTCCTTCCTTTCTCTTTTTTTCTTTTTTCTTTCTTTTTTCCTTTTTCTTTCTTTCCCTCCCTTTCTCTCTTCCTTCCTTCCTTCCTTTCTCTCGCACTCTCATGCCACCCTCTGAAGAAAGGGACCCTTCTTCCGTTTCGTCAAGGACCCTCTAACGCTAAAACACGTTCGACTGGTTGGTGATTCAGTTGTGTGGCCTACGCAGTTGCGACGGCTTCCCCTTGGCTTCCTCAGCCTGCCAAAAGCCTGCCCTCTCCTGCACATATTTACATGCTTATGTGCTATTTTGAGGCCGTGCAACCACACAGCGCTTAGCTGCCTGTGACCCAGAGGAAGGTAAGCATTGCAAAACGAGCTTTCGGGCAGATCACACCAGCAGCTTAGCTTCTCGGAAGGGAATCCAGCCAGGGGGAACAGCTGAAAAGCTGGCTGCGAAAGGCGCTCGGCCGAGCAGGAAGTCCTTTTCTTCATGCAAAAGGTAAAACCGAGGCAGGGAGCTGGCCCAGGGGTTGATTAGCAAGCTCGTTTTTCTAGAGGGATTACTTTGGCGTTTGGTGTGTGTGGAGGGGGGGGAAATTTTCACCCACCCGATCGATTCCTGCGTTGTGTGTTTCACGTGGGTAGAAGTGTTGAGCTCTCCCTTGGTGCTTCTTCTCAAGATTTGGCCTTGGTTCTTGCAGATCTACAAGATATATATATCTTGTAGATCTGCAATATATATATAATATATATATATTTTAAAGTTCGGGATTAGCAGAGTTGGAAGGGACCTTGGAGGTCTTCTAGTCCAACCCCCTGCCTAGGTAGGAAGCCGTATACCGTAGCCATTTGTCTGAAACGGTATAGGGCTTCCTACCTAGGCAGGGGGTTGGACTAGAAGACCTCCAAGGTCCCTTCTAACTCTTGCTATTGTATTGTATTAAAAGGAGGCAATCCAAAAGGTTGGATACGGCGTGGTTCATAAGCTTCCCTCATCAGTTATGGATGCCCTTCCATACAGCTACTGATCTAGCGGTTCCAGCTTTTCTGTTGGTAGAAGAAGGCAGTTTGGTCTAGTGGTGAAAGCACTCGGGCTAGAAACTGGGAGATGGGGAGTTCTAATCCCACCTTAGGCAGGAAAGCTAGAGGGGGGACCTTTTGGGCCATTCACCAGGCGGCTGTGAATTCTAGTCTTCCCTTAGGCATGAAAACTGGTTGGATTTTGGGCCAGTCACCAGGCGGCTGTGAATTCTAGTCCTGCTTTAGGCAGGAAAGCCAGCTGGGTGACTTTGGGCCAGTTGCTCTCAGCCCAACTAACCTCACCGGGTTGTTGATTTGGGGAAACTAGGCGGAGGAGGGAGTGTTAGGTATCTGCAGGATCGGATCCTGCCCCATACATCCTCACGGCCGATTCGCTCCCACAGAGCGGGGCTTCTCCGGGTGCCGTCCACTAGACTGTGTCAGCGGGCGACACCCAGGGGAAGGGCTCTCTCTGTGGCGGGCCCGGCCCTCTGGAACGACCTTCCCCCCGATATTAGGATGACCACGGACCTCCGCTCCTTCCGTCTCAAATTGAAAACCTACTTTTTCCGTCTGGCCGGCTTGGGATAGCCTCCTTGTCCTGGGGTTTTAGGGTAATTTTAATTATTTGTAGTGTTTAGGGGTTTTAGGGACAGTTTTTTAGTTTTTTATAGATGTTTTTAGCGCAGGATTTGTTTAATTGTGATTTTAAATTATGTATTCTGTTTGTGTTTATTGTTTTTTAATTTTCCTGTGCCCCGCCTCGAGTCCCTCTGGGGAGAGAGAGCGGGTAACAAATAAAATTTATTATTATTATTTATTATTATTATGTTCTCGGCCTTGAGTAATTTATTAAAATTATTAAGGCAGGATAATAAAAAATATTTTTTTAAATAAAAAATAAGCCTAAATTGAACGACGTGCCACAAACTTTGAATGCAAGGCATCTCGGGTTTTGAAGCAATTCTGTTGAGGGGGGTTTACAAGAGACCTTTACCTAAAAGCCAAAAAGTAAATCCAGCGTGGATTCTGTACGTAACCTGCAGCTGTCTCTATATTCAGGTATTCCTTAATTTTCTCTTGTTAAGGAAGAAAGTTCTTTAAGTACCTTTTGTCCCTGTTTACAATCCGTCTTGCCCCAGTCGTTCAGTGCATCACTGCAGAGGTTTGGAAACCGTTTCTGGACTTTATGCTTGAGATAGAGAAAACAAAGCTTTGGGATTTGCCAGATAGGTTTATGTTATAGAAATGGTTGTCCCAAAAGAGGCACCTGGACTTTCTGTTGTCGTCTTCTTCTTCTTCTTCTTCTTCTTCTCTTCCTCCTCCTCCTCTTTCTTCCTCTTCTTTGAATACATTTTGCTTCTCGACCCAAGAAGCTTCTTCACCTCTGGTTGGATGGTGGGTGATTTCCATAGACTGGATGATGGGTATGGAATCTCCACGGACATATAGAAATGATTAATGTATATATTAATTATTATGTTAATTTTTTTGAGAGCTGTACGCAACAAAAAATCATTTTAATGCACGTCGACATTCAAACTGACAATAAAAGTTACTGTAAGTCAAAAAATTGAGCCTGTACGTTATTATCTTATTCGACCAAGCATCCAAATTTTGATCAGGTGACCATGGAGATGCTCCCTGCCATGGAGGTAATTGTGAAAAATGGTGGTAAGTCCCTTTTTTTTCACCGCATTGTAACTTCAAACATTCAGTAAAACAGATGGTTGTAAGTCGACAACTACCTGTCGTTATTTGTCCAAAATAAAAATATTCCTCTGTCTTTTTGAACGGACTCGTCTTGATGGTCCAAAACATTGTCCTTCAAGGAACATCCTGTGCTGTGTGCCTCATGCTTCCCCGGGTCAGCGAGCTTCTCACGAGGGGTTCACACTCTTTTTGATTCTGTTAGCTTCCTTTTCTGCGGACGTCTGTCTCTCTGTCAGCGTGACACTTTCAGGGTGGGTAAAAAGAGGAAATTGTCCGCTGACGAAGATGCAGGGCACACCCATCCTTTCTAGAGGAGGGATCTCCCAAACTCTGGTGTTTGCCTCTGGCTTGCCTTCCTTAAGTGTGTCGAAAGCTTTCGGGAGTTTGCACACGCAGGCATATTCTTGTCCGTCCCGGTGTCACGCACAGACAGGTTTTTTTCCGGCTGCGTCGCTCCGGCATCAGAAGGAAAGTTACAAACCAGGAGGAGGAGGACGCGTCCTGCGAGGAAATGACCAAACCAGCTTGGCAGGAAGGGATGGTGACCTCAAACGTTTAAATAGTAGTCTGTCCGTAACAGTTGCGCTCCTTGGGAGCACAAGGAATTGCGTCTCATTCTGCGTTTTTTTTTTAAATTTTATTTCCCCCCTCCAAAAAAAAAACCTGGATGGTATTGTGTGCTTTTAGATCTGTCGCGTGGGAAGCTCTGGACGAATTCAGGTAAGCCGTCGAGGGGTTCCCCCCTCCTCCTTTCTTGCTTGCACATTCTGGTTATTCAATCTCTAGTTCTTAATCTCGTACCTGCTTTGCCAAGTTGAGAATATTGTGCCCAAAATAGCACAACCGTTTTGGAGGGAGTTTCCTCCAACCCTCGGAGATGAAGTTTCCCTCCGGAGTCTTGAAAGTTGATCGTTTCGCTCCTAAATTAGTGGTTCTCCTGTGAGCTGCTTGGAGAGTCCAACAATGGGTTAATCCTGCCTTTCTGCCCTTCTGGACTGGATTGATTTTCTTTAAAGCCACGCCTCCTTCCGCTTGCTTGCCAGAATTTCAATCCAGTCTGAATGCCCAGGACGCGTTCTGTTGGTTCTCCCTAAGAGATTCAGAACATTTAGTTGGACTCTCCAAGTAGAGTATTTTTTATTTTAAATTATTTTATTTAGGAATTTTTTCTACAGCTAGCAGCTGGTGAAGCTCTGCGACTCACCAGCTGCCGCAGACCCGACGCGACCTGGGTTCGCCCGGGCGCGCGTGGGTCCATTCACCTGGCCCCAGGTGAGGATCGACCTGGGAGCCAAGAGACGTCTCGGTCAGTGGCGAGGAGCCCTGCCGCTGACGTCCCAGATCGCCGGACCGGCCAAGCCTGAGCCCCTCGCAGCGGCAGCTGCAGGCTCTTCATTTTTTCAGGAATCAAACAGGACGGCTTCGCGCCGTCCGTTTGAATCGCGCCCGCCATTTTGGAGGCTGATCGGCCATTGGCGGGCGCCGGATACCATAGAGAAGCCGGAAGCGGCGTGAAGGGCCGCTCCTCCTCTTCCGGAGGACTGTGTTTTTTCCGACCGGCAAGCGGCAAGGCGCGCCATTTAAAACGCGTGCGGAGCCGCATTTTTAAAGAGGAAGAAAAACTTTTTTCCGTTTGGATTTTTTCATCCATTTTTTCTACAAGATTCCTTTTGGGCCGGCTCCAGGCGAGAAGCGGGGGAAAGATCTCTGTCCGGCCCAGATCCGGCAGACTTCCCTCAGCTCGGTGCAGACCTGCTCCTGCGGAGGCAGCCCTTGAGTCTTGCTTGCAAGCTGATCTGCTGCTCCACCTTGCCATCCTCAAGCCTGCGGATCAGGATACCTGGCTGAAGCCCCCTGTGACCAGCGACCTTCGAGTGGTGAGTTACTGGGGCCCAAAATGTCGGAGAGAGCTCCCCAAGATTCTGAGCAGCCAGGGCCATCCACCAGCAGGGGGCTTGTGAGACAGGCCAGCAGGGCCGCAGCTGAAGCCCTGAGCAAGGCAGGGGGGAAGAGGCAGGACAAGGCCCAAGACAGGGCTGCCTCCAGGCGGCAAAAGGCCCTTGAAAAAGAATTCGAGAAGGCCCAAAGAAGGGCCAACGAAGACCCCATAGAGGATCCAGAGGGGATGGCTCAAGTGGATCCCAGTATCCCAACAGTACCCATTCCCCAGATAGTCAGAGAAGAGGAAGAAGAAGAATTCTCCTCTGATGACTCCCCAGAACCCTCCTTGCTAGGAGATGAGGACCTGTTTCAGGAAGAGAGCTTAGCCTCCTCCAGAAGGATTACCCCCCCACCTGTGCCAGAGAGGCCCCCCAAGAGGCCCAGAGCTGAGGAGTGCCAAGGGACTGTGATATCCTCAGAATTGCAAGCCATCATTAACAGGGCTATCGCCCAGGGCATTGCAGATGGCATTAAGCAAAGGACCAAGCGCCCCAGGGGGCGCAGTAGATCCAGAGCATCTGGAAGCCAAGAAGCTCCAAGATCCCCCTCCCCTCATTCCTCGCTGGACAGCGGGGATTCCACTGTGGAGGATGATCTGCTCCCAGAGCAAGAATTCTCAGGGGATGAGCAAGCTGTCCCAGAGAAGCCCGCCTTCAAGGGTTTATTCCATTGCTCCTCCTTCAAAACCATCTTAACGAAGGCCAAGGTTTCCACCCGCATGACGGTTACCACCCCCACACCCACCACTGAGGTGGCGTCTGAGGATGATGAGGGACTATTTGAGGAGCCAGAGGAGACCCAGGAGATAGTCCCCGTACCAAAGATGTTTCTTAACCTAATTCAGAAACAGTGGGCACAGCCAGGCACAGCTGCCTCGCACAGTAACATTGACAGACAGCTGTACACAGTTGACGCTCCCCTGGAGGACCTACTCAAGCTACCCCCGGTAGATGCCCCAGTGCAGGCTCTCACATCCACGTCAGTGCTACCCCCTGACCTCTTGGAAGGTCTCAAGGCGGAGGACAAGAGGTCGGAGAGGGCATGCCACAAGACCCACATGGCGGCTGCCTGGGCCATCAAGACGGCCACCTCAGCCTCGTTCATGTCCAGAGCCACTCTTAAGTGGCTCCGAAAGCTGTTAGCGAAGGTTCCAGCAGGGGATGCTAGAGCTAGGCAGGAGCTGAGAAAGATAATGGCAGGTGTCTCTTACACCGCCGACGCCACCCTGAGCTCTGCAAAGTTCGCCTCTAGAGCCCTGGCCTCCAATGTAACCTCCAGGAGGCTGCTTTGGCTCCGCCACTGGAACGCGGACATGCGCTCAAAGTGGAAGATCGCTTCCGCTCCCTATAAAGGGGGGAAACTGTTTGGCGAGGTCCTTGACCCGGTGTTGGTGGAAAACAGGGACAAGAAGAAGGTCATGCCTTCGGTCTACAAGAAGGCGGACCACAAGAGGTCGGGTTCCTTTCGAAAGCAGTCCTTTCGGAACACAGAACCTTCCACCAGTTCAGGGCAGTTCCATCGGCCCTTTAACCAGGGACCAGATAGGGGGCAGGACCGCCACTCCTTCAGGGACAGAGGCAGACAGCAATCCTTCTCCAGACGCCCCTTCAGAGGTGGATCCGGTTCCCGTCACTTCCGAAGGTTCAAGTGACTCCCCGACGGACGCTCCCATAGGGGGCCGCCTGCAGCTGTTTCAGGCGGCCTGGGAGCAAACCACGTCGGATCAATGGGTCCTACAGACCATCAGGTTAGGGCTCACCCTGGAATTCCTCTCCATGCCTCCCAGGCGATTCATCCGCTGCCCCACCCCATCCTCTCCCCTCAAGAGGTCTCTGATGGAACAGGAGGTGGCGCACCTGAGGGGGATAAATGCCATAGAGCCGGTTCCGGCAGAGCAGGCAGGGTCAGGCTTCTACTCCATCCTGTTCCTGGTCCCCAAGAACTCGGGAGGATGGAGGGGGATCCTAGACCTAAAGCTGTTGAACAAGCACCTGGCATACAGGCGCTTCAAAATGCAGTCTCTCCAGTCCATCCTGAGCTGCATCCGGACAGGAGACCTGCTGACCTCGATAGACCTTCAGGAGGCCTATCTACACATTCCAGTCCGGGAGACGCACCGCAGATTCCTCAGGTTCTATTATGCGGGCCAGCATTACCAGTACAGGGCCCTTCCCTTCGGCCTGTCGTCCGCTCCGAGGACCTTCACGAAGGTCCTTGCCGCGGTCCTGGCGTCCCTCAGGGCGCGGCCAGTCAGATTACAGGCGTACCTAGACGACATAGTGATCCAGTCGTCCAGCCACCGACAGGCGCTCAGGGATCTCCGGCTGACCATGAGGACCCTCGAACATCACGGGTTCTCCATCAACCTGAAGAAGAGCCACCTGAGCCCTACCACCAGTCTGACACATCTGGGAGCGGTCATAGACACCATCTCCGGCCGCGTCTATCTGTCTCCAGAGCGGGCGAACAGCCTGATCCCACTGGCGCTGAGGGTAGGATCATCAGGAACCGCCCCCATCGTGCTCCTGTCACAGCTCCTCGGGAAGATGATATCTTGCCTCTCCATCGTGCCTTGGGCGCGCCTCCACTCGAGACATCTGCAGTGGTGCCTCCTACCACACCAGCGAGCCAAGGAGAGCGACTCACCCAGACACGTACCAGTCCCAGACAAGGTCAGAGCGTCTCTAGGGTGGTGGACAGCGAGGTCCCTGGCCAAGGGATGCCTCTTTCGAGAGCCAGAACGGACCGTCATCACCACAGACGCCAGTCTCTACGGCTGGGGTGCCCACCTGGACCAGCAGGTGGCGCAAGGGAAATGGTCACCCGAGGAACTCAAACACAGCATCAACTGGCTGGAGCTCAGAGCTGCGCGCCTAGCACTTCTCCACTTCCGCCCGAGGATCAAGAACTGCCACGTGCTACTGCTCACGGACAATGTGTCCACCAAGGCCCACATCAACCGACAGGGGGGCACCCGGTCCAAGTCGCTGATGGAGGAAGCAGAACGGCTAGGCCTGTGGGCGGAGAGACACCTGGCCTCGATCAGAGCCGAACACATCTCGGGCGAGAGCAACATCCAGGCGGACTGGCTGAGCAGGGCCACCATCGACAACTCAGAGTGGCAACTACACCCGAACCTCTTCTCCAGCATCACGCAGAGGTTCGGTCAACCAGCAGTAGACCTGTTCGCATCAACAGCAAACGCTCAAGTTCCAAGGTATTTCACCAGGTACCGGTGCCAGGGGGCGGAGGGAGTCAACGCCCTCAGGTGCCATTGGCCCCCGGGCCTCCTGTATGCCTTCCCTCCACTCCCGCTCCTGCCGGGCCTGGTCCGGAAGATACTCAAGGAACAGGCAGAAGTCATAGTGAGAGCCTGGTTCGCAGACCTAGTGAGCCTCTCCGTGGTCAAACCGTGGAGGATTCCGCAGGGGGAGGTGTCACTCGTGCAGGGCTCCATCGAGCATCCGGAGCCACACTGGCTGCAACTGACCGCCTGGCATGTGAAAGGCAACTGCTAGAAAGAGCACAGTTTTCCGAAGGGGTCATCCGGACCATCCAGGCCTCGCGACGAGGCTCGACCACCAGGATATACGATGCCACTTGGAAGACCTTCGTAGCTTGGTGCAGCTCCAGGGGAGTCGAACCCATCTCAGCCTCCATCCCTGACGTGCTGGACTTTCTTCAGCGAGGTCTGGAGCAAGGGCTGGCTGCCAACACGCTCAGGCGCCAGACGGCCGCACTCTCAACCGTGCTAGCCTTCGACTCCTACTCATCCCTGGCTAGACACCCAGGGGTCAGGGGTTTCCTAAGAGGAGCTACCAACATCCGACCACCGGTAGTTCGCAGGTACCCCACGTGGGACCTACACGTGGTGCTAAGGGCACTGATTGACCCGCCGTTCGAGCCCCTACGCACTTGCGACCTACAGCGTCTTACCGTGAAGACGGCCTTCCTAGTGGCCATCACCTCGGCACGCCGTATTTCGGAGCTGGCAGCCTTATCTGTCAGAGACGACCTCTGCATCATCCATGAGGACAGGGTGACCTTACGGCTCGATCCCACATTCATCCCCAAGGTCAACTCAACTTTCCACCGGACCCAGGAGATCGTCCTACCGAATTTTTGTCCAAGACCGACACATCCCAGAGAGCGGCGATGGCACAAGCTCGACGCCAGGCGTGCACTTAAGTACTATATAACACGCACCGCATCCTATCGGCGGTCTGAGGCCCTATTCGTCACCTTCCAGCCCCGCAACATGGGCCAGAAGGCCTCACCAGCCACCATCGGCAGATGGTTACGTAGCTGCATCGCCTCAGCTTATGAACTTCAACGCCAGAGGGTACCTCACCGCATCACAGCTCACTCGACCAGAAGCGCGGCAACCTCGGCGGCCTGGGCAACCCAGGCATCGCTTGACGAGATCTGCAGGGCGGCCACTTGGGCCTCCCCGTCCCAGTTTGTACGTAACTACAGATTGGACAAGTTTGCATCTTCAGAGGCGGCCTTTGGGCGCAGAGTGTTGCAACAGGTGCATTTGTCTACGGAATCTACCAGAGACAGTCTTTCCCGCCCTGGGAATATTTAGCTTGGGCATTTTCCCATTGTTGGACTCTCCAAGCAGCTCACAGGAGAAGAGTCGTTGGCTTACCTGAACGATCTTCTCTGTGAGCTGCGAGGAGAGGCCAACCCCGCCCTAACTCGTAGATTCCTCAAGTTGTGTGTTGTTAAACGTTTGTGTTACTGTATTATAGTTGACAGAAGTAATGGCATTAAAGCCTACGACAATAAAGGAACCAACCAGACGACTACTAGTCCACGCCTAAATTGAAATTCTGGCAAGCAAGCGGAAGGAGGCGTGGCTTTAAAGAAAATCAATCCAGTCCAGAAGGGCAGAAAGGCAGGATTAACCCATTGTTGGCCTCTCCTCGCAGCTCACAGAGAAGATCGTTCAGGTAAGCCAACGACTCTTCCCTTGACCAGGAAGTCCTCAACGGAAGGCGGAATGTATGTTGCTAAGTGAGAAATCGGTTAAGCGAGTTTTTTGCACCCCATTTGATGACTTTTTGACATGCTTTTAAGGGATTCACTGCAGTTGTTAAATTTGTTGATTATTCCCTCGAAAATTAGCCGTTCTCTTTACGGGAAGTCCTCGACTTACGACCCCGGTTGAGCCCAGAATTTAGGTTGCTAAGTAAGCAACTGGTTAAGCAAGTTTTACCTCCCGTTTTATGACTTTTCCTGATGGTGAAGAGATTCACTGCAGTTGCTAAGTTGGTCACTCAGTTGTTGTTGATGGTTTGTTTGTTTTTTTGAAAAAAAAATTATTTATTTTTTAATAAAACAAAAATACAAAAAGGAAAAATCATCATTCTACATTGTGTCCTTTGGAAAGTATGTTGACTTGGTTCCACATAACTCTTGTGCATTTCTAAAACCATTATTACTCATGAATAATCTCGTTTTATAGATTTTGGATCAAAAGATTGATTATATATCTTAATATCATTACACCAGAATTCTTCTCTAATATTCCATATTTGGTCTATCTTCTTCTTCAGACAAGTCTTACTTAAACATAACCACATAATGGCATCCATTGTCTATTCCAAACATACATGCATATATACATACACCTATATATCATCTATAATTTTTCCGCTGCTCTTATTGTAACTCATTGTTTATTAACTGGTAGTTCTTCAATAACATCTAAAACAGTGCAAAATTTGCTAACATTCTCCCCCATTTTGTTAAACTACATTCATCAACATTCCTACACGATTAAATAAAAGTCTTATTGTTTATTTCCAACCCAGTGGTGGGTTTCAAATTTTTTAGAACCTACTCTGTGGGTGTGGCCTATTTTGTGGGCGTGGCTTGGCAGTCATGTGACAGGGTGGGAGGGGCCAACTTGTAAAATGTGGTGAAACTCACTTAACAACGCTCTTGCTTAGCAACCAAAATTTTGGGCTCAATTGTGATGATAAATTCTTTCTTTCTTTTCTTACTTTCTTTCTTTCCTTTCTTACTTTCTTTCTCTCTCTCTCTCTCTCTCTCTCTCCCTTCCTTCCTTCCCATGTTACAACGTTTTCCGCCACGTTTGTTAGGCAAATTCCTGCAGTTGTTAAATTAGCCACACGGTCGTTAAGTGAATCTGGCTCTCTTCCCCCTCCCCCACCCTCCGGTTGACTTTGCTTGTCCAAAGGTCGTTAAAGGGGGCCCCGGCGACCGTCATAAATACGAGTCAGTTGCCAACCATCCAAATTTTGGTCACTTGACTCTGGTTGGGTGACTTTTGGGGGCGATCACCAGGCGGCTGTGAGTTCTAGTCTTCCCTGAGGCATGAAAACTGGTTGGATCTTTGACCCGTCACTAGGCGTCTGTGAATTCTAGTCCTGCCTTAGGCAGGAAAGCTGGTTGGGTGACTTTGGGACATTCACCAGGCGGCTGTGAGTTCTAGTCTTCCCTGAGGCATGAAAACTGGTTGGATTTTTGACCCGTCACTAGGCGTCTGTGAATTCTAGTCCTGCCTTAGGCAGGAAAGCTGGTTGGGTGACTTTGGGACATTCACCAGGCGGCTGTGAGTTCTAGTCTTCCCTGAGGCATGAAAACCGATCGAATGTTTGAACCATCACTAGGTGTCTGTGAATTCTAGTCCTGCCTTAGGTATGAAAGCCAACTGGATGACTTTGGGCCAGTCGCTCTCAGCCCAGCTGACTTCACAGGGTTGTTGTTTTGGAGAAAGCAGGCGGAGGAGGGAGTGCTTAGTTATGTTTTCTGCCTTGGGTGACTTATTAAAGTAACGAAGGCAGGATGATAAAAATAATATTTAAAAAAAAACATTCATCAGCCTAGACCAGAGGTCTCATTCTCGCAGCCCGTGGGCCAATTGAGGCCCGCAGGACGGTATCTTGTGGCCCCCACCGTGATATGAAAGTATAATATATATTATAATATTAATATAATATATAATATAATATTAATATGCGGCCCAGCCTCACCCAGACTCTGCCTCCAGTGGCCCCCAGGTAAATTGAGTTTGAGACCCCTGGCCTAAACTGAATGACGTGCCACAAACTTGGACATCTTGGGGCCTGAAGCAGTTCCGTGGAGGTAGACTTATAAGAACATAAGAACAGCCTTGCTGGAACAGGCCACAGCCCATCCAGTCCAGCCTTCTGTCTCCCAAAGTGGCTCCCCATTTGCTTCAGGGTCTTCCCAAGCAGATATCTTCACCTGCTTATGATTCCCTGCAAATGGCATGGAGAGATCTCCTGCCTATCTCTCCAACCCGGAGGGTGTCCTTAGGCATCAATCATGATAGCCATGGATACCCTTGTTCTCCATGAACTCCTCTCATCCTTTCTTAAAGGTGTCAAGGCTGACAGCTGTCACCACTTCTTCTGGCAGGGAGTTCCATAGACCAGGGATCCTCTGGGTGAAAAAGTCCTTCCTCTTATTTGTTCGAGGTCTAGCTTCCAAAAGTTTCATGGAGTGCCCCCTAGTTCTAGTGTTGTGCGATAGGGAAAACAGTTATTCCTTTTCTACTTTGTCCGCACCGTGCATGATTTGATAGACTTCAATCAGGTCACCTCTCAGGCGCCGTCGTTCTAGAGTGAAGAGGCCAAGCCGTTGCAGCCTCAGATGGTAAGGAAGGTGTTCCAGCCCCCTAATCCTTCTGGTTGCCCTCCTCTGCCCCTTTTCCATTTCCATAATCTCCTTCTGAAGGTATGGGGACCAGAACTGTACACAACACTCCAGATGGGGCCTCACCATAGATTTATAAAGAGGCAAAATGACACTTGCTGACTTATTTTCTATCCCCTTCCTAAGGATCCCTAGCGATGAGTTTGCTTTTTTCACTGCTGCGGCATACTGGGTTGACACCTTCATTGAGCTGTCCACCAGGACACCAAGGTCCCTTTCCTGGTTAGTTGCAAGGAGTTCAGACCCCATCAGTTTATAGATATAGTTGGGGTTTTTTGCCCCAACGTGCATTGCTCTGCACTTACGAGAGAATCCGTTTAGCAACTGTTTCAAAGTTACTGCAGCACTGAAAAAAAAAGGATGAACTCATCAAGAAGGAAGCCGATTGCAGCTAAATTTGGGGGTCCACCAAGTTTAGGCCAAACAACCAAAAGTTCAAAGTTGCGTTGATGATAAACCCTTGATAAATTCCCGTAATGAGCCTTCCTTGGGATGCTGTTAAGCGTATTACAGAGTTCGTGCTCCGTTCCCATTTAGTCAGCCTCGTGCCTTGGATTCAGAACAGGTGAGAAGAGACTTTTAATACCGGATTAAGTCATGTGCTACTCAGGGATTATCAGTGGAAATATCTGTGTGTCTGCAGATTGAGATTTGCCCACTATCTCTGTAATCTCTCCTTGCTGGCTAGGCACATACTGAAAAATGTAGACAGGGAGCCCTCAACCACAATTTATTTCATTTTTTTAATTCATTCATCAAACAAAAATTACACACACTCGTGTTTTACAAATAAATACAATATCAGAGTTGGAAGGGACCTTGGAGATCATCTAGTCCCTGCCTAGGCAGGAAGCCCTATAACGTTTCAGACAAATGGCTATCTTCTTAAAGATTTCCAGTGTCGGAGCATTCACAACTTCTGGAAGCAATTTCTGTTCCACTGATTGATTGTTCTGTCAGGAAATTCCTCCTCAGTTCTAAGTTGCTTCTCTCCTTGATTGGTTTCCACCCATTACTTCTTGTTCTACCCTCAGGTGCTTTGGAGAATAGTTTGACTCCCTCTTCTTTGTGGCACCTTCTGAGATATTGGAAGACTGCTATCATGTCTCCTTCTTTTCATTAAACTAGACATACCCAGTTCCTGCAACCGTTCTTCATATGTTTTAGCCTCCAGTCCCCTAATCCTCTTTCTTGCTCTTCTCTACACTCTTTCCAAAGTCTCCATCTTTTCTACATCGTGGTGACCAAAACTGAATTCCGGATTCCAAGTGTGGCCTTCCCAAGGCCTTATAAAGTGGTATTAACACTTCACGTGATCTTGATTCTCTCCCTCTGTTTATGCAGACTAGAACTGAGTCCCTTCGGGGAGACAGGGGCAGGATAAAAATCTAATAAAATTGAAAAATTGAAAATTGAAACTGTGTTGGCTTTTTTGGCAGCTGCTGCACACGGCTGGCTCCTATTTCAATGGTTGTCCACTAGGACTCCCTCTCACAGTTACTGCTATTGAGCAAGGTACCACCTATCCTGTACCTGTGCATTTCATTTTTGTTGCCTAAATGTAGGACCTTACTCTTTTCGCCATTGAATTTCATTTTGTTAGATAGTGCAGCTATCTTTTTGACAGCTCCGTCTCGTTAAGGTGTGGATTTCCAACCTTGGCAACTTTTAAGACCGGTGGGCGTCAACTCCCAGAATTCCCCAGCTAGCCATGCTTGGTTGTTTGCCTCCAGACATTTCATTACCCAACTAATTAACTTCATCAGTGCACTCCAAGTACATAAACTAAAGACTCGGAAATCACCCCAAACACCACAATTTGACCCTATGCTCCATATATTCTGTTCCAGGGTGGATTTGATTTAAATCATGATTTAAATCACTAGTAAAAAAGCTTGATTTACATAAAGACTAATTCTTGCTGGTATAACATAATATGCAAGTAGATGAAGATTTTTAGAATAACAACTTTTCATATTAGTTTTTTTATCCCCAGTTTAATCGGTTAATCATTCATATTTGGACAACTTTTCTGTTGTACTTAGGAAGGAGAAAAATAATCATTACCTTAATAATAACAATTTAAATAGATTTATTCAACTGGAACAATAACATTACAGCACATGTTATTAGCTTAAACAAACATCCATGTTTGTTAACTAATTTGGCTAAACAAAATACATGTATTTTAAGAAACTTAGACTTTCATTTTGTAGTACTGCTTGTCTGCTTGACCCTTCCTCCTCACACTTAGTTTCAATTTCTTCTTGTGCAGATCTATTCCACTCCAAACAATCAGAAAAATATTGTTTCTATTCTATTCACTGAACTTCTTGAAACTTAGCACTGAAGGGGTTGATTCTGTATTCATAGGTTTGTAGAAGTTAGGATTAAGGTCTTTTTTTCAACTCTGTTCATGTTATAACCTTTTTGCTGGGAAGAAGAGGCACGTGATCTCTGCTGAGTCAAATTCAGTTTTGAGAACTGCAAAAGTAAACCAAGCATCTGTGATAATATCTTGTAGGCAGAGAAGCTGCCCAATAATCTTACAAAAACCTCTGGAAGAGCATGACATTGTGAATGGATTAATGGAATTTATTTACCAAAAAAATTAAACATACACAGCCTTATTCTACATAACTAAAAAACTAATCTTTATTTCATGATGGAAAAACCTTTGGATGGTAATATATTTTCCTCAAAAAGCATTTTATATAAAAAAAAATCCGATTTAAATAAAAAAAATCCGATTTAAATTAAAAAAAGCCAATTTAAATTTTAAAAAATCCGATTTTTTTTTAATCATTGATTTTTATCCACCCTGTTCTGTTCTATTCCTCAATGATCTGTAAATCTGCTTCTGTTCTTTCTGTTGTTGATGTTCCACCTCAAAGCTGTAGGATATTTTTTTTTCTTTTTATCATAAATTTCAGTAGGAAGCCTTTCTCTTTTGCAAAGACCGTTATCGTCATTTAACAGCCCCATAATGCCTCGTCGGGTGGAATCTGGGCAACTGAATGGAGCTCACAGAGCATTTAATGACCGGCTGCCCTTCCTGTCACCAATGCGGAGTTTTGTTTAGCAGATATATTCTCATTGTGCTCAGAGATAGAGAGAGGAGAGAGCTATCTGTTTCTACCTAGGATCGAACTCACAGCTTCCTGGTTGTGAGGCAAGAGCTCCTCCTCTAGGCCACCCACCGCACCATTCTTTCCCTTTGCAAAGACCTGCATCGTATTTAGTTGAGACGCTATTTTTCCCTCAGGAATGTCTCACCTTGGCAACTTTTAAGACTTGTGGACTTCAACTCCCAGAATTCCCCAGCCAGCTTGGAGAATTAGAGGAAACTTAGAGGTCTTCTAGTCCAACCTCCTGCCTAGGCAGGAAACTCTATACCATTCCAGGGAAATGGCTGTCTAGTTTCTCCTTAAGAACCTCCAGTGATGGAGCACCCACAACTTCTGGTGGCAAGCTGTTCCACTGGCTAATTGTCCTTCTTATTACAAAGTTTCTCCTCAATTCCAGGTGGCTTCTCTTTTTGATTCGTTTCCATCCGTTGTTCCTTGTCCTGCCTTCGGGTAGAGAAATTACAACCTTAGCTCTGTTCCTGGTTTATACCTACCTACAATTGCATTAAATGTTTTTTTGGCTATGTCAGATTTGCCTGGAAATATGGTGGGGTGCCTCAGCCTTTCTGTAATTAGGGGTCCTCGGTGCTCTCTGAGCTTGCTGGTTTTGTTGCAGGCGTTTCATTACCCAACTAGGTAACATTATCCGTGCTGGCAAAGGAGTAGTGTTTGCTAACAGATTTCTATTCTGGTGTCTTGCCTGTCTGTGTGGATTAGAGATCCTTGGGTTGGGCTGCTTCCTGTGGCCTATGTCTTGGTTTGGGGAGTTGCTTCCTTGATCGTTGGCCTTTTGGTAATTCTTTGCAGAGCAGGTGCTGGTAATTTTCAACATCTGGCAGTCTTGAACCTGGGGCTGAGTTGCGCATTCCAGCTGCGAAGACCGGTGAAGTAGCTGTGTGAAAGGAAAGCCCCTGAGGTCTTAATAATACGGGCTGGTTTGCTCTAAGGTAGCTTCTAATGTTCCTCCAAGACCTGGCTTGCTCCAACGCTCATTCACACAACCTAATTGAAGAGGCCCAAATCACCAGGCTTTCCAAAAGGTCAACTTAACCTTCAGTCATGTTTCTAGTCCCTTTGGACCTCCATGGCTGCATCATTGACCCATTCCTTGAGTTGCCTTGGGTTTTTGCTTTTGGGGGGGGGGGGGAGGGGAAGCCTTGATGGGTTAGAGCAGGGGTCTGCAAAGTTGGCTCTTTTAAGACTGGTGGACTTCAACACCCAGAATTCCCCAGCCAGCATGGCTGGCTGGGGAATTCTGGGAGTTGAAGTCCACCAGTCTTAAAAGAGCCAACTTTGCCGACCCCTGGGTTAGAGGGCAGGTTCCCCCTTTCCCTGTTCTTTATTATGACCTCAGGGGTCCCATACTGTGATGGTAGGTGTTCTGACCGAGGCTTCCCCCCAAAAAGCACGAAGCAGGTTCCTGGTCCCGACAAAACCCCTTTTATGAAACGAAGGCGAATTCCTCTCATTCGCATTCAACAAAGGCCTGGCAGACAGCCTTTCAAAGGAGTATTTATGAGCACAGACCTCATCTGCCATAGTAAATAGTTCCCTAATGCAGTGCTGTGCAAGGAAAGACTGGGCACCGAGTCTCTGAGATTCCAGGACAGATCTTCACACTCCTGAAACGAATGAACGAACGAACGAATTGTTTCCTGCAAAAGCTCACTCCACTTTCACTCCTCTTCTATGTCCTCTGGGAGGGGCCATTCACCATCCACCTGTGGCCTTACTCCAAAGTCGACCCTGATTTCTACGCAGTTCTTTTCTTCCTTCTGGCAGCTCTGCGCATGCGCACACTGGGAACAGGCTCCAGCTGTTCATCTGCCTCACTGATGTCTGACTCTGAAGGCAGCTGATAACTGGCATACAGCCCTGGCCCCCTCTCTGCCTCCGACACAGAGCCCTCCTCTGAGCCTTTCCCAGCCTCCAGGACTGGCCCATCTTCCTCCCCAACCTCCTCACTGTCCGAATCTGCTGCCAGCTCTGCTGGCCATTAGCGGGGCCACAACAGGTAGAGCTGTCTGGGCCAGTTCAAGCTAGGGAAGTCATCTCCTGGTTAAAAAGAGAAAATTGGGGACAGACCATTGCACGCTGTTCCATACTACATATCCAGGTAACTACCGTATTTCCAGAGCTCTCTACATGGGGCTGCCCTTGAGATGCACCCGGAGGCTCCAGTTAGTTCAGAATGCAGCCGCGCGGGGGATTTTGGGAGTCTCGCGCTACTCCCACGTAACACCTCTCCTGCGCGAGCTGCACTGGCTGCCCGTGGCCTTCCGGGTGCGCTTCAAGGTTCTAGTGACTATCTTTAAAGCGCTCCATGGCATAGGTCCCGGTTATTTGCGGGACCGCCTCCTACCACATACCTCCCTTCGACCTGTCCGCTCCCACAGGGAGGGCCTCCTGAGGTTGCCGTCTGCCGGTCAATTGCGGCTGGCGACTCCCAGGGGAAGAGCCTTCTCTGTGGCAGCCCCTGCCCTCTGGAACGACCTGCCCCCCGACCTTCGTACAATCACGGACCTACGCCTCTTTCGCCGGGCATTAAAAACGCACTTTTTTCATGTGGCCGGCCTGTCATAGTTTTTATTATTGATTTTTAGTCAGTGTTTTAATTATGAATTTGAGCACGGGTCTCAAAATTGATTTAATCTATTTTTAACTCTGTTTGACTGTATTTATTAACTCTGTTTTCATTATTCCTGTGCACCGCCCTGAGTCCCATTGGGGAGAGAGGGCGGTATAGAAATGTAATAAAATATAAAAATATAATATATAATATAGTTCTTGTTCTAAAGCTGACCCTGGAATAAAAGGAAAACAGCCAGAGCGTACCTGGATGGTCTCCAGATGTTTGGGAAGTGCAGCCACCAGAATGCTGGTTGTGGGATTTATAAGTTTACAGGTGTAACCTATCTGGGGGCAGTGATTAAGGAGCGGAAAAATAGACCAGTGATGGAGAATCTCTGACATGCATGTCAAAGGCGACATGCCACATTCACCCAGCCCTGATAACAGTTATTCGGTGGAGGCCACGTGAGAATGGGTTGTGTTTTCATGTAGCCTTTAAAAATGGTGTGAGAAGTCCAGACGCTTCAAAAATGAACTTACAATACAATACAATACAATAGCAGAGTTGGAAGGGACCTTGTAGGTCTTCTAGTCCAACCCCCTGCGTGGGCAGGAACCTTATACCATTTCAGACAAATGGCTATCTAACATCTTCTTAAAGACTTCCAGAGTTGGGGCATTCACAACTTCTGGAGGCAACTTCTGTTCCACTGATTCATTGTCCTCACTGTCAGGAAATTTCTCCTTAGTTCTAAGTTGCTTCTCTCCTTGATTTGTTTCCACCCATTGCTTCTTGTCCTTCCCCCAGGTGCCTTGGAGAATAGTTTGACTCCCTCTTCTTTGTGGCACCCTCTGAGATATCGGAACACTGCTATCATGTCTCCCCTGGTCCTTCTCTTCATCAAACTAGACATACCCAGCTCCTGCAACCGTTCTTCATATGTTTTAGTCTCCAGTCCCCTAATCATCTTGGTTGCTCTTCTCTGCACTCTTTCCAGAGTCTCCACGTCTTTTCTACATCGTGGCGACCAAAACTGTATGCAGTATTCCAAGTGTGGCCTTACCAAGGCCACACTTACTTGTTCTTCTTGCATTTCATTTTTGTGATTATTTGGTGTTTCTTCATACAGTACATGGCACCATGCATAATTGGACTGTATTTTTTTTAAAAAATAAAATGCCTAGGTACTGAGAGAAGAGGGGAGTCAAACTATTCTCCAAAGCACCTGAGGGCAGGAGAAGAAGCAATGGGTGGAAACTAATCAAGGAGAGAAGCAACCTAGAACTGAGGAGAAATTTCCTGACAGTTAGAACAATGAATCAGTGGAACAGAAGTTGCCTCCAGAAGTAGTGAATGCTCCAACATTGTTTTTAAAGAAGATGTTGGATAACAATTTGTCTGGAATGGTATAGGGTTTCCTGCCTAAGCAGGGGGTTGGACTAGAAGACCTTCAAGGTCTCTTCCAACTCTTTTATTCCATTCTGAAGTTATGTATTTTCTGAATTTTGTTGACACATAGGTCCGAAATGTATTCGATTGCCAGCTTCAACCCCTTCGACCGATTCGCTCCCACAGAGAGGGACTTCTTCAGGTGCCGTCCACCAGGCAATGCCAGCGGGCGACGCCCAGGGGAAGGGCCTTCTCTGTGGCGGGCCCAACCCTCTGGAATGACCTACCCCCTGAAATTAGAACAACAACGGACCTCCGCTCCTTCCGCCAGAAGTTAAAGACTCACTTCTTCCATCAGGCCGGCCTGGCATAATGTCTTCCTTCCTAGCCACAAAATGAAATTGTATAAAATTTTTAGGGGGTATTGTTAGGGTTTTAAGGGTTTTAATAGTGATTTTAGCACAGGGGTTAATTTAATTTGATTTTAACATTTGGTATTTGTATATTGTTGTATTTTTGGATTTTTAAATTGCCTGTGCACCACCATGGGGGAGAGGGTGCGGTCTATAAATTAATAAATTATTATTATTATTATTATTATTATTATTATTATTATTATTATTATTATTATTATTATTATTATTATTATTATTATTATTATTATTATTATTATTTTGCAACCTAGAAACCGTTGGGTGCTGACCGAAATCTCTCTTTTGTCTTCCAGATCGTCCTGCATGCTGATCGCCTGTGGATTTATGGAGGGGGCTGGGCGCACTTTTGAGCACTGCCACGCACAGCATCCCTCCCGTTGAAAGAGGACAGCGTCCTGCCCGTACCTGGCCTCCTAGAGCCCTTTGGGCTTCACCATTCAGAGACCCCGTGGATGGCTGTTGAAGTCCGCGGAAAGCTTTTACCGGCAGTCCCCCCATTCTGAGCTGCCCCGGGCTCCTCTCGCTGCCCCCAAATATTTCACATATCCAGATGGGGTAACGTGAAAGCCCGAGAGATAACACCAGCGCGTTCGCTGAATGCAGAGGCCTTGGTGAGGAGGAGGAGGAGGAGGAGGAGGAGAAGAGGAGAACTAAGGAAGTTGCGTGGCACTGAAGGACGACTGCTTAACATTGCACACTACGGATTTTATTTTATTTTTTAAGGAAAACAAAACAAGTATTACTCGGTCTCAAGCACAGGGTCCCTTTTTTAAAAAGAATTCGAGGTTTTTAGAGTATCCAGCGTTATCCTATTTGCACAACATTTGTGTTGATTGTGAGAGGGGGGGAAAGAGTCTGGTCAGGCTCTCATCACTTGGTTCTGTTTTTGGATTTGCGATTGGATTTTTTTTCTCGAGAGGCCACCTCGGTTTGTCTCCCACCATGGCGCGCATGAACAGGCCTGCCCCTGTGGAAGTGTGCTACAAGAACATGAGGTTCCTGATAACCCACAACCCAACGAACGCCACACTGAACACTTTCATTGAGGTAAGATATTGGTGAGAGAGAGCATGAATGTCAAAAGTCACAGAGATTCTTGGTCTTGTGAAATTTCTGGGCAAACCAGGTTCTGGCTTGGTTAGAACTTAATGAGAGACCGCCCAACCTAGTTTTACAGGTAGCCCTCGACATACGACCACAATTGAGCCCAAAATGTATGTTGGATAGCCATTTGTCTGAAATACAATACAATACAATACAATACAATACAATACAATACAATACAATACAATAGCAGAGTTGGAAGGGACCTTGTAGGTCTTCTAGTCCAACCCCCTGCATAGGCAGGAACCTTATACCATTTCAGACAAATGGAAATGGTGTAGGGTTTCCTGCCTAAGCAGGGGGGTTGGACTAGAAGACCTCCAAGGTACCTTCCATAAGAACATAAGAACAGCCTTGCTGGAACAGGCCACAGCCCATCTGGTCCAGCCTTCTGTCTCCCACAGTGGCTCCCCATTTGCTTCAGGGTCTTCCCAAGCAGATGTCTTCACCTGCTTATGATTCCCTGCAAATGGCATTGAGAGATATCCTGCCTATCTCTCCAACTCTGCTATTGTATTATTAATGTATTGATTTATTGAGTTTTGCACCATTTTATGACATTTCGGGCCACAGTTGTTAAGTGAATCACTGGGGTGGATAAGTTAGTATAAACTGGTTGTTAAGTGAATCGGGCTTCCCCGTTGACTTGTCAGAAGGTTGCAAAAAAAAAAAAAAAACCTGACGACATGTTTGCGGGACGTTGCAATGGTCGTAAGTATGAATCAGTTGCCAAGCCTCTGAATTTTTATCGCCTAGTGGTGGAGAATGCTGCAAACATCGTACCTGCGGAAAAATGGTCATAAGTCACATTTTCCAATGTTGTTCTAACTTTGAGCACTCACTAAATGAACTGTCGTAAGTGGAGGACAATCTGCAGTCTGGAACAAGTACAGAGAAGAGCAACAAAGAGGATTAGGGGACTGGAGACTAAGACATATGAGGAACGGTTGCAGGAACTGGGTATGTCTAGTTTAATGAAAAGAAAGATTAGGGGTGACATGATAGCAGTCTTCTGATATCTCAGGGGTTGCCCCAAAGAAGAGGGAGTCAAGCTATTCTCCAAGGCACCTGAGGGTAGGACAAGAAGCAATGGGTGGAAACTAATCAAGGAGAGAAGCAAGCTAGAAAGAGTGCAGAGAAGAGCAACAAAGAGGATGAGGGGACTGAAGGCTAAAACATATGAAGAACGGTTGCAGGAACTGGTTAGGTCTAGTTTAATGAAAAGAAGGACCAGGGGAGACATGATAGCAGTCTTCCAATATCTCAGGGGTTGCCACAAAGAAGAGGGAATCAAACTATTCACCAAGGCACCTGAGGGTAGAACAAGAAACAATGGGTGGAAACTAACCAAGGAGAGAAGCAACTTAGAACTGAGGAGAAATTTCCTGACATTTAGAACAATTAGCCAGTGGAACAGCTTGCCACCAGAAGTTGTGGATACTCCATCACTGGAGACATTGGGCAACCATATCTCTGAAACAGTATAGGGCCGTGATGGTGAACCTATGGCACGCATGCCGGAAGTGGCACCCAGAGTCATCACCCATTGCTCATCCGGGTTCCAGTGCGCCAGCCAGCTGGTCTTCACAGAAGCAGCAGAAACCGTAAGAGCAGTCGCCTGGCGCGCGTGCCCACTTTGAGAAGATAATCTTCCAGTTTCTGGCACATGCATGCACACCAGCCAGCTGGTCTTAGCGCATGCATGCACGCCAGAAACTGGAAGAGCAGGCACCTGGTGTGCATGCGCATGCTGGAAGCCAAAAGATAGTCCCAGTGCGCCGCTGCTCTTCCAGTTGCTGGCATTCCTGCCTAAATGGGGTTGGACGAGAAGTCCTCCAAGACCCCTTCTAACTCTGATGATCTTCTGTGGGTGTGAGACGCCTATAGCTCTGAAATAGAAAGGAACCAACCTTCCCAAGGCTCAGTTATGAAAACACATCTGTGAATCCCGAAGAATCGAGGAATTGTGTGCGCTTCCATCCACTGGAGGTGTTTGTTGTTTTTTTAAAGAAGGTTGCACACCCATTTATCCCAGATGGTCTAAAGCCGTGGTGGTCAACCTGGTCCCTACCGCCCCCTAGTGGGCGTTCCAGCTTTCACGGTGGGCGGGAGGGGCTTTGTCCGATTCTGAAGCACTTTCCTTTTTTTAATTGAATTGACTTCCCTACTTTATAAATCACCCTTAATGTGGAACCGGTGGGCGGTTAGAAAATTGTACTACTAACAGAGTTACAAAGGTGGGAGGTAGGTATAAAAAGGTTGATGACCCCTGGTCTAAAGCAATGATGGCTAAGGTTTCTGTGGCTGAGTGCCGAAACACATGCGTGCACCCATAATGCAATGCGCATGCGGCACTTCCATGCATCCTTCCCTCCTGCGCATGTGTGCATGACCGACCTCATCCATGCGTGCACTTACATCTCCCGCATGTGCCCCCCCTCGTGCATGCATGGCAGAGACCTGAAAATTAGCTGGCTTGCGGGAGGCGTGCGCCATCACGGGTCTAAAGTCTTCTGCCTTGGTGAAAGATTTGGACTAGATGACCTCCAAAGATCCCTTCCGGCCCTATGATCCTAAGAAGGTGACCTCCAACTATCTTCATATCTGATCCTTTTGAGGGAGATTATCTCAATATCTCACTTCAAGGTTTTGACGACCATCTTTAAAGCGCTCCATGGCTCGGGACCTAGTTATATGCGACACCGCCTCCTGCCTCATACATCCCTTAGACCGATACGCTCCCACAGAGAGGACCTTCTCAGGGTGCCGTCGGCCGGGCAATGCCGGTTGGCGACACCCAGGGGAAGAGCCTTCTCTGTGGCGGGACCGGCCCTTTGGAACGATCTACCCCCTGAACTTCGCACCATCTCCGACCTCCGCCTCTTCCGCCAGTGTTTAAAGACACATCTGTTCCATTTAGCCGGCCTAGCGTAACCTCCACAAATGACTATTTTAGACAGTTTTAAATTTGGGGATTTTAATTTGTTTTTAGCGCAGGATGGTATCAAATAAGTTTTTTAAATTTTTTACTTGATTTTGTATTGTATTTTTTAAATTCCTGTGCGCCGCCCTGGGTCCTTTGGGAGAAGGGCGGGGTATAAATTTAATAAAATAAAAAAAATAAAAAAAATAAAGGCACGTTGTCAGATAGGCAGGGCTGTAGCGATAACTCTTCTGGCGTGGATCACCTTGTGGTACCTTCTCCGTCTTGGAAACCATTTTCAAGATGGAACATCTAAACTAAAGGTAGTCCTCCACCTGCAACCATAATGGAACCCAACATTTCTGTGGTTAAGCGAGTCTTAACCCATCTTTCTTGCCCCGGTTCCATTTACAATACAATGCAATAGCAGAGTTGGAAGGGACCTTGGAGGGCCTCTAGTCCAACCACCTGCCTAGGCAGGAAACACTATACCCGTGATGGCAAACCTATGGCACAAGTGCCAGAGGTGGCACGCCAAGCCCTCTCTGCCGTTGCCAGCTGTTCTTCTGGTTTCTAGCCAGCTAGTTTCGTGGTGCCTGAGCGGCAGAAAATGGCCTGAAAAACACCCCCAAAACAAAGACAGCTTTGTGGGCTGTTTTTGCGCACCAGCCAGCTGGTCTTCATGGGCACCGGAGCTTTACAAAACAATCTTTATGTTTTATGGTCTTTTTCGGGCCCTGTTCAGGCCACGTTTTGGACCAGAAAATGGCCTGCAAGCAGCTCCAAAACAGCTTTAAAACGGCCCATACAGCCAAAAAACAGGAATGCGCACACCGGCCAGCTGGTCTTTGGCTTTCCGGTTCTCCAGCACACGCACATGCACCCCCATGCGCGCACCTTCTGGTTTGGGCACACAATGCCGCAAAGGTTCGCCATCACTGCCCTACACCGTTTCAGACCAATGGCTCTCCAACGTCTTCTTAAAGACTTCCAGTGTTGGTCCATTCACAACTTCTGGAGGCAACTTCTGTTCCACTGATTGATTGTTCTAACTCGGGTGGGCAAACCTGGCAACTTTAAGTCTGAAGGACTTCAGCTCCCAGACCTCTCCAGCCAGCAAAGCTGGCTGGAGAGGTCTGGGAGCTGAAGTCCTTCAGACTTAAAGTTGCCAGGTTTGCCCAGCCCTGTTCTAACTGTTCTCTAAGTTCTAAGAGAACTAAGTTTTCCCCCAGTGGCCATTGTATCTTTGAACAGTCACTAAACAAACGGTTGCAAGTCAAGGACGGGCTGAATCTTCAAGAAAGCCTCCTGATTTGAGAAGGTTTACCTAGGGCCCGCTTGAGGTCCGAGAGCCGTTTCAAAGCAGCCCTATTTTAGAAAACGGTTGCAGAGTTTTCCCCGCAGCTGAACTGATCTTGTTCAGACAGGTATAGGTGTGCAGCGTGATCACCTGGACCAGGTGCACTGGTGGTTTCTTCTTCTCCTTTTCCAGGTGCTTTACAGAGATGTCACGCAACAGCTGTCATAAACCCTGCGTACTTTACAGTTGGAAGGGACCTGGTAGGTCATCTAGTCCAAACCCCCCATCCAAGCAGGAGACCTTACACCATTTCTGACAGAGTCCAGTCTCTTCTTGAAAGCCTCCAGGGATGAAGCTCCCACAACTTCTGAAGGCAACTTCTCTTCCATCGGTTGATTGTCCTCACTGTCAGAAAATTTCTCCTTATTTCTAGGTTGAATCTCTCCTTGGTCAGTTTCCATCCATTGTTCCTTGTCTGGCCTTTGGGTTGCCTTGCAAAATACCTTGATCCCCTCTTTCTGGGGCAGCCCCTCAAATATGGGAAGACTTCTATCATGTCTCCCCTGGTCCTCCTCTTCACTAGACCAGCCATGCCCAGTTCCTGCAACCAATCATCCTATGTTTGAGCCTCCAGTGCCCTCATCATCTTGGTTGCTCTTCTCTGCACTTTTTCTAGACTCTCCACATCCTTTTTATAGTGGGGTAACCAAAACTGGATGCAGTACTCTAGGTGTGGTCTTACTAAAGCTTTATACAGTGGTATTAGTAGCTCCCTTGATCTTGATTGTATCCCTCTGTTAATGCAATTTAAGATTGTGTTGGCTTTTTTGGCTGCTGCTGCACACGGCTGGCTCCTATTTAATTAGTTGTCCACTAAGACTCCAAGATCCCTCTCACGGTTCCTGCTATTAAGCCTGGTTTCACTCAGTCTATGTCTCCTTTTGGTTTTTCTTGCCTAAGGGTAAGACTTCGCTTTTCTCTACATCGAATTTCATTTTGTTAGATATGCCCAGTGTTCAAATCTGTTTGTTTCATTTTGGTTGCCTAAGGTTCTACATTTAGGCAACAAAAACGAAATGCACAGGTACAGTATAGGTGGCACCTTGCGCAATAGTAGTAACTGTGAGAGGGATCTTGGAGTCCTAGTAGACAACCATTTAAATAGGAGCCAGCCGTGGGCAGCAGCTGCCAAAAAAGCCAACACAGTTCTAGGCTGCATCAACAGAGGGATAGAATCAAGATCACGTGAAATGATAATACCACTTTATAAGGCCTTGTGAAGGCCACACTTGGAATACGGCATTCAGTTTTGGTCACTACGATGTAGAAAAGATGTGGAGACTCTAGAAAGAGTGCAGAGAAGAGCAACAAAGAGGATTAGGGGACTGGAGACTAAAACATATGAAGAACGGTTGCAGGAACTGGGTATGTCTAGTTTAATGAAAAGAAGGACTAGGGGAGACATGATAGCAGTCTTCCAATATCTCAGGGGCTGCCCCAAAGAAGAGGGAGCCAAGCTATTCTCCAAAGCACCTGAGGGCAGAACAAGAAGCAATGGGTGGAAACTAATCAAGGAGAGAAGCAACTTAGAACTGAGGAGAAATTTCCTGACAGTTAGAACAATGAATCAGTGGAACAGAAGTTGCCTCCAGAAGTTCTGAATGTCCCAACACTGCAAGTCTTTAAGAAGTTGTTGGATAGCCATTTGTCTGAAACAGTATAGGGCTTCCTGCTTAGGCAGGGGGTTGGACTAGAAGACCTCCAAGGTCCCTTCCAACTCTGCTATTGTATTGTATTGTATTATTAAGATCTTAGCCCAAACGATGCCTTCCCCTTCATGTGTCTTTGGCCCTTTTCCACCCCTCTGTTCCCTTCCTGATCTTCTCTTCCTTTTTAGCATGTGCATAGCGCATAGATATGTCAGAGGTTAGGGGTGGTTTTTTTTTGCTGTGGTGCCTGGCCCTTGGCCAAGGGGTGTGCTGTTTATAGCTGTACCTTCCCCTGCCTTCCCTCCAATAAGGCTGTGTTGTCCATAGAGGTTGCTCTGGGCTACAATTCACCGAAATTGTTGCATACCTGGGAGGATTAAAAATAAATGCCCTTGTTTACTCTTTGGATCAGCAAGAGATGGGCGGGCTGGGATAGATTTTCACTATGAACATTCACTGCCGGAGAAGAGTTACACCAATATCAAACCAGTGGTAGGAGAGAGTCATCCGAGAAAGGAATGCGGAGGGCAAAAATGACGATTAATTTTTAGCTATTTTAAATAATTACAGGGACTTGCTGGCTCAGCGGCTAAGACACTGAGCTTGTCGATCAGCAAGGTCAGCAGTTTGAATCCCTAGCGCCGCGTAACGGAGGGAGCTCCCGTTACCTGTCCCAGCTTCTGTCAACCTAGAAGTTCGAAAGCACGTAAAAAATGCAAGTAGAAAAATAGGGACCACCTTTGGTGGGAAGGGAATAGCCTTCCGTGCACCTTTGGCGTTGAGTCATAAGAACATACGAATAGCCTTGCTGGAACAGGCCACAGCCCATCCAGTCCAGCCTTCTGTCTCCCACAGTGGCTCCCCATTTGCTTCAGGGTCTTCCCAAGCAGATGTCTTCACCTGCTTATGATTCCCTGCAAATGGCATTGAGAGATATCCTGCCTCTCTCTCCAACCCGGAGGGTGTCCTTAGGCATCCATCATGATAGCCATTGATACCCTTGTTCTCCATGAACTCCTCTAATCCTTCCTTAAAGGTGTCGAGGCTGACAGTTGTCACCACTTCTTCTGGCAGGGAGTTCCATAGACCAGTGATCCTCTGGGTGAAAAAGTACTTCCTCCTCTTTGTTTGAGGTCTAGCTATCAAAAGTTTCATGGAGTGCCCCGTAGTTCTAGTGTTGTGCGATAGGGAAAACAGTTTTTCCTTTTCGACTTTGTCCACACCGTGCATGATTTGATAGACTTCAATCAGGTCACCTCTCAGGTGCCATCGTTCTAGAGTGAAGAGGCCCAGCCATTGCAGCCTCAGATGGTAAGGAAGGTGTTCCAGCCCCCTAATCCTTCTGGTTGCCCTCCTCTGCCCCTTTTCCATTTCCATAATCTCCTTCTGAAGGTATGGGGACCAGAACTGTACACAATACTCCAGATGGGGCCTCACCATAGATTTATAAAGAGGCCACATGACCACAGAGACGTCTTCGGACAGCACTGGCTTTGAAACGGAGATGAGCACCGCCCCCTAGAGTCGGGAACGACTAGCACAGATGTGCGAGGGGAACCTTCACCTTAAATAATTACATTGAATTGATCAATTGTCCTGCAGCGAGTTGGCCATGGGGAGTTGGCCGCAGTCAGGTGGCCATAGCAAGTTGTGCCATTCACAATGACAGCAATTCTTCAGAATGTCCCCAAAGATCGCCATAGGGTTCAAATTATTCTCCAAAGCACTTGCAGGCAAGACAAGAAACCATGGATGGAAACTCATCAAGGAGAGAAGCAACCTGGAATTAATCAGAATTAATCAGGGGGCATGCACGCACGCTAGAAAATGAACTTTGGGTTTCAAGCATGTGCATGCGGGCCAGCTAGCAAGTTTTCCAGTTACTGATGTGCATGCGCCAATCAGCTGGCTTGTGCACATGCCCTCACTGGAAAACAGGAGACCAGCTCTTCCTCATGCGCAAAGGCCAGCTGATCGTCGCATGCGCATGCGCGCACAAAACCCAGAAGAAGAATGGGCGCCACATGTGCCAGGCAACATGGCTCCATGTGCCACTTCGGGCACACGTTCCATAGGTTTGCCATCACGGGTATAGGTTGAGCAGCGGGCTGGACTAGAAGATCTCCAAGGTCCCTTTTTCTAATAATATTCTACTATGTTGTATTTAATATCTTCTCCTCCAAAAATGTTAAAGGTGGTCCGGAATTTGAACAAAATTCACAATGGCAATAAAAGGTTTCAGAGGAAGGATTCGGCCAGGCTTCTGAAAAGTGTCCTGCTTAGTTAAGCACGCCTCGATTTACAACGTTGCGTTTAGTGATTGTTCAAAGTTACGACGGCCCTGGAAAAAGTGACTTGAGACCGGTTTTCACGCTTAACGACCGTTGCAGCATTCCCCGTGGTTACACAATTCCCCCTTTTGTGACCTTCTGACCCTCAAGGAGTCCAGATTCACTTAGCAACCGTGTTCCTGACTTTATCCACTGGCGTGGTTTACTTAACCACTGTGGAAAGGAAGGTCATAAAACGGAGCGAAACTTGCCTCGCTGAAGCAACCTGTCAGGCCCGGAAGTCACCTTTTGCCTTTGGGCCTTGAGGCCTGACACGTTTTCTGCCGTGGGAAAATGGAATGGGGGGGATTATATAACAGGTGGGCGATATATAGTCAAAATAACATTCCTTTCTCAGAGAGCCAAGGCCGTCTTGCCCTGCAGCTGCGGTGGTGTGATTAGGAGGCATCTCCATTTTTGGATAGTGTTGGATTGGGCCATGGGATGGACATGTGGGTGCTGGGCAGGGACTTGGACTTTCTTTTGGGTGGGGAAAACCTGGAAACTCTCAGATTTGGGGTTTCCCAGATGTGCCAATGGGGCATCTCTTTTTTTTTAAAGTTTTTTTTTTATTTTTTTCATAACAAATAACCAACATTTTTTTATATTATTAAATATTTACATCAATTTGTCTTAGCATCAACCCCCAAATACAATTATTGGCTCTTCTGCTCTCCCTGCACCATAGCTGTACCTTATCCATCACTTTCTTCTCCCTCTCTCTTTCTTCCTCCTTCCTTCCCTCTGTCATCCTTCTTTACTTCCCCTCTCCTTCTCCTCTTCCCCCCTTTCCACACCTTCTTTCTCTCCTTCCTCCTTTGCTCCTATCCCCCTCTTCTTCCCTTACCTCTCTCCTCTACTCCAGACTCTTCATCTCATTGATTTGAGTGCATTTCAGCCTCCATTTTATGTTGATGGTATTTATAATTTCATTTCAATAAACATCTTTAGTTTTAACATACCTCCTCCTCCCTTTTTTGAAAGGGGAAAAAAAAGTCGACATAGGCAAGAAAAACCAAATGCACAGGTACAGTATAGGTGGTACCTTGCTCAATAGCAGTAACTGTGAGAGGGATCTTGGAGTCCTAGTGGACAATCATTGAAATAGGAGCCAGCCATGGGCAGCAGCTGCCAAAAAAGCCAACACAGTTCTAGGCTGCATCAACAGAGGGAGAGAATCAAGATCACGTGAAGTGTTAATACCACTTTATAATGCTTTAGTAAAGCCACACTTGGAATACTGCATACAGTTTTGGTTGCCACGATGTAGAAAAGATGTGAGAACAATGAATCAGTGGAACAGAAGTTGCCTCCAGAAGTTGTGAATGCCCCAACACTGCAAGTCTTTAAGAAGATGTTGGATAGCCGTTTGTCTGAAATGGTATAGGGTTTCCTGCCTAGGCCTTGGACTGGATGACCTCCAAGGTCCCTTCCAACTCTGCTATTGTATCTAGCAATTATGTTTTTAAGCCAATATGGCATCGCTAATAAAATGGAAACTTTGAGGAACGTCTAGCCTCGTAGTCTACTTTCGTTGGGGGTGTTACTTTGAACCCTGACACAATCAAAATTTTGGCCTCAACTGTATGTTGTCTACCTTATTTCCAAAATTGGCAGGTGCGCCACATCTCGATTGGCATTGAAACTGCCCTGACTTGACCCAACTTTATAGAATCAAGGGGACTCAGATGATGACCCCGGGACCTTCAAGTCCTCAAGTCTTCTGACTTAGGATCGCTAAGAATCTGACAACAGCAACTGCTTGGGGACAACCCAAGGAGCGGGTTGTGTAAGCACTAAACCGAGCAGATATTCCAAAACAACATTCTTCTCGCCCAAGAAACCCGAGACCGCTGGCCATGCTCCCCACATAGCTTGCTAGCCACGTTTTGGCCATTAAGAAGAATTAGTGCAGTCCTCAGGTCCCGAAAATAGCTCTAAAATCTTAGCTCGGCCAAAGGGACCATGATTGGCAGGCCTTTAAGGTCAGGGTATCAATAGATCTTGCATTTCGGTGTTTAACAACAATCTTACAAGGAGCGGTGTGGTAGCCTAGAGGTGGAGTTCTCGCCTCGCAATCGGGAGGCTGTGGGTTCGATCCTAGGTAGAGACGGATATTTCTCTCTCTCTCTCTCGGGACACCGAGAATGTACCTACTGAACAAAACTCCGCATCGGCAACAGGAAAGGCCTCTGGCCATTCAAGCACTCTGCTACCTAGCTCCATTCAGTTGCCTAGACTTTGCCCCGCAAGGGATTATGAGGCCAGTAAGATGAGTCCTTGGATCGCGCCAGCTCAATTAATGACCGTTCCAAGGGATTTTTTTTCACAACGACGGCCTCTGAAGCATGCCCGTGATCCTGGGGTCAAAATTCAGGTGCACAGCAACTGGTCCATGCTATAATGGCCATTGCCGTGTCCCGAGGTCACTTGATCCCCTCTTGCGACATTCGGACAAGCAAAGTAGCTAGTGATGAGAAGGGCCAGGGGAGGCATGATAGAAGTCTTCCCATATTTGAGGGGCTGCCCCAGAAAGAGAGGGTCAAGCTATTTTGCAAGGCAACCCAAAGGCCAGACAAGGAAGAATGGATGGAAACTGACCAAGGAGAGATTCAACCTGGAAATAAGGAGGAATTTTCTGACAATGAGAACAGTCAACTGATGGAAGAGAAGAAGTTGCCTTCAGAGGCTGTGGGAGCTTCATCCCTGGAGGCTTTCAAGGAGACACTGGACTGCCACTTGTCTGAAATGGTGTAGGGTCTCCTGCTTGGGCAGAGGGTTGGACTAGATGACCTACAAGCTCCCTTCCAACTCTGTTCATCTATTAAAGTTGTTGGGGAAGGCAGATTCACTTAACAAGCGGGTTATGAACTTATCAGCCGCAGGGATTCAGCAAACAACGGCAGGGAAGGTTGCAAAGCAGGACAACACTCACTTAATGACAGAAATTCTGGCGGTCGAGGACTACCTGTAAAGCACTCCCTAGTGCTTTACAACGCTCTCTTGAGTGATTTACGAATGTCGGCCTATTGCTCTCAACAATCGCGACCTCGTTTTACCGACCTCGGAAGGACGGAAGGCTGAGTCAACCTTGAGCCCGGTCAGGATCGAACTCCTGGCTGTGGGCAGAATTTTTCTGCAGTACTCCATTCTAACCAGTGTGCCCTCTAGGCTGCTAACATTCTGACTTATTGCATAAGGTTAGCCGTCAACCTCGTTAGGTAGAAGACCGTAATTATTTCAATTACAGGATCGTCCTCGAAATATGACCACCCTTCAGCCCAACATTTGCATTGCTAAGCAAAACAATTGTCAAGGGAGTTTTGCCCTTTCATGACACCGTCGTTAAGCGATTCACTAGTTAACCGTGACAACCGTCTTGTGAATCCAGCTTCCCCCTTGACTTGGCTTGTCCGAAGGTCACAAAAGGTGATCGCATGACCCCAGGACTCTGAAACAGGCATAAGTACATGCCAGTTGCCAGGCCATCTGAATTTTGATCACATGACCACAGTGGTAAGTGTGAACAGGGGGGTCCTAAGTCACTTTTTTCAGGTCTGCCGTGACTCAGAACGGTCACCAAACAGATGGTTGTGAGTCAAGGCCTACCTATAGTTGAGAAGCCTAAAGCCTAGAATAGAATAGAATAGAATAGAATAGAATAGAATAGAATAGAAATATGGGAATAGAATAGAATAGAAATATGGGAATAGAATGGAGAGAATAGAATAGAATAGAATAGAAATATGGGAATAGAATAGAATGGAGAGAATAGAATAGAATTGAGATGAGATGAGAGAATAGAATAGAAATATGGGAATAGAATAGAATGGAGAGAATAGAATAGAATTGAGATGAGATGAGAGAATAGAATAGAATAGAAATATGGGAAGAGAATAGAATAGAATGGAGAGAATAGAATAGAATGGAGAGGAGAGGGAATAGAATAGAATAGAGGAGAGAATAGAATAGAGAGGAGAGAGAGGAGAGAAGAGGGAATAGAATGGAATAGGGGAGAGGATGAGAGAATAGAACAGAACAGAATAGAAATATGGGAATAGAATAATTAATAATAATAATTTATTATATTTATAAACCGCCCCCTCTCCCCAAAGAGACTCGGGGCGGTGTACAGGAAAATTAAAACCATCTAAAAACATACAATACACACAAAATTAAAAGCGAATTAAACTATCCTGTACTAAAATTTAAGAACCTTAAAATTACTACCCATTAAAACCCAATAAACAATTTGAGAAAACAGACTGGGGCGAGAAGCATAAATAGAATAGAATAGAATGGATAGAATAGAATAGAGAGGAGAGAATAGAATAGAATAGAGGAGAGAATAGAATAGAGAGGAGAGAGAGAAGAGGGAATAGAATGGAATAGGGGAGAGAAGAGAGGAAAGAGGAGAGAATAGAACAGAATAGAATAGAATAGAATAGAATAGAATAGAATTCTTTATTGGCCAAGAGTGATTGGACACACAAAGAATTTGTCTTTGGTGCAGATGCTCTCAGTGTACATAAAAAGACATGGAAAGACATGGAAACTAATCAAGGAGAGATGCAACCTGGAATTAAGGAGAAACTTCCTGACAGTGAGAACAATTCATCAGTGGAATAGAATAGAATAGCACAGTTGGAAGGGGACCTTGGAGGTCTTCTAGTCCAGCCCCCTGCTTAGGCAGGAAATTCTATACCATTTCAATCAAAGGATTATCCAATCTCTTCTTAAAAACCTCCAGTGTTGGGGCATTCACAACTTCTGGAGGCAAGCTGTTCCACTGATTAATTGTTCTCACTGTCAGGAAGTTTTTCCTTAGTTCTACATTACTTCTCTCCTTGATTAGTTTCCACCCATTGCTTCTTGTTCTGCCCGCACGTGCCTTGGAGAATAGCTTGACTCCCTCTTCTTTGGGGCAACCCCTGAGATATCGGAACACTGCTATCATGTCTCCTCTATATTTTTTTTCATTAAACTAGACCTACCCAGTTCCTGCAACCGTTCTTCGTATGTTTTAGCCTCCAGTCCTCTAATCCTCTTTGTTGCTCTTCTCTGCGCTCTTTCTAGAGTCTCCACATCTTTTCTACATCGTGGCGACCAAAACGGGATGCCGTATTCCAAGTGTGGCCTTACCAAGGCCTTATAAAGTGGTATTAACCCTTCAGGTGATCTTGATTCTTATAGAGAATTGCTACGACAGCAATCTTAAATATTTTCCCCTTTTCTTCCCCATCTTCAACAGGACCTGAAGAAATATGGCGCAACCACAGTTGTGAGAGTGTGTGAAGTGACCTACGACAAGACGCCCCTGGAAAAGGATGGCATAAAAGTGATGGTGAGTCTCTTGCTTTGGAATTTTATTTTATTTTATTTTTTAATCTCTGCTGAAGAACAAGCATCACGAATGGAAGAAATGGATCGTTACAGGGAGTCCTTGACTTATAACAGGTTCGTAGAGTGACCGTTCGGAGTTAGAACAGCACTGGAAAAAATGGCATTTTTCATACTTAACAACCATGGCAGCAACACTCCGGAAGATAGGCTTACGGTACAGAAGGATCTTGACAAACGCGAACATTGGGTGCTATCTAACAAAATGAAATTCAATGGGAGGAAAAGGAAGATTTTCCAGAGTGAGTTGCAGGATGGTCCAGTGATGGTATTAACACGTCCAATTGGCCTCGAGATTGGGTTGAAGCTGAAGCCACGCCTCTGTGCTCCTCCCTTCTGACTCCAGTTTCAACTCAGTCTCGTCCGAGATGAGACATAACAAAATTGGACTCTTGATCGTTTTGAATTTTCCTGGACCCTCTTCACCTTATCCCTGCTTCTCCAGCTGTCCAGAGACCCAAACTCCATTCCACAGTGAGTTCCCTGTGCTTTTCCAACCACCTGGGGTTTGGGTGGAAGATTTGGGGACTCCAAAGGCTCGGTCGCTGTTCCCCGATCACAGCAGCCTTTTGGGGCTAATGGGCCTGGGGTTTCCAGCCCGACAGTCCTCACCTTCCCCAGCTGAGAGGCGTCGAGGACGAGCACAGAAAAGAGTGCAAAGGTTTTTTGGCGCTCCGGCAAGCCGCTGGAGCGGCGGAGAGAGGCGCGCAGTTTCCGACACCTCAGGAAACCTCTGCAGCAGCCTCAGAGCACGCCGATCGCGGCGTTTCGCATCGGGGCGAGCTGCAAGGAGGGAGGAGCCATTTTTTCCTTGCTGCTGCCAACGCGAGTGGAGGCGAGGGCGGATCGCGACAGAGAAGGCTCCGTTGCGATTTCAACTCAGTTTCTCGCGTCACAACTATGATGGAGCCTTCCTGTAACAGTCATGAAACGGCCTTGGGATTTAATCATTTTATTTTTCCCCAGTCATCTTTAAGCAAAACCGCTGCAGTCACTAAGCGAATGCTGTGGTCATTAAGTGAATCGGTGGTTTGCCATGGAGTTTCCTCAAAATTGAAATTAAATCAGTACGTGGTGAAACAGCCGTATGACTGTAGAATGCTACCAGTAGACAAAATTGCATCCAAATCAGAAGTCCCTGTTTTCACACCCATGGTGACTTAGATTTGTGGCAAGTTCAGGATGACCGCTATCCTTGCCAATTCTTACTGGTCTTTGGGGCTGGAGGGGGGGAAGCAAACTGGTGGGAAAATGGAAGAGCAAAGAGAATGACAAGCGATGTGTTTAGGGGGAGAAATTATTTGAATTGTGAAGAACCCCAACTATACATACCCTTCGAGGCTCAAAAATTGAAGATTGAAATTCAGTGGGTTTATTTGACCCCAGGCTCCCATCCCATGTAGAGCATCATCGGAGTTCAAGATCACGTGAAGTGTTAATACCACTTTATAAGGCCTTTGGAAGGCCACACTTGGAATACGGCATTCAGTTGTGGTTGCCACGATGTAGAAAAGATATGGAGACTCTAGAAAGAGTGCAGAGAAGAGCCACAAAGAGGATGAGGGGACTGGAGGCTAAAACCTATGAAGAACGGTTGCAAGAACTGGGTGTGTCTAGTTGAATGAAAAGAAGGACCAGGGGAGACATGATAGCAGTCTTCCAATATCTCAGAGGTTGCCATAAAGAAGAAGGAGTCAAACTATTCTCCAAAGCACCCGAGGGCAGAACAAAAAGCAATGGGGGGAAACTAATCAAGGAGTTTCCTGACAGTTAGAATAATTAACCAGGGGAACAATTTGCCTCCAGAAGTTGTGAATGCCCCAACACTGCAAGTCTTTAAGAAGATGTTCGACAGCCATTTGTCTGAAATGGTATAGGGCTTCCTGCTTAGGCAGGGGGTTGGACTAGAAGATCTCCAAGGTCCCTTCCAACTCTGCTATTGTATTGTATAGAGTTGAAAGGGACCTTGGGGGGTCTTCTAGTCCAACCCCCTGCTCATGCAGGAGACCCTATAGCATTTCAATCAAGTGCCTGTCCAGTCTCTTCTTAAAAGTCTCCAGTGATGGAGAACCCACAACTTCTGGAGGCAAGTTGTTCCACTGGCTAATTGTTCTTACTGTCAGGAAATTTCTCCTTAGTTCTAGGTTGCTTCTCTCCTTGATTTAGTTTCCACCCATTGCTTCTTGTCCTGCCTTTGGAGAATAGTTTGGCCCCCCTTTTCTTTGGGGCAACCCCTGAGATATTGGAAGACTGCTATCCTGTCTCCCCTGGTCCTTCTTTTCATTAAACTAGACATACCCAATTCCTGCAACCGTTCTACATATCTTTTAGGCTCCAGCCCCCTAATCATCTCTGTTGCTCTCCTCTGCGCTCTTTCCAGACTGCAGATAGTCCTGCAGTTCAAAATTACAACAGCACTGAAGAGAGTGACTTTAACGACCGTTTTTCACAGGTAACAACCTTTGCAGCATCCCCATGGTCAGGTGATCAAAATTTATCTGGAAAATAAAGCGAAGATTCTTCATCGCTTGATGCAAAATGCAGCATCTGTTCCTCTGTTGAGTCATCCAGGTTAAGCCTCCATGCTGAGCAAAATGGAAATTTGCCACAGGAGCCTGATGCTCTTTTGATCAAGAGACATTTCCCTCTGGAAAGAGATGCAAAAGGGAAATCCTTGGGAAATTGCCGGATTTAATGTACAGCATCCATTGGGAGGTATAAACCAGTTAAAAGAGCTTTGGGAGGGAGGGAGGGGGGGGAAAGGAAGGAAGGAAGGAAGGAAAAAGAAAGAAAGAAAAGAGAGAGAGGGAAGGAAAAAAGGAAGGAAAGAAAGAGAGAGGGAAGGGAAGAAAGAAAGAAAAAGGAAGGAAAGAAGGAAGGAAGGAAAGAAAGAAAGAAAGAAAGAGAAAGAAAAAGAAAGAAAGGAGAGAGTGGAAAGGAAAGGAAGAGAGAGGGAAGAAAGGAAGAAAAAGGAAGAAAAGAAAGAAAGGGAAGGAAAGAAAGAAAGAGGGAAGAGAGAGAGAGAAGGAAGAAAGGAAGGAAAGAAAGAAGCCCCTCTTTGCACTGATGATGTTGCCTAGTCAGGTTATGAAACTTCTGCAAAAAAACCACCAAGCTTACAGACCATCAAGGACCCCACAGTTCTCTCCACAAACCCCACTCCCTTCTAGTACTGACAACATTACCTAGTTAGGTAATGAAACGTCTGCCAGAAAACCACCTAGCTCAGAAAGCACCACAATGGAAAAATGAAGCGATCTGAACAGGTGGAAATGTGATTTAAAAAATATTAGAATGTGCAGAAATGGATAGGCTAACACTTATGATTAAGGAAAAAGAAAGAAACTGAATAGTTTTTGACTTGGGACCTATTTTTTCAATTGTCAGCTGACAAAAACAGGAGCTAGAAACAGGCAAATATATGGAAAGGGTCAGTGATATAAGGAAGATATGTTAAATTGGTTAAACAAACATTATTATTATTATTATTATTATTAATATAATTATAGCCAATTCTAATGTAATGAATATTGTTGTAAACGTTTTGATTATTATTTCCTAAAATTATTTGTACCCAGACAACACGCTGTTTAATTGAAATTGGAATATTTATATGCTATAAAATAAAATTAAAAAAAAAACTTGGGGAGTGGGGAGAAAGCCCCAAAGACCCCACAGTTTAATGCTGAGCTACAAATATTCCTTTCTATGGGTAAAGCTTTTGTCCCCAACGTACAAATTAAGGAGCCCTTTCCTGACTTTCTCAAGAGGTAAAGTCTTTTTTTTAAAAAAAAAGACTTTTAAAGATCTTTTGCAACAGAAGGAAATTCCTCACGCACAGCCCCAGAAATGTCCCAGCTTGCATAATCCTACATTTTCTTTCCCTTGGGCAACAGCTCAAAATCTTGGCAGGAAAAAAAATGATAATTATATTATTTCTGGTCGCTTAGAAGCAACTCCCTACAAGTGAGACGAGCTGTGATGATTACGATAGGGTATTCATTCCTCCACCAGTCGTCATTGGGAAACATCGAAGTCTCAATCCCAGCCATTAAAAATTCTGCCTCTGGAATGAACATCTGTACTTGTAAGGCAAACTTGAGCAATTCCTGTTTTTATTTTTCTCCTATTCGGTGCTGTGTTAGGAAGGGAATTAAGTAAGCGGGCTTGAGATTCTGCCTTTCTATCTTCGGGATTACTCTCCTAAAACCCAAGCGAAAGGGACTGCTGTGTTGGGTGCAAACTATGAAATTGCAAAAATAAAGAGAATATTTGCAGCTCAGGGTTGCAATGAGAAGTTTGTGCACCTCTGCTTGGTCACTTTCTTACAGACGTTTCACGACCCAAACTAGGTAACATCATCAGGGCTAGCAGTGGTTTTGATCGTGAAACATCTGCGAGAAAACCACCAAGATCGGAGAGCACCAAAGACATCTCTATCTAAATAAAAAGGTAACTATGAGTTTGTTCAAAACCGCTAATCTCCGAAAGTCCTGCACCGATCACTTCCAAATTTTCACATGACGTTCCTTACAAATAACCGCACCAATGATATATATAGATTGTGTAGATGTCACACCTGTACCAGGTACACGCAATGGAAATGTAAAAAATGTAGGTAGATGGATACAGAGAGAGCAGTGAGCCACAGGATGACATAATACAAAATGTCATAATACTCTGTCCATAAGATTCAAGGAGAAATACAGTAGGTAGGTAGGTAGGCAGCTATAGGGATAGAGAGAGGGAGGGAGAAATGCAGTAGGTAGGTAGGTAGAGGGATAAAGAGAGGGAGGGAGAAATGCGGTAGGTAGGTAGAGGGATAGAGAGAGGGAGAGAAATACAGTAGGTAGGTAGGTAGAGGGATAGAGAGAGGGAGAGAGAAATACAGTAGGTAGGTAGGTAGGTAGGGATAGAGAGAGGGAGGGAGAAATGCAGTAGGTAGGTAGGTAGAGGGAGAGAGAGGGAGAGAGAAATACAGTAGGTAGGTAGGTAGGTAGGTAGGTAGGTAGGTAGAGGGATAGAGAGAGGGAGAAATACAGTAGACCTCTACAGTGTCACGCGATCCCCTTTTGCAGCCTTCCAACAAGCAGCGTCAAGGGGGAAGCCGGATTCACTTAACGACCGTAACTGGACAACTGCAGTGATTCACTTAACAGCTGTGGCGAGAAAAGACGTACAATGGGGCTAAGCGTGCTTCACAACTATCTTGCTTAGTGATAGCAACAGCTTTGCCGCCTCTCCCCCCCCCCCCCCCCCCAAATCAGTATTTCCGGTTCTTGGATTTTCGGCAAACAAATGGGTTCGCTTAACGACTGCAGCGTTCACATTTATAACTCCCTGTTTGCTTAATGACTTCCGCAAGCCTGTAAAATCAGGTTGGCCGTGTGGCCGGCTTGTTTGACGGCCATTGTCCCTTAACGGTCATAACCCGAGGACTACTTGTAGTTAAATGCTTTTGGGGGGTAGCCCCCCAACTGTGATGGGCCATTGCAATGCCAAGAGGAGATGATGGGAGTTGTAGTCCGACTTGGAAAGAAAGGCACCCGACTGGCGGAAGCTGACTGAAGCCAGCCACTCTAACTGTGTTGGTGGTACCTCAATCCATGCACGACCCTTTCAGTGGCAGGCAGCCAATTCATAGGTACACTCTATAAAACAGGGTTCCCCAACCCCCAGGCCGCGGACTGGTGCCGGTTCGTGGCTTGATAGTAACCGGGCCGGAGTGAATGGTGGAGAGAGTTGAGCAAGTCTTAGGAATGTGTAGCAAACGCTCCGCTATCCTGGCGGCTGGATGGAGCGCTCCCCGGAGGCAGGGGGCAACGGCCTGCATTGGGGGGGTTCGGGGCACCACCCGGCCCTGCGCAAGGGGAAGGAGCTGCCAGGCCCTCCTGCCCGGGACGCAGCCCGTCCTTCCCTGCCCCAGCCGAGGATCCTTCGCCCGGGACCCCTGGCAGCTTTCCTGCCCGGTTGCACGTGACCGCCGAACGCGCTGGAGGCTCCCACTGGTGCGCGGAATTTTTTTTTACATGAAACCGGTCCCTGGTGCCAAAAAGGTTGGGGACCCCTGCTCTATTGCCAAAAGGATTCGCTCCCCTGCCTTTACTCGCATAGGAACTTACAGTGAGTGACATCCCATTCTTAATCCATAGGGTTCAATAGGACGTCGGTCTACTGCGCCCTGTTCTTGAGCTAATCTGAAGGCCACATGAAGTTTGGAGGTCCGTAGCGATGGACTCTGCAGGACGTTGGCCACCTCTTCGCACTAGGCGCCTCAGCATCCGCTGACCCCCGCTCCGTCCGTTTACGTGGCCTCCCACTCCGTGGCTGAGTTGCTGTCGTTCCCAAACACTTTCACGTTCTTACAATACATCTGACAGTTGACAGTGGAAGATTTAAGAGCGAGGAAATTTCACAGCTGGATTTGTTGCCCAGGTGGCCTCCTATCCCAGCTCCATGCTGAGCTCCTGAGAGCGACCCACATTCTTTCACCAATGTTTGTACCAACAGCCTGCATGCCCAGGTTCTTGATTTGATACCCCTGTGGCCATGGAAGTGATTGGAATCCCTGATGGATTATCTCGAAGGCACCTGGGGGCAGGACAAGAAGCAATGGGTGGAAACTAATGAAGGAGAGAAGCAACTTAGAACTGAGGAGAAATTTCCTGACAGTTAGAACAATTAACCAGTGGAAGAGAAATTGCCTCCAGAAGTTGTGAATGCCCCAACACTGCAAGTCTTTAAGAAGATGTTAGATAGCCATTTGTCTGAAATGGTATAAGGTTCCTCCCTACGCAGGGGGTTGGACTAGAAGACCTACAAGGTCCCTTCCAACTCTGCTATTGTATTGTATTATTGTATTATTTGGATGGGTGAGCAAATACTTTTGGCAATATAGTGTATGTGGGCAGAGGTAGTATTCGGACGATTCGGACTGGTTAGAGCGAACTGGTAGTGGCGACCTGCGAGTGGGCTTCCCGCCCCGGCTTTATGCCGTCCTATTTAGCCACGTTTTCGAAAGCCGTGCGCATGTGTGCAATCACGAAGCCAGCGTTGCGCGCATGCGGCGAACCAGTGGCAAACCTCTGTGAGGTTGTGGGCTCCCCCTCCCATCAGAAGATCTCCCAGCAGGCTCCCAGTTTGGGTTTCAGGGAGTTCTCTTGTGCGGCGAAGGAGTACTCCGCGGTTGCTTCCTGCCCGCGGCCGAGGGCCAGTCCTGAGCTGCAGGTGCAGGGTGGATCAAAGGACGCCTCGGGTGCAGGTGCTTTAATCTGAACCTTCTGGGATTTCCGTTTAAAACGGAGGAGAAGTAGGGGGGGAGATAACGTCGTAAAAAGAAACACATATTTTGATTGGAAAAGTACAAGCCGCTTCATGTGTCCTGTTTCGCCCGCATCCCAGCTGTCCGTCTGGAACTGCTACCCCTTCTTCATGCATAGTGCAACTTTCTTTGTTTCCGAAATCTTCCCCCCCCAGGACTCTCGTCTGGGGTCCAGAGATAATCTTTCCTGGCTGTGTGAATGTGGGATTTCAGGAGCTTTCTGTTCTGACCGAGGCTGCCCCGATAAACCCCTTTTATTTAATTGACAGTGAATTCCTCTCCAGCAAAGTCTTCCCTCTCCCACAGTCTTTCTGCATCAACAGAGGGAGAGAATCAAGATCACCCGAAGGGTTAATACCACTTTATAAGGCCTTGGTAAGGCCACACTTGGAATATTTGCATCCAGTTTTGGTTGCCACGATGTAAAAAGAGATTTGGAGGCTCTAGAAAGAGTGCAGAGAAGAGCAACAAAGAGGATTAGGGGACTGGAGGCTAAAACATATGAAGAACGGTTGCAGGAACTGGGTATGTCTAGTTTAATGAAAAGAAGGACCAGGGGAGACATGATAGCAGCCTTCCAATATCTCAGGGGTTGCCACAAAGAAGAGGGAGTCAAGCTATTCCCCAAGGCACCTGAGGGCAGGACAAGAAGCAATGGGTGGAAACTAATCAAGGAGAGAAGCAACTTAGAACTGGGGAGAAATGTCCTGACAGTGAGAACAATTAATCAGTGGAACAGAAGTTGCCTCTAGAAGTTGTGAATGCTCCAACACTGGAAGTCTTTAAGAGGATGTTGGATAGCCATTTGTCTGAAACGGTATAAGGCAGAGGCAGAGGGTTGGACTAGATGACCTCCAAGGTCCCTTCCAACTCTGCTATTGTATTGTATTGTATTAAGATAGTTCACCTTGATCAGGATTGGAGAGTGGCCAGACCGATATGTTTCAGCAATACTTGGCAAAATGCAGGAATGAACTCATGGTCTCCTGCAAACTCCACTCCCCTTTCGCTCCTCTTTTATTTCCTCTGGGAGGGGCCATTCGTTGTCCACCTGTGGCCTTCCTCCTAAGTCGACCCCTGTTCTTTAGCTATTCCCTTCGTCTGGCAACTCTGCACATGCATACACTGGGAACAGGCTCCAGCTGTTCCTCTGCCTCACTGATATCTGACTCCGAAGGCAGCTGATAACTGTCAGATGGCCCTGGTCCCCTCTCTGCCTCTGACCCAGAGCCCTCCTCCGAGCCTTCCCCAGACTCCAGCACTGGCCCATGTTCCTCCCCAACCTCCTCACTGTCCGAATCTGCTGGCCGGCCACAACCCATGTAACCCTGGGATGCTGAAACTGTCATAAATACAACTTAGCATTTGACTTTTGATCACATGACCAAGGGGATGCTCCAACCGTCATAAGTGCGATAAACGGTCGTAAGTCACTTTTTTCAGTACCGCTTTTAACTTCAAACACAGTGGTGGGTTTCAAATTTTTTAGAACCTACTCTGTAGGTGTGGCCTATTTTGTGGGCGTGGCTTGGCAGTCATGTGACAGGGTGGGAGTGGCCACCTTTTAAAATGTGGTGAAACTCATTTAACAACACTCTTGCTTAGCAACCAAAATTTTGGACTCAATTGTGATGATAAATTCTTTCTTTCCTTCCTTCCTTCCTTCCTTTCCTTTCCTTTCCTTTCTTCCTTCCTTTCTTTCCTTTCTTCCTTTCCTTTCTTCCTTTCCTTTCCTTCCCGTTGGGTCACTGGCAGCAGCGGGCCAGATTTACTTCCAGGTCCGCCGGTGGAACCCCCTCTCACCGGTTCTCTAAATTTCACCAACCGGCTCTCGCGAGTAGGTGCGAGCCTACAGAAACCCACCACTGTTCAAACGGTTACTAAATGAATGTCACTTGAGGGCAATTCGTACTCCCATTTGTGGGCCTTAATTTAACAAACACCGTAAAATATTCCCCTTCACCCTCTTCCTGTCATTTGAGAATGTCCCCCTTGATCTCTGGTTGTCTTCTCCAGGATTGGCCCTTTGATGATGGCGCTCCACCACCCAACAAAATTGTGGACGACTGGCTCAACCTGCTGAAGACCAAATTCTGCGAAGACCCCGGGTGTTGCGTTGCTGTCCATTGTGTGGCTGGTCTGGGACGGTGAGTGCCACCCCTGACGGGCACCGATACAGTAAATACAGTGTCTTTGTCGTGGATGTTTCTCTTTGCACAAAACTAGGCAATTATCTACGGCCAAGAGAAGGAGCACCTTCCCTGGTTTAGGATGTACGCGATGGGGAAACATTGGTTGATCGGCACTTGGTCTAGACCAGGGGTCTGCAAAGTTGGCTCTTTTAAGACTGGTGGACTTCAACTCCCAGAATTCCCCAGCCGGCTGGCTGGGGAATTCTGGGAGTTGAAGTCCTCCAGTCTTAAAAGAGCCAACTTTGCAGACCCCTGGTCTAGACCAGTGTTCCTCAACCTTGGCGACTTTAATAGAATTAATTCTGCATATGCTAGGATAAATGATGTACCAAGAGAAGTTCATATTAAATTTTTAAGAAGGTCTACAAGGGATGAGATACTGAGAGAGCTCAACGGGGTGGGCCATTAAAATATCAAGACAAAGAGATTGCCATATTAAAACAGATCCCCCCCAAAAATTCGAGAGATTAGGAGGAAGTATTCCTTCTTATCCAAAAGATTATATAAAAAAGGGATCTGGTTTAAATGGTTGATGCCTGAGGGATTGCTGGTATACTGGGAAGGGGGTAAAGTTAGAATTAAAACAATAGGAGAGGCGGAGGCTTTTCTTAGAAAGCACTCCAGTTTCAGTTTATTCAATTTATACCCCGCCCTTCTCCAAACTGACTCAGGGCGGCGCACAGGAATATTAAAAAACATACAACAAACCATATAAAACTTTAAAAAACTTATTCAATAAATACAATCCTGTGTTAAAACCAAATTAAAAATCCCCAAATTTAAGTCAGTAGTGGAGGTTACGCTAGGCCGGCTAGATGGAACAAATGTGTCTTTAGACACTTGTGGAAGAGGCGGAGGTCGGAGATGGTACGAAGTTCAGGGGGTAAGTCGTTCCAAAGGGCTGGGCCTGCCACAGAGAAGGCTCTTCCCCTGGGTGTCGCCAGTCGGCATTGTCCGGCCGACGGCACCCTGAGAAGGCCCTCTCTGTGGGAGCGTATCAGTCTGAGAGATGTATGGAGCAGGAGGCGGTCTCGCATATAACTAGGCCCCGAGCCATGGAGCGCTTTGAAGATGGTCGTCAGAACCTTGAAGCGCAGCCGAAAGACCACAGGAAGCCAGTGCAGCTCACGCAGGATTGGTGTTATGTGGGAGCGTCTAGGCGCTCCCATAATCACCCGTGCGGCTGCATTCTGGACTAACTGCAGCTTTCGGGTGCACCTCAAGGGAAGCCCCATGTAGAGAGTAGTCGAGTCGAGAGGTCACGAGTGCTTGAGTGACTGTGCGTAAGGCATCCCGGTCCAGTAAGGGGCGCAATTGGCGCATCAGGCGTACCTGATGAAAAGCCCCCCTGGCCACGGCCGCCACATGATCCTCCATGGACTCCCCACTCCTAGAAGAAAAAGAGGGAGCAGGAGGGGCCGCAGCTCTGCCCATTGGAAAGAAGGAGGAAGAAGAAACTATTGCTAAGAGACTCAGTCCCTTCCAACTCTGTTAATCTGTTAAAGTATGTTTTGAAATTCACTGTAACCAAGATGGATGTTTAAAAAAAAATGATTGAATGCATGAAATGTAATATGATATATCTATTTCTCACCACTCAGTTTTAACTTTTATAAATTTGTACAGGGTTATTTAATTTGATTTTAGCTTTGTATGTATTGCCATGTTTTTAGTAGTTTTAATTTTACCTGTACACCGCCCCAAGTCCCCTCGGGGAGAGGGGGCGGTCTAGAAATTCAATAAAATAAAATAAATAAATATTTTTTTAAATGTATTTGTGTGAAGCCCCGGAGGCGATCACCAACCCCGACATGGAAGTCCTAAAATGTTATCATTGAACCTTACCATCTCCCCTTTTCCTATAAAAATTGTAAAAATCAATAAAAATTGTTTGGGAAAAAACAAAAAACCTTGGCGACTTTAAGTCCTGTGGACTTCAACTCCCACAATGGTGGGAATTGAAGTCCACAGGACTTAAAGTCGCCAAGGTTGAGAAACACTGGTCTAGATGCAACTTGGCAACTTTAAGACGTGGGAGGGACTTCAACTCCCAAGATTCCTCGCAGCCTTGGCTGGGAATTCTGGGAGTTGAAGTCCGTCAGTCCCCGTGTCTTAAAGTTGCCAAGTTTAGAAAACAGAAGCCTTAGAAGGTTCAGTTTTGTGCCCAACAAGAACTTAACGTGGAATTTTTCAACCTGGAACTTTTTAGTCCCTTTCAACCTTGACATCCTGAATGATCTTCTTCAGCTTTTGTTCTTAATTTTTTTTTTGACATTTCTTTTTTTTTAAATAACTTTTATTAAGCTTTTTTTAAAAATTAAAAAACAAAACCCCAATTTCCACGCGTTACAGCGAGCCCATATAAGTATTGTTGATACCGTTTGTATTTACATAAGCTCTATTGATATATTCTCTAATATACTGTATAATGTATTATACAATCATTTAAAATATATTAATACTTACAGATTTGTACACTGCCGTCATATTTGTCGTAACTAATACTTAGTTCTTAGACAGTATCTCACGTCTGTTGTCCAACCGTTTATACCATCTGTTCTACATTTTATAGTACTTTGATTCTTCTCTATCCTTCAGTTCCATGGTCAACCTATCCATCTCTGCACATTCTATAGATAGATAGATAGATAGATAGATAGATAGATAGATAGATAGATAGATAGATAGATAGATAGATAGATAGATAGATAGATAGATAGATAGATAGATAGATAGAGATAATAGGTGGAGATGATGGATGGATGGATGGATGGATGGATGGATGGATGGATGGATATAGCTTTCTACCTGGGTGGCCCGTAGGGTGAGCCGAAAGACAGAAAAGGGAAGCAGTTCTGCTCTCTCCCATACTTGGGGCTTATCAGGGTGTTGTGACATTATATATACTTATTCCCCTGGCTCAGTTGATGAAGGAGGAGGACCTGTGGCTTAGTGGCAATTACAACTGCCTAATGTGTAACACTTCCCAGGTTCAAATCCCAGTAACCGTATGGCTAGCTGATGAGAGCTAAATAGCTTGAAATAGATCTATATTAATCTCCCTTTATTTATTTATCAGCACAAACTTAACATACATACATATCAAGTTTTTTTTTCATTTTTATAACATACAAATCACATGTATAATATTACATAGCCAACATTATATTGTATTATTAAATGTTTACATCGATTCATCTTCTCATCAGCTCCCAAAAACAATTATTGGCTTTTCTTCTCTCCATACACCGTATTTGTACCATATCTATCACTTTCTTCTCCCTCTCTCCTTTCTTCCCTTTGTTATCCTTCTCTTCTCTACTTCCCCTCCTTCTCCCTCCCCTTTCCACTCCTCCTTTCTCTCCTCCCCTCCCTCCCTCCTTTCTTCCCTCTGTCGCCCTTCTCTTCTCTACTTCCCCTCCTTCTCCTCCTCTCTCCCCTTTCCACTCCTCCTTTCTCTCCTCCTCTCCTCCCCTTCCTACTTCCTTTCTTCCCTCTTTCGCCCTTCTCTTCTCTACTTCCCCTTCCTCTCTCCTTCTCCTCCCTCCCCTTTCCACTCCTCCTTTCTCTCCTCCGCCTCCCTACATCCTTTCTTCCCTCTGTCATCCTTCTCTTCTCTACTTCCCCTTCCTCTCCTTCTCCCCTTTCCTCTCCTCCTCTCCCCCCCCTTGCCCTCTCTCCTATCCCTCTCTCTCCTCTATTTCCCCTTTCTCTCTCCTTCTCCTCTCCCCCCTTCCCTCCTTTCTCTCTTCCCTCCCTTACCCTCTCTCCTATCCCTCTCTTCTTCTCTTATCTCTCTCCTGTACTTCCCACTCTTCCTCTCATTTACTTGGTGTATTTCAGCTTCTGAGCGAACCTCATTTTATGTTGATGGCATTTATAATTCCATCTCTGCACATTCAAGTATCTTTCTTTCTTTTTTTCAGTTTTGCTCTTTTTTTCAAATTGGACTTAGAGAAATAACATCACTTCTTCGGCCTCACTTCTGTCTTTTCCTCTCTAGGGCTCCGGTTCTGGTGGCGCTGGCCCTGATTGAGAGCGGGATGAAATATGAAGACGCCATCCAGTTCATTCGACAGTAAGTGCCCCTCTGTTGTGGTGGAGATGAACGACCCCCAGGTCAGTGGGGAACTACTTGGCACATCCCAAAGGAACAGGCGGTTGATAGGAACCTGCCCTGCTGGGCTGTACCACTTTGGGGGATAGAGGGGGAGGTGCTTAAAATCGCCCCTCCCCAATCCGTAACAAAACTGTAATCAATGCAATATCTTAAGCAGGAGAAACTGCTTACAATCTACCGTATTTTTCAGAGTGACTTTTCCAAAGTCACCCAGCTGACTTTCATGTCTAAGGTGGTACTAGAACGCACTGTCTCCTGGTGATTGGCCCAAAGTCACCCAGCTGGCTTTCATGCCTAACACGGGACTAGAACTCCCCATCTCCTGATGATTGGCTCAAAGTCAGCCAGCCGACTTTCATACCTAAGGTGGTACTAGAACTCCCCATTTCCTGATGATTGGCTCAAAGTCACCCAGCCGGCTTTCATGTCTAAGGTAGTACTAGAACTCCCCATTTCCTGATGATTGGCTCAAAGTCACCCAGCCGGCTTTCATGTCTAACGTGGTACTAGAACTCCCCATTTCCTGATGATTGGCTCAAAGTCACCCAGCTGGCTTTCATGCCTAACACGGGACTAGAACTCCCCATCTCCTGGTGATTGGCTCAAAGTCACCCAGCCGGCTTTCATGTCTAAGGTGGTACTAGAACTCCCCATCTCCTGGTGATTGGCTCAAAGTCACCCAGCTGGCTTTCATGTCTAAGGTGGTACTAGAACTCCCCATCTCCTGGTGATTGGCTCAAAGTCACCCAGCCGGCTTTCATACCTAAGGTGGTACTAGAACTCCCCATCTCCTGGTGATTGGCTCAAAGTCACCCAGCCGGCTTTCATACCTAAGGTGGTACTAGAACTCCCCATCTCCTGGTGATTGGCTCAGTCACCCAACCAACTTTCATGCCTCAGGCGGGACTAGAACTCCCAGTTTCTAGCCTTAACCACTAAACCAGAGTGCCTCCTCCGTACATTGGAAAGATGCTCTTCGCTTTCAGACATTTTGAGAAGCACTCAACATGCCTTCCTCCTCCTCCTCCTCCTCCTCCTCTGCAGGAAACGCCGAGGAGCCATCAACAGCAAGCAGCTGACCTACCTGGAGAAATACCGTCCCAAGCAGCGCCTGCGCTTCAAGGATCCCCAGAACCACAAGAATAAATGCTGCATCATGTAAACCTCCGTGGGGGGGTCTCCTGGCTGGAACCCTACCCGAGGGGTTGGGGGGGGAGGCAGAGGGAGACGAACCATGCCACACTCAAAACGCACAGAGCTTGTACTTTCGGACATTTGCATTTCCCCCAAATTTGCCCCTTCCTCTTACTATTATTATTATTATTGGAGTCGTTCCCAAGCAAGGAGAACGCTGGTTTGTCCCCACTCCTGTTTGGTTTCAAAGCCGCGAAATAACGGTGGTTTCGCCCCCCAACCTCATCCCCTTCCCTCTCTCCTTCCTTGAACCGAAATATTTTGTCTTTTCCGGGGGGAAAAAGCTCTTTGTACAACGACATCAACTTTCAATGCAATAACTCCGGAAGCTAAAGTCTAGAAGGCCGTTGGGTTTGGAGGGGCCTGTAGTTAAAGCCCAACTTATTTCTGGGCCGAGGTGTAAACCTAGATACACCGTGGAGCTGAGTTAGTTGGGGGTGCGAGGGGTGGGGTTGTTGTGATGTGCTGTGCTTGGTTGGCTGGCTTTCACGTTTGAAACAGGTTGCTGGGTCATGCTTACCTGCCAGAGGGGTGAACAGGAGACCACGTGGTCTGCAGAGAGGAATCCACTGACCCCCCGAGGGGGTCTTTCGCGCGTCACAATCCTCAACTCCGACGGTATGCCGTTTCCCTTTAGCCCGGTGTTTCTCAACTTTGTCAACGTGAAGATATCTGGACTTCCAACTCCCAGAATTCCCCAGCCAGCGAATGCTGGCTGCGGAATTCTGGGAGTTGAAGTCCAGACATCTTCAAGCTGAGAAGGTTTGAGAAACACTGCTTTTTAAGCCCTACCTAGCCCACGAAGTCATAAAACTCCCCCATCGATCGGATAAGCGTTGCTACTTTTGGATGTTCTTGGAGAAGAAATGGGTGTTGAAGTTGGAAGTTGGAGAGGGGACAGGCTTGGAAGAGGGAGAACCGAAGGATTTAGGAAGGTGGGGAAAGGAGGTTTGGGAGGTGGGAATTATTGATCGTATCTTGATTTGGGTGGGGGTCTCAGCATCGTTGGTCACCATAGGTCCAGGCATTTGGAGGAGGAAGCTGAGAAAATCTCTTTTCTGGAGGGTTGTTGGGGGGGTTTTTTTCGTCTTGTGGAAGTGTCTGGCCAAGAATCATTTCTCGTAAACATTCAGTATTGTGGAATTGATGTTTTTTTTAAATCAAGCCTCTTCACATCCCCAGTGATTTTACAGATTCCTAGACCCGGGATGGCAAACCTTTGCACTGAGTGCCCAAAGTGGATCAGCTGGCTAGCTGATCTTTGCGTGCGCCAGGCAACCGGAAACCCCGAAGAGCAGCTGGCTGGCATGCAGATGCCTGATTTTTTTAGTCATTTTTCGGGCCTTTTCTGGCGCGGAAAAACGGTCTGAAATAAGTCCCAAAACAGCCTGAAAACGGCCTGTTTTGGGGGCATTTTCCAGGCTGTTTTTTGGACTGCTTTTGGATCAAAAGGCGATCTGGAAAACATCCTGTGAAAGGTCTGAAAATGGCCCAGGAAATGCCCCCAAAAGGTCTGGTTTTTTGGACATTTTTAGGCCATTGTCTGGTACTCCAGCACCCGCAAAGACCAGCTGGCACACCGGAAACCAAAAGAGCAGCTGGTGATGGCATGTGTGCCCACCGAGTGGGCTCTGCGTGCCACCTCTGCCATCAGGGCCCTAGAGCAAGGGTGGGGAACCAGGGCCCTTTTATGACTTGTGGACTTCAACTCCCAGAATTCCTCAGCCTGGCTCAGGAATTGTGGGAGGTGAAGTCCAGCAAGTCATACAAGGGCCCTGGTTCCCCACTCCTGACCCTAGAGCAAGACTGGGCCATTGCGATCCCTTCACGACCTATAGACTTCAACTCCCAGAATCCCTGAGCCAGCATGGCTAGCTCAGGAATTCTGGGAGTTGAAGTCCACAGAGGGTCAAGGGGGGCATAATTGCCCACACACCCAACCTAGAGGGAACTGTTTTTGAGTTTTTTTCTCCAATGTGTGTGCAATGCACTTTTGTACATAACTTCCTCACCTGACACTCCTTGTGAGGAGAAATCACCAGGACTATATCCATTTCGGTCCTGGTCACTCAGGGGACTGATTACTATATATATATATATATCCAACTGCCAGTTGTGGTGTTTTATCCATGGAAACACAGGTGCCTGCGTAGATCTGGGGGGCATCTCCTGTTCCCCGAAACAGCCCAAAACGTGGTTCTCTTAATCCAGAAAAATCTCCTGAGTCAATCCAGCCCGAACTAACGAAAGAGTTGAGACTTTTTAATCTGTCCTCCTGTTTATATATTTATATGATGACGATTTTAATCGCCGACTGGTTTCTTCTTTCAATGCGGGTGGATGAGAATCTTGAGGGCTGGGATTTGAAATGTAGAAATGAAAAGCAAGAAAGGTTTCCCACCAAGGCGCCTGAAATAAATCTTAAGTCAGGGCCATTTTAAGTTCCTTCTATAACATAGTCTTCCTGCCCCGAGCTTAAATCCAATTTTATTAGCCGCGGGGATGTGCCTCCACAGTTGTTTCTGAGGCTCTCTGTGGAGAGAAAAAAAGGAAAGCACCAGGTTGAAAATCAGGGGTGTATTCCCTTCCCGTTTGGAAATGTGAGCGCTCTCATCTGTGCATGCGCTCAGCCTTCCGTGCAGGTGCTTTGGCAGGGGATAGAGCCGTGGCAGGCGGGTGGGCCCACCCGCGATTTCCACTACCGGTTCGGGCGAAGCGGCCGAATACCACCTCTGTTGAAAATGGAGAGCCTTAAACGGATGAAATAAGGTGTCATCCGTCAGCTTTGGGTTATTTAGGGACGATCCAATTGTCCCAGAAAAGAGACTTAATGAGCTTAGATGCTGGATGAAGGATGCTCATGCGGTTGGTGGTATTAGAAGACCAGGGAATAAGTGACGTTTGGCCGCCTGCCTGGATACCTACAGCGAACTTGTGGTTTGGGGGGAGAGGCAAGGATTCGTTCAGCCGTTGGGCAGAAGGAGGACTTGGATCCTAGTTTGATTTAGCTCTTTGTAGATTGTGAGACTTTCTAGAACCCACCCAAAAGTTGTCACCCGCGTGTTGCTTTCCCTCAAAGCACTCCTTGGGTGAGTATCACTCCATAAACCAGGGGTTGGCAACCTTAAACACTCAAAGAGCCCTTTGGACCCACAGAAAAGAAAACACCGGGAGCCAAAAAGGTCCTAACCAGAAAACCCCTCATTCAATTCTGGAGCTGACCAGAAGTCTGGTTCCTCCCACCATAGAGTCTCCTCCTAGCACAGAGTCCTTTTTCCTCTGGTGACCGGAGGTTCCCCACCATAGAGTCTCCTCCTAGCGCAGAGTTCCTTTTTCTCTGCTGACCGGAAGTCTGGTTCCTCCCACCATAAGAGTCTCCTCCTAGCACGGCGTCCTTTTTCCTCTGCTGACGAGAAGGCCGGTTCCCCCACCATAGAGTCTCCTCCTAGCACAGAGTCCTTTTTCCTCTGCTGACCGGAAGTCCGGTTCCTCCCACCATAGAGTCTCCTCCTAGCACCGTGTCCTTTTTCCTCTACCTGTTCTAACCGAAAGCCCTATCAATTGTGGAGCTGACAGGAAAACCCGCCCCTTGCCATAGAGTCTCCTCCTGGCGCACCGTGCTTCCCCCCCCCCTCCAAAACTGGAAGCTCCTCTCAAAATTGTGGCGCCGACTGGCAACGGAGCCACAGCAGAGGGATGAAAAATCCACATGCGGCTCCAGAGCCGCAGGTTGCCGAACCCTGGGATAAAGTCTTGACTGACATTTCAAGAGGCTTTCTAGATTTTGGAGAGTTTATCTTTGCAGAGCTGCTTCATGTGGTCTCTCTCTCTCTCCCTCCCTCCTTCCCTCCCTCCCTCTCTCTCTCCCTCCCTCTCTCTCTGGAGCATCCAGATAATTGCTTTTCTAGCTTAGCTTTGGGACCTGTGGTTGGTTTCCAAAGAGGAGCATCCTATCTTGAAACTTCCATCGTTTTCCTATTCTTCTTGAACATGCTGCTATCATCCATGGATGTTCCAGCACAGATATAACATCCATGTTGGGTTGAGCGAAGCTCACGATAGAGCTATCTTAGGGTGGGGTGAATTAACGGAAGTCCATCTACGGTAGTGGCGCATGCACACCGGCCAACTGGTCTTTGCATGCGCACCAGAAGCCGGAAGAGTGAACAAAAGTGTGCCGGAAACCGGAAGATCATCTTCCCGGCGTGCGCATGCATACCAGCCGGCTACTCTTCCAGTTTCCAGTGGTCCTGTGCGTCTGAGGACCAGTTGGACCACACGCCAGAACCCAAAAAAGTTATGAGCAACAGCTCGCGTGCCCGGAGAGATGTCTCTGCGTGCCACTTCTGGCATGCGTGCCATAGGTTTGCCATCACAGTCCTAGCACATACGCTGAAGACGGCGTTCATCTCCTACCAAGATACAAACTGTCTTACTAAGTACTGTAATCTCCTCCACCGTTGTCCAGACGCTTCCTTCAGGATCATGAGATCTAGAAACTTCCCCCCCCCCTTTTTTTTTTTTAAAAGAAAACCAATGAAATTTAAGAGGTGGCCCTCGTGGCTTGCGGTCTGTTCCCCTCTTCTAACTCGGGAGCCAAAGCTTGACTCAGCGCATTCTTCCTGCCAAGTTTGTGGTGTGTCTCTCTTTCAATCCACTGGTGCTGTTCCTGGCATGGGTGATCCAGTTGACTCTGGCTTGAGTCATTGCTTGGAAAAACTCCTTGGGTGCTTCACAAGAACAGATTCGTTGTCGAAGGGTGACCGTGCTTTGTGGCTGTTTGAAAAGTGGTATCATTTCGAGAGTTGCAGAGCGCAGGATATCCTTCACCTCAGACAAATGCTGGGTCACTCAAGTCCCTTTCGCGAGGAAGGCGTTTGGAAGAATGGCGCGTTACGAAATTGACCTGTTTTGGGATGAATATATTTTGCACACTCCTCTGTTCTTCGGCTGTTTTGTGTATGGGCATCGCACTGAACAGGAGACAGGCAGACTGTAGCATCTCTAGAAGCAGTGATTGCGTAAGAAGCAATTTTGTGCAAGGTAAAGGATCTAAAATAATGGATAAATGCTCTTTTTTTTCAAAAAGAAAATAAAGTGTTGCTATTTGGGGAAAGAGATTTGACAGGCTGAATAACCGGCTAAATTTGAGCAATGCAAAAAAAAAGGAGCGAAATTCTATTGATTGCCATGAAATCGCAGAGCGAGGCGCTTCCTCTTTTTCTGTCCCAGAAAAAGCTTCAATCTTTTTCTGGGATTGCTGGAGACAGACCTTGACGTGTCTCGGCCAACTGAGGCTTAGGGATTTAGGGTTTCTGGTTCTTTGATTCTGTTTGGGAGTTGAGTGTAAAATAGCAGTCGTCTCTGGTGTTTTTGGATTTGAGGAATTGGCTCCGCTGGGTAGACAGCTTCACCATAGATGTGATGGACCCAGAAGGTCTCAGCTTCTTGAATTGATTTGCCCAGATTTGGACTTCACCTGAAAGTTGAAACAAAACCAGGGAAGAAGAAAACACCCCACATTGAATAGTGTGGGTCTCAAATTACAATCCGGCACGTGGTACTCTTTTGCTTCTGAACCAGAACTGGTGTCGAATTGGAGTAGGAGCAGAGCAGGAAGGAAAGGGTTTGAATTATTTCAGGCTGATCTCCTGGGCTTTATGGAGACATCCAGTTTGTTAGAAGGAGAGGAGCCTTTTTCGGATTCACTGCTTCCTCTCCCTTTTTCCCATCAAGGTGGTTCAACCTTGGCAACATTTAAAGACTTGTGGGCTTCCAACACTGAGAATTGTCCAGGCTACTGGGAGTTGAAGTCCACAAATCTCAAGAGTAGCCAAGATTGGACACTCCTGTTGTACATGGTAGGGATGTTCACACCTAGTTCCCTTCCCAAAACCAGGTGATGAAGCACTATAGAACACCTTCCACTGGCCTTGGGAGCAGGTGGAGACTCCAGAACAATTAATTCAGAAGATTTGTGGTCCACCACAAATTCAGTTGTGGTCACAGCTTTAGTCCTAGAGAATGACTTTGGCTGGTGGAGGACATCTTTCAGGGCAAGTCCATTCTCACGTGTGCCTCCTTCCACCAAGCCCATTACCTCACGGCGTAGGAGCAACTGATGTATGGACAGACAATGGGCCACACATACACACACACACACACACACACAATGAACGACACTCCTAGTTGATCCCTTCCGTTGGGTGTTGAAGAGGGGAGGTAGAAGAGAACGTCAGCTTCTCCTGTCATAGATCAAGAATGTCTTTTCAAAGCCGCAACTCCAAAGTTTTATAAAATAGATAATAGTGGGGTGTCGTTTTTTTTAATGGCGATGGATCTTCTTCCTTTCATCCTCGGGTCCCTTTGGAAAAACATTCTTGGGGTCTTGGGTGGGAAAAAAAAAACAACCCCACATCTAGAGCACGTAGAAGGTTTTCAGAGATTATTTCAGAATTAGTCATTTACAAAACATACCAGCATTTTAAAATAGCCTTATAGTGTGAAAAACTTTTGAATATAAAAAGAATAAATAAAATAAAAGCTTGTGTGTAACCTTAGCTGGAAGACGTATGTATAGAAATGAACAAAAAGAAAATAACTGCAACGCCTCTGTGTTTTTGGGGTGGGGGGGTGGGATGTGGTCTTCTTCTCAACTGTTGCAAAGGCAGACATGTTATATAGCCTTTGTACCTGGTTATTGAAATCAAACCCTGGGCAAGAGAGGGGGGGAAAACCCCTAATCTATTCCCAATCCTGTTCCGGCGCAGCTTCTAAGAATGTGAAATTTGCATGTAGCAAAAGTCAAAGGTGAGAATTAGGGGGTCTACGTTGGGGTCCCTGCTACTTTGGATGCCAGAAATTCAGTGGAATCTGTACAGAAAGGTTCCATTCTCCGGTCATGCACATGAGGTATGAAACCCAGGGGTTTTCCAGAAGCATGGACCTTGGAGTCCCAGAAATTGAATTGAAGTTCACCCAGCTGGAGCGGGGGTCTCCAACTTTTGCTGGCTGGAGAATTCTGGGCGTTGAACTCTGCCAAGGCTTAAAGTTGCCAAGGTTGGAGACCCCCTAATCTGGAGGATCTTCAGGGTGGAGCAAGTTGACACGATGAAGGTCAAAAGACAACATCCCAGGAGAGCATCTCGGTTGTCTTCTCCAAAATCAGTTGACCCTCTGCTTAAAGACGAGAGCCGATTCCAGTGGCATCTGAAGTGGGTTTAGGAGGAATGGTGGGGAAAATTAAAAATGTCCATCTCTTGTCTTAACACCAGCATCTCCTGTCCTCTTAAACCCAAGTCACACTTGCCCATCGCTCGAAACTGCTATTTCCCATTGACTTCCCTACCTCTGGATTGAAAATCAGGGACACTGTAGGCATGGTGGTCCTTTGACACATTCACAAGTTCCTTTTTCTAGCCAGAGAGAAATACCAAGGCGCAGGGAAGTTGGTGCCAAATCTGTGGTTGACGGTCTCCTAAAAATTACGATTCAATGAATTTTAAGGCTTCATGCCCGTAAGTCATCCAGCAGTCAAAACCTGGCGATAAATCAGAGAAAAAATGAGTAGCTATATAATGTGCAAGGAGAATTGTGTCAGTTATTTTTTATTGTTCTTCATTGGGAAAGGATCACATCGCAATAGCCGTTATTTATTTCCGGGAACGCCCCATTAATTGACGTCGTCAGCCGCAGGCAACGGCACAACTCCTTGAGTCTCGGTAGATCACAAAAGAAGGAATGGATGCTGAGACTTTTAAAGCAGGGATGTCCAGCCTTGGCAGCTTTTAAGATGTATGGACTTCAACTCCCACAATTCCCCAGTCAGCCATGTTGGCTGGGGAATTCTGGGAGTGGAAGTCCACGGATCCTAAAGGTGGCCGAGTCTTGGTAGTTCGCGAAATGAGGAATGGAGGCGGAGACTTTAAAGTGGGCGGGTCCAACCTTGGCGACTTTTCAGACCTGTGGACTTCCAACTCCCAGAATTGAAGTCCGCAAGTTATAATGTCGTCAAGGTGGACAAACACATCCCTGTTTTAAACCTTGTTTTCCTCTTATTCCGAGTCCTGCTTAATTACGATGGGGATGACTTTACCGGTGCTCTTTTTATCAGGTAAATATCGATGTTGAGGTCTGCCAATGAGATCTAGAACCTTGACACTTTGTAATCATGACAAACAACTTCCCCTCCCCCTTATAAATAAAATAAAATGTACCTGTTTTTTGCTCAAGTCCTGTGAAAAACAAAACTGTCTTTTTTTAAATAATCCTTTTGTTTCTTGAGTGGTGAGAGAATTCTTGGGGGGGGAAAACATCCTAAAGTGATTTTTTTTGTTTTTGGCCTCCAACCACAACAGAATAAAATCAAATAAAAGGCTTCACTGTTTTATATGAGACTCCTGTGTGGCCGTGGGTTTTTCTCATTGGTGATTGTGGGTTGTCGGATGGGAGGCACAATAATTGTGTAATTTGATTATCAAATGTTTTAGCCGCTTAATTGGTGAAATTCAAAAAATTTCCCTATCGGTTCGGTAGGTATGGCTTGGTGGTCATGTGACTGGGAGGGTGTGGCTTGGTGGTCATGTGACTGGGAGGGCGTGGCTTGGTGCCCATGTGACCGGGAGGGCATGAATACACAACTGACTCACACACAATGTAAAAGCAGCTGGACTTCACACACAATATACCCTGCAACAAGCAGAAACCTCACAAAAACCAACTATCGCACTTTACACAAAAATAACACAAAGGCTGCACAACTGACTCACACACAATGTAAAAGCAGCTGGACATCACACAAAATGGCCCCTGCAACAAACAAGAAGCTCAGACAATCAGGCACAGCTGATTGTCAGAACCTTTTTTTACTGTTTTTTAGCATATGTATATATTTTACTGCCGGTTTGTGCGAATAGGTAGTAAAAAAAATTTGCTTTTAGAAAGTTTTTAAAAGGTTTTCATGCAGCACAGCTGATTGTTGCACAGTTGATCTTCGGAACTTTTAAAAAAAATGTAAAGCTTTTTTTTTTTTTTTACTACCAGTTCAGGCAAACGGTAGTATTTTTTACTACCAGTTCAGATGAGTCGGCCCAAACCGGTAGCATTTCATCCCTGCCGCTTAAACTACATGCCATCTGCCCTACAGATTGTCCTCAACCTAGGGTCGTAATTAATTTAATTTAATATTTAAATTAAAGTCTTCCCCTTCAGGGTCATAAGTCATGAGAGTTGTAAAGCATGACCAACATAATTTTGCAACCTTTTTTTCCGGAGGTCGTTAGCCAAACCAATTTGTTTTCTGCAGGCATTTTTTTTTTTGCTGAAAACCAGCATTTACCGATAAAAGAGAATTTTTGTAACTCAGGGTTGAAGCGAGTGGACCTTGGTGCTCACTCAGCTTCGTGGTTTTCTTGCAGACGTCTCATTACCCATCTAGGTAACATCGTCAGGGCACTCTGGAAAGAACGCAGAGAAGAGCAACCAAGACGATTAGGGGGCTGGAAGCTAAAAGATACGAAGAACAGTTGCAGGAACTGGGCATGTCTAGTTTAATGAAAGGAGGCATTGGGGGTGACATGATAGCAGAGTTCTGATATTTGGGGGGGCTGCCCCAAAGAAGAGGGGCCCAAGCTATTTTCCAAAGCACCCAAAGGCCAGGCAAGGAACAATGGATGGAAACTGAACAAGGAGAGATTCAACCTGGAAATAAGGAGGAATCTCCTGACAGAACAATTAATCAGTGGAACAACTTGCCTCCAGAAGTTGTGAATGCTCCAACACGGAAGGATTTTAAGAAGAGATTGGACAGCTGCTTGTCTGAAATGGTATAAGGTTTCCTGCCTTAAGCAGGGAGGGCGTTGGACTAGACCAGGGGTCCCCAACCTTTCGGACTTCAGGGGCCACTAAATTCATAATTTTAAATCCCGCGGGCCACTAATACGATCTGCCTAATGACCAGCTGGGTGGGAGTGTCTAGGTGGTCATGTGACTGGGTGGGCACGGCCAACTCGATGTCACTCACATTGAGGGACGCCTTGCCAGTCTCTACTCGCCACTCCCGGCCCCTCCTGGCCTGCCCACCCGGGCTCCTTAGGGTCCCAACAGGAAGCCATTGCTGGAGCTAAGCAGCCTCCAGGAGAAAGAGTTGGGAAAACAGCTCAGTTCAAATTGGATCTGACCGAGAAGGAGGCTCAGCAGAAGCACCTCACAGAGGACTAGGAGCATAGGCTTTCCAAGCAGAGGGAAGACTTGTGGGAGTGCAAGGTCAGGTGCTGGCGCCTGGAGTCTCAGCGGGATGAGATGCTCAGCCAGTTCCAGGCCATGATACAATCCCACTGGAACGAGGCCCTCTGGCTCTTCGACACCAGCGGTGCTTCCCTCCAGCCTTCGCCCAAAGCCTCACACCAGGAGGCTGAAGCAGACCCCAAGTCGGATTTTCTGCCACCCTCCATCCCACACAAAAAGACCCCGAAGGGGGAGATTCTCTGCAGCAACACACACGTTCATTGCACGTATCTGTCCTGTGGGTTGTAGTTTGAGGACCCCCTCAATACAATACAATACAATACAATACAATACAATAGCAGAGTTGGAAGGGACCTTTTAGGTCTTCTAGTCCAACCCCCTGCGTGGGCAGGAACCTTATACCATTTCAGACAAATGGCTATCTAACATCTTCTTAAAGACTTCCAGGGTTGGGGCATTCACAACTTCTGGAGGCAACTTCTGTTCCAGAGGTTAATTATTCTAACTGTCAGGAAATTTCTCCTTAGTTCTAAGTTGCTTCTCTCCTTGATTAGTTTCCACCCATTGCTTCTTGTTCTGCCCTCATGTGCCTTGGAGAATAGTTTGACTCCCTCTTCTTTGTGGCACCCTCTGAGATACCGGAAGACTGCTATCATGTCTCCCCTGGTCCTTCTCTTCATCAAACTAGACATACCCAGCTCCTGCAACCGTTCTTCATATGTTTTAGCCTCCAGTCCCCTAATCATCTTGGTTGCTCTTCTCTGATCTCTTTCCAGAGTCTCCACGTCTTTTCTACATCGTGGCGACCAAAACTGTATGCAGTATTCCAAGTGTGGCCTTACCCTCATTTAGTGCAATACAAAAAATGCAAATATTTTTTTTCTGCGAACCACCACATTTTCCTCAGAGACCACCGGTTGGCGACTGCTGGACTAGAAGACCTCCAAGGTCCCTTCCAACTCTTCTGTTCTCTAGAACGGCATCCTCGCATAGACGGGGGCACAGCCTCTGAGCATAACACCACACTGACTGAACTGCAGGTCAGTGTAGCAGTTCAACTACATGGATGAACTGCGTGTGAACTTGGCTGTGGGATTAACCCGATGATGCACGGTGATTCAAATGGTAAGAGGAAGTGTGAAAGCCGGCTGGTTGCAGCTGGTTGGGCAGCACAGCTAAGCACCGTGTTCTGGAGAAGCAGAAACAACACCTGTGAGATAAAGCCACTGCTTTTAATGGTAAATGATATGAGTAACTTTAAAGCGGGCATGGGCAGCTTGCGAGGTGACTCTTAGGAAAGTAGTAGAGCAATTACTCAGCCCTTGCTCATTTGGGAAGTCCTGTTGCTCCCACCCCAAAAATGTGGTATAATTAATAATAATGATAATAATAATATTTAATATTTATAAAACCGCACCCTCTCCCCACAGGGACTCGGGGCGGTGCACAGGTAGAATAAAAAATAAATACATACAAACAATTCTAAAAACAAATTAAACATAACCTGCGCTAAAATTTCCCCATTAAAACTATACAGTACTAATAATTACTAATAATTAAGTTGAGTTATTTAGCTAACTGAATCTAGATGTTGGATGAGACCCAGATTTTGAAGGGGGGGAAAAAACATTTTAAATTAATTTTTGGAAATCTCCAAATGAAAATGAAACCAATCCTTTTTTTCCCCCTTTCGTTAAATGTTTATCCTTTTAATGTTCAGTCAGCACAAGATGGGTACATATCTAATGCCTTTCCTCTTTATTTTCCTCACAAACAACCACCCTGTGAGGTGGGCTGGGCTGAGAGGGAGTAGTCCAAAGTCACACAGGCAGAAAAAGTAAGTCTAAAATCCATAAACTCCTGGTTTCTAGCCCAAAACCTTCTCCACTGTCTCTCATTAATACAGTTTAAACCAGAGATGTGCAAACTTGGCAATTTTAAGACTTGTGGACTTCAACTCCCAGAATTACCCAGCCAGCAGGGAATTAGGCAGGCAGGCAAGCTAATGGATGGATGGATAGATAGACAGATAGGATACTGATAGATAGATGGATAGATAGGATGGATAGAGATGGGTGGATGATTGATAGACAAGGAGAGAGAGAGAGAGAGAGAGAGAATAGGTGGAAGAGAGAGAGAGAGAGAGAGAGCGACAGACAGACAGACATGGATGGATGGATGGATGGATGGATGGATGGATGGATGGATGGATGGATGGAGATGGGTGGATGATAGACAAAGATAGATAGATAGATAGATAGATAGATAGATAGATAGATAGATAGATAGATAGATAGATAGATAGATAATAGGTGTAGATAGAGAGAAATAGGTGGAGATAAATTGATAGATGATAGGTGGAGATAGATAGATAGATAGATAGATAGATAGATAGATAGATAGATAGATAGATAGATAGATAGATAGATAGATAGATAGATAGATGATAGATAGATGATAGATAGATGATAGATAGATGATAGATAGATGATAGATAATAGGTGGAGATGGATGGATGGATGGATGGAGATGGGTGGATGATAGACAAAGATAGATAGATAGATAGATAGATAGATAGATAGATAGATAGATAGATAGATAGATAGATAGATAGATAGATAGATAGATAATAGGTGATAGAGAGAGAGAGATAATAGGTGGAGATAGATTGATAGATGATAGGTGGAGATAGAGATAGATAGATAGATAGATAGATAGATAGATAGATAGATAGATAGATAGATAGATAGATAGATAGATAGATAGATAGATAGAAAGATAGATAGATAGATACATAGATACATAGATACATAGATACATAGATACATAGATAGATAATAGGTGGAGATAGAGAGAGAGAGAGATAATAGGTGGAGATAGATTGATAGATGATAGGTGGAGATAGATAGATAGATAGATAGATAGATAGATAGATAGATAGATAGATAGATAGATAGATAGATAGATAGATAGATGATAGAACAAATGCATTGGATGATAGGAGATGGATGCCCCATTAATTATTGAACTTTAATTTAAATTGTAGTTAATTCAGTTAATGTAAACAATCTCTCCCACTACCACCCTTGCCTTTAAATTACATTAAATTACATGTATCTAACATAATTTCCATCCCAATATATCATGGAGATAAGTGAAAATGAATTGAACCCAGATTGACTCATATTTAAAGTCGGCCCATCGTGTCATAAAACCAGTAGCCACCTGAATGGATTGCAGGCTTGGGGAGTATCTGAGGTCACTCTGATGTTCTTCGATTCCTGTGTCTCGTCTGCTATTATGGCCATGCATGTGATTTCGACAGATGAGGGCAAAAAGGTTAGCCATCACTGGTATAGGGCCTCCTGCTTGAGCTGGGGGCTGGACTAGAAGACCTCCAAAGGGCCCTTCCAGCTGGATTCTGATTCCGAGTTGTAAATCCAAGGCCAATTCCTGCTACCTCCATATCTTGGGAATCGGATTCTTTCAATGTTATTGCTCTCGTGCTTTGGTGGAACAGCTGTTTTCTCCCTCTACCAGCTTCAACAGATGTTTGGCTGGATGTGATTTGCTGAGCTGTTGGGAGACCTTGATTTCCCAGGCGATAAGACACACGCACGCACGCACACACCCAGGGACGGGTGGCAGATTGTGCACATCTCAAGGTGTGCTGTGGCTGGTGGTGCCCGTTGAGTTGCTGGGTTGCCTTACCGAATGAATCCTTTTACCCAGCCAAAACACAGTTCATGCTTTGATGGTTATGCCGGCTGGGGAATACGGCTACATTTCCTACCGCGAGTGTGTTAACATTTATACAACACCTGCAGATACAATAAACAACATTGTTGACTATAAAACCGTTGCCTTTCCAGAGAGTGAAGGGAAGGGCAGCTGTTTTTTCTTCTTCTTATTTGTCTCTGTTCCATGAAAACACAAGGTTTTTAATCCTTCAGCTAAGAGAATGCATGGGTTATGAATGAAGGAATTACTTTCACATTATGATATCATTCTATTTCCTTTCCAAGTAAGATCAATAACAGCTTTCTTCTTCTTCTTCTTTCTCTCCTCCTCCTCCTCTTCCTTTTCTTCCTCTTCCTTTTTCTCCTTTCTCCTCTTCTCCTCGTCTTTCACTTCCATTTCTTCTCCTCCTTCTTCTCTTCCTCCTTCTCTTCCTCCTCTTCTTCCACTTCCACTTCTTCTTCTCTTTCTCTTCTTTCTTTTCTTCCTCTTCCTCCACCCGCTTCCTCCTTTCCTCCTCCTCCTTCCTCCTTCTCATACTCCTCCTTCCACTTCTGTTTCTTCTGCTCCTCCTCCTTTTTTCTCCTCCTCCTCTTCCTTTTCTCCCTCTTCCTCCTCCTCTTCTCCTCCTTCCCCTCTTCCTCTCCTTCTTCTCTTCCTCATCCTTTTCTTCCACTTTCATTTCTTCTCCTCCTCCTCCACTATTCCTCCTTCCCCTCCTCCTCCTCTTTTATTTCCACTTCCTTTTCCTCCTCCTCCTTTTCTTCTTCTGCTCCTTCTTCTCCTCTTTTTCTTCCTCTTCCTTTTCTTCTCCTCCTCCTCCTTCCCTTCCTCCTCCCTCCTTCTCTTCGTCCTCCTCTTCTTCCACTTCTGTTTCTTCTCCTTCTCCTCCTCCATTCTGCCTCCTCCCTCTTCTTCTCCTCTTCTTCTCCCTCTTCCTTCTCTTCTTCTTATTCCTCCTCCTCCTCCATCACGCCGAAGATCGTCTGCGTAGCACCTAGTGCGAGATGCGAGTGAGGAAGTGTGACCTCCCAGAGGCATCAAACAAATTCTCTACCATTTTCTTTCCATACGAACGATCGATGTCTTTTAACAGATGAACAGAATTGGAAGGGGACCTTGCAGGTCATCTAGTCCAACCCCCCGCCCAAGCAGGAGACCCTACATCTGCCTCTACCTAGGATCGAATGCACAACCTCCTGCTTGGGAGGCAAGAGGTCTTACCTCTAGGCCACAGCAGCATCTGCTTCCTGAATGCAATGCTGATTAGGTGACCCCGCAGCCTTTCCTGGGACCGAATCTTGACTGGCTCTTCCCCACATGTGCGGCTGGGCACATGGCCTCATGGGGCCTTTCGCAGTCTATGCTCTTCCATATAACCCCCCTGCAGATAGGAAAACTTCCAAGTTTACAGGCAGCTTCCCTGAGGATATGGAGATGGAAGGGAAGCGCTGACTTTTAACCTTGGCTTGTTCTGCGACGGCTGCCCAAATACAATACAATAGCAGAGTTGGAAGGGACCTTGGAGGTCATCTAGTCCAACTCCCTGCCCAGGCAGGAAACCCTATACCATTTCAGACAAATGACTATCCAACATCTTCTTAAAGACTTGCAGTGTTGGGGCATTTACAACTTCTGGAGGCAACTTCTGTTCCACTGATTAATTGTTCTCACTCTCAGGAAATTCCTCCTCAGTTCTAAGTTGCTTCTCTCCTGGATTAATTTCCACCCATTGCTTCTTGTTCTGCCTTCAGGTGCCTTGGAGAATAGCTTGACTCCCTCTTCTTTGGGGCAACCCCTGAGATATAGGAAGGCTGCTATCATGTCTCCCCTGGTCCTTCTTTTTATTAAACTAGACACACCCAGTTCCTGCAACCGTTCTTCATATGTTTTAGCCTCCAGTCCCCTCAATCTCTTTGTTGCTCTTCTCTGCACTCTTTCTAGAGTCTCCACGTTGCTTCTCTCCTTGATTAGTTTCCACCCATTGCTTCTTGTTCTGCCCTCAGGTGCCTTGGAGAATAGCTTGACTCCCTCTTCTTTGGGGCAACCCCTGAGATATCGGAAGGCTGCTATCCTGTCTCCCCTGGTCCTTCTTTTCATTAAACTAGACATACCCAGTTCCTGCAACCGTTCTTCCTATGTTTTACTCTCTAGCCCCCTAATCATAAATAAACGGGTTCCTGGAGATGCAATCTGCTCCTTCCAATCCATGTTCCAAAGATGCTTCCCCTCCACCCCACACCCCCCACCCCTCATTCAAAGCCCAGAAGCTGAAACTTTTAACAAGCCCTTTACGGGCTTGTATAATCTCTAAGCCGCTCTCTTCCCATCCGTTAAGGAAGGCGGTGAGACAATGCCAGATTTCCTGCCATTTCCGGGGGTTTTTTCTTCTGTCCGTGGGATCTCTCGGAGAGAGAAACCGACATCTGCCTAAGCCATCAAAGAAGTCAAACAGAGGCTGAAGGAGGAAACATGGAAACAAACAAAATCCATCATCTCAAAAGCCTCGGTGGCGCCATGGTGAAAGTGCAGTACTGCAGGCTCCTCCTGCTGACTGCCGGCTGACTGCAGTTCAGCTGTTCGAATCTCACCAGGCTGAAGGTTGACTCAGCCTCCCGTCCTTCCGAGGTGGGTAAAATGAGGACCCAGAATGTTGGGGGCAAGAGGCTGATCTGCAAACTGCTTAGAGAGGGCTGTAGAGCCCTGTGAAGCAGCATATAAGTCTTAAGTGCTATTGATATCTTCCTTCCTTCCTTCCTTCCTTCCTTCCTTCCTTCCTTCCTTCCTTCCTTCCTTCCTTCCTTCCTATTGACTCAGCCTTCCATCCTTCAGAGGTGGGTGAAATGAGGACCCAGATTGTTGGGGGTAAATAGGCTGACCCTGTAAACCGCTTAGAGAGGGCTGTAAAAGCACTATGAAGCGGTATATAAGTCTAAGGGCTATGGCTAGTCCTTCCTTCTTTCCTTCTGTCTCTCCTTCCTTCCTTCTTTCCTTCCTTCAAGAATGCAGTACTGGAGACTAACTCTACTAACTGCCAGGAGTTTGATCCTGATGGGGTCAAGGTTGACAGCCTTCTGTCCTTCCAAAGTGGGTAAAATGAGGATCCAGATTGTTGGGGGCAAATAACTGACTCTGTAAATTGCTTAGAGAGGGCTGTAAAAGCACTATATATGGCTATTGCCCTTCCTTCCTTTCTTTCTTTTTTTCTTCCTTCCTTCCTTCCTTCTTTCCTTCCTTCCTTCTTTCCTTCCTTCTTTCCTTCCCTCCCTCCCAGTGATTAGGAGGAAGTATTGAATGCTAATTCTGCCAACTGCCAGGAATACCATCCTGACCAACTAAAGGTTGATTCAGACCTCCGTCTTCCTGAGGTCGGTAAATGAGGACCCAGATTGAAGGGAAAAGAATCTGACTATGTAAACCGCTTATAGAGGGCAGTAAAACCTGTCTCTCACCTTCCTTTTCCTTCCTTCCTTCCTTCCTTCCTTCCTTCCTTCCTTCCTTCCTTCCTTTTCCTTCCTTCCTTCCTTCCTTTTCCTTCCTTCCTTCCTTCCTTCCTTCCTTCCTTCCTTCCTTCCTTCCTTCCTAGCAGTCGGTGTGACTCCGGGGGAAGGAAGAGAACAGGAGGGCCCAGAGGAATGTTATCCATGGGTCGCAATGGGTCGGACACAACTTCGCAAGTAACAACAACATAATGATTGGTGTGACACCATTCTCATTGCTATATCACATTTTGCTGAGAAGTTATGGAGCATAATCATGCACATTCCTTTGCTTTATTAATGATACCAATTCTGGTAAAAAGCTATTTTCGTTACCGAGTTTTCTCCTTGTAGACCAGCGATATCATAGCTTGGACTTTGAACTGATTTGTCCGTTCTCAATTGATCCCAGAGAGGTGCATTTTCAGGTAGTCCTCAACTTATGGCCACAATGGAGCCCAAAATTTCTGTCACTAAGTGAGACAGTTGTTAAGTGAACTTTGCCCCATTGTACGACCTTTCTTGCCACCGTTGTTGAGTGAATTGCCTCAGATAGTAGATCTGGCTTCCCCATTGACTTTGCTCGCCAGAAGGTCGCAAAACATGATCACATGACCATGTGATACCGCAACCGTCATAAGTCCATGCCAGTTGCCAAGAGTCCCAATTTTGATCATGTGACCATGGGGATCTTACAATGGTCACCAGTGCGAAAAATCATGCTAAGCCAAGAAAACTTCAATCGGTTGTAACTTTGAATGGTCACTAAATCAAGGACAGTCAGCCGGGGAATTTGAGAAGTACGTCAAATATTTCATTACAATACAACATTTCAACACAATATTTGAAATTCTGAACAACCTGCATGTGGAATTTTGGGAGTATATATAAAAGGCAAACACCACTCACTCATCACGAAATCTCCAGAAACGTAAAGCCTACAAACTTGAAATTTGGCACGTATGTTCCTCTTGGCTTCTAGGTGCTTGTTGAGAAAGGATTTTTCGAAATGACTATCAGATCATTAGTAATTCTTTATACAGTAATTAACACACCCTGATGCTAAGGAGTTCTACTCCCCCTCCTCACCTGAAAAGAACTCTGTTCCAACTGCCAGTTGCCTCACATTCCGTTACCTCAGCTCAAACTGTCAGATGTTCCACTCCTTCACTCAGGAGCCATCCTTACAGTATTAAAGTTGGTACCTCACCAAAACGTCTATGCCTTCCACCTATGGAACGGCTTCCAGACTCAAGGCAGCAGGAGCGATATTCCCTTATGTGTTTCCATCACCGACCACCCCTGAGCCAACGGATTGTGAACTGAATTTCTCCTGCATAGCGCAATCATATCGTTTCGTCGCGAAGCACTGGTCTCCTGCTAGTATTTTATTTTTATTTTATTAAATTTATACCCCGCCCTTCTCCTTGTTAGGACCCAGGGCGGCGCACAGGCATTATTTAAAAACACAAAATACAATAAATATCAATTAAAATGTATTAAATTAATAAACCCGTGCTAAAACCCAATATTGAAACCCTTACCAAATTATAAATTTTTCTTTAAAAAGTCAGAAACGGGGGGCTATCCTAGGCCGGCTTGTTGAAATAAATACGTCTTAAGACGTTGGCGGAAGAGGCGGAGGTCCGAGATAGTACGAAGGTCAGGGGGTAGGTCGTTCCAGAGGGCCGGGCCCGCCACAGAGAAGGCCCTTCCCTTGGGTGTCGCCAACCGGCATTGCCCCGCCGACAGCACCCGAAGAAGACCCTCTCTGTGGGAGCGGATCGGACGAAGGGATGTATGGGGCAGGAGGCGGTCTCGTATATAGCTAGGCCCCGAGCCATGGAGCGATTTAAAGATGGTCGTCAATACCTTGAAGCGCACTCGAAAGGCCACAGGCAGCCAGTGCAGCTCGCGCAGGAGAGGTGTTACGTGGGTTTGGCCATAATCACCCGCGCGGCCGCATTCTGTACTAACTGTAGCTTTCGAGTGCACCTCAAGGGGAGCCCCATGTAGAGAGCGTTATAGTAATCCAGCCGGGACGTCACAAGCGCTTGAGTGACTGTGCGAAGGGCTCCCCGGTCCAGTAAGGGGCGCAACTGGCGTATCAGGTGTACCTGATAGAACTCCCCCCTAGCCACGGCCGCCACATGGTCCTCCATGGACAGCCGGGAATCCAGGAGGACGCCCAAGTTGCGCGCCCTCTCCACGGGGGCCAGTTGTTCGCCCCCAATGGCCAGTGTTGGACTTATCTGGCTGAACCGGGGTGCCGGAAACCACAGCCACTCGGTCTTGGACGGGTTGAGCCTGAGTTTGTTACTACCCATCCAGATCCGTACGGCCTCCAGACACCGGGACAGCACCTCGACGGCACACCTATATAGCCATTCAATGCAACTGACTAAGAGAGCAGCAGCTCACAAAAATGTCTCCCTTACAATAAAAGGGATTGCAGGTAGTCTTCGACTTACAACCGTTTGTTTAGTAACCATTCAAAGTTACGACGGCACTGAGAAAGGAGAGATTGGGGGGTTTTTTTGCACTTACAACCGTTGCCGCATCCCCATGGTCACCAAATCCAGCCATTTGGCAGCTGACTCATATTTATGACGGTTGCAGTGTCCCGGGGGGGGGGGATGTCCTCTGATCCCCTTTTGCGACCTTCCCACAACGGGGAAGCCAGATTCGTTTTACAACGGTCGATCACTAACTTAGCAACTGCGGTGATTCACGGAATAGCTGCGGCCAGGAAGGTCGTAAAATGTGGCAAAACTCACTGGACAAATGTCTCACTTAGCAACCGAAATGTGGGGCTCTGTTGTCATTGTAAGCCGAGGACTACTGTAGTTATAAAAGGGATCCCAAGATTTCTGTTGATTTTTGCCAGATGGTTGAGTGATGCCACCTTCTGGCTGTGTTGAATGGTTGCATACAATTTCTGCGTGGGAAATCTAACAAATAGAGAGTAGAGTAGAGTAGAGTAGAGTAGAGTAGAGTAGAGTAGAGTAGAGTAGAACAGAGTAGAACAGAACAGAACAGAACAGAACAGAACAGGGGGGAAAAACCAGAACAGAACAGAAAATATAATAGAAAATAAGGTGTTAGTTGTCATTTTTAAAGCACTCCATGGCTCGGGACCTAGCTACCTGCGGGATCGGATCCTGCCTCATACATCCTCACGGCCGATTCGCTCCCACAGAGAGGGGCTTCTCCGGGTGCCGTCCACTAGACACTGTCAGCGGGCGACACCCAGGGGAAGGGCTCTCTTTGTGGCGGGCCCGGCCCTCTGGAACGACCTTCCCCCCGATATTAGGACGACCACGGACCTCCGCTCCTTCCGTCTTAAATTAAAAACTCATATTTTCTGTCTGGCCGGCCTAGGGTAGTCTCTCTGTCTTTGGGGTTTTACTGGGTAGTTTTAGTATAGTTCAGTTTTAATGGAAAATTTTAGCGCAGGTTAGGTTTAATTTGTTTTTAAGAAATGTTTGTATGTATTCATTGTTTTTATTCTACCTGTGCACCGCCCCGAGTCCCCGTGGGGAGAGGGAGCGGTTTATAAGTATTAAAATTATTATTATTATTATTATTATTATAAAAGAGAACAGAACAGAGAATGGAAAGCAATAGAATTAGAATTAGAATTAGAATTAGAATTAGAATTGAATAGCTTTATTGGCCAAGTGGGATTGGACACACAAGGAATTTGTCTTTTGGTGGAGATGCTCTCAGTGTACATAAAAAGACAAGATACATTCATCAAGAATCATAAGGTGCAACACTTTAAGATAGTCATGGGGTACAAATAAGCAATCAAATCATACTAGGAAACAATCAATATCCATATCAATCATAAGGATACAAGCAACAAAGTTATAGTCCTGCAGTCATAAGTGGGAGGAGATGGGTGATAGAAACGTTGAGAAGACTAATGGTAATAGTAATGCAGCCTTAGTAAATCGTTTGACAGTGGGGAGGGAATTATTTGTTTAGCAGAGTATTGGCGTTCAGGGAAAAAACTGTTCTTGTATCTAGTTGTCTTGGTGTGCAGTGCCCTATAGGGTCGTTTTGAGGGTAGGAGTTAAAACCATTTATGTCCAGGATGTGAAGGGTCTTTAGATATTTCCACAGCCCTCTTTTTGACTCCTGCAGTGTGCAGATCCTCAGTGGAAGGCAGGTTGGTAGCCATTGTTTCTTCTGCAGCTCTGATTCTCCTCTGAAGTCCGTGTCTGTCTCGTTGGGTTGCACACACAAGGAATCACCGATGCTAAATTATCATTATTTTCATTTTGTCCCTGTAACTCAAATGATAGGTAGGTAGGTAGGTAGGTAGGTAGGTAGGTAGGTAGGTAGGTAGGGTGGGTGGGTGGGTAGTTAGGGTGGGTTGGGTGGGTTGGGTGGGTAGGTAGGTAAGTAGGTAGGTCAATAAGATAGATAGATAGATAGGTAGGTAGGTAGGTAGGTAGGTAGGTAGGTAGGTAGGTAGGTAGGTAGATAGATAGATAGATAGATAGATAGATAGATAGATAGATAGATAGATAGATAGATAGATAGATAGATAGATAGATAGATAGATAGATAGATAGATAGATAGATAGATAGATAGATAGATAGATAGATAGATAGATAGAATTGTTTATTGGTCAAATGTGATTGGACACATAAGGAATTTGTCTTTGGTGCAGATGCTCTCAGTGTACATAAAAAGACATTTATTTATTTATTTATTTAAATTTATATCCCGCCCTTCTCCACGAAGGACCCAGGGCGGCGCACAGGAAAATTTAAAAACATACAAAATACAATAAATATAATTTAAAAAACTATTAAATAACCTATCCTGCGCTAAAATCAAAATTTAAAAACCCAATTTAAAACTACCTAAAAGTCCCCCATGGGAGGTTAGGCTAGGCCGGCTTGTTGAAACAAATATGTCTTAAGACATTGGCGGAAGAGGCGGAGGTCAGTGATGGTACGTAATTCAGGGGGTAGGTCATTCCAAAGGGCTGGGCCTGCCACAGAGAAGGCTCTTCCCCTGGGTGTCGCCAGTCGGCATTGTCCGGCCGACGGCACCCTGAGAAGGCCCTCTCTGTGGGAGCGTATCGGTCTAAGGGATGTATGGGGCAGGAGGCGGTCTCGCATATAACTAGGCCCCGAGCCATGGAGCGCTTTAAAGATAGTTGTCAAAACCTTGAAGCGCACTCGAAAAACCACAGGAAGCCAATGCAGCTCGCGCAGGATCGGTGTTATGTGGGAGCATCTAGTGGCTCCCATAATCACCCGCGCGGCTGCGTTTTGGACTAGCTGTAGCTTTCGAGTGCACCTCAAGGGAAGCCCCATGTAGAGAGCATTACAGTAGTCGAGTCGGGACGTCACGAGAGCTTGAGTGACTGTGCGAAGGGCAGCCCGGTCCAGTAAGGGGCGCAATTGGCGCATCAGGCGTACCTGATGAAACGCCCCCCTGGCCACGGCCGCCACATGGTCCTCCATGGACAGCCGGGAATCCAGGAGGACACCCAAATTGCGCGCCCTCTCCACGGGGGCCAGTGTTTCGCCCCCAATGGCCAGAGTTGGTGTAATCTGGCTGAACCGGGGTGCCGGAAACCACAGCCATTCAGTCTTGGCAGGGTTGAGCTTGAGTTTGTTACCACCCATCCAGATCCGTACGGCCTCCAAACACCGGGACAGCACTTCGGCGGCATCGTTGGGGTGGTTTGGGGTGGATATGTACAGCTGGGTGTCATCAGCGTACAGATGGTACTCCACCCCAAAACCACGGATGATCTCACCCAGCGGCTTCATATATGTGTTGAAAAGGAGGGGCGAGAGGACCGACCCCTGAGGAACCCCACATAAGAGAGGCCTCGAGGTCGACCTCTGCCCTCCCGTCAACACATATTGCGACCGACCAGAGAGGTAGGATGAGAACCACCGCAAAACGGTGCCTCCCAACCCCAACCCCCCCAGTCAGTGCAATAGGATACCATGGTCGATGGTATCAAAAGCCGCCGAGAGGTCTAATAGGACTAGGATAGAGGAATAACCTCTATCCCGCGCCCTCCAGAGATCATCAACCAACGCGACCAATGCCGTCTCGGTGCTGTGACCGGGTCGGAAGCCGGACTGGCGCGGGTCTAGATAATCAACTTCCTCCAGGTGTCGCGGAAACTGTTGGGCTACCACACTCTCGACAACCTTCACCAAAAAGTGAAGGTTGGAGACCGGACGATAGTTCTCTAATAAAGCTGGGTCCAGGGACGGCTTCTTGAGGAGGGGCCTCACTACCGCCTCTTTCAAGACGGCAGGCAAGGACCCCTCACTCAAAGATGCGTTGACAATGCCCTGGAGCCAGCCTCGTGTCGTCTCCCAGGATGCCAGTACAAGCCAGGAGGGACACGGGTCCAATAAACATGTGGTCGCCCTAAGTTTCCTTGACAACCTGTCCATATCCTCGGTGGTAACAAAGTCAAACTCCTCCCAAGAAGGAACCTCAAGACTAGTCTCGGACAGTCCCACAGGACCACTGTCGATGGAGGGTAGCTCATTCCGAATCCGAGTGATTTTCTCCTGCAGATAAATCCCAAATTCCTCTGCTCGCCCTTGCAGAGGGGCTTCCCGCGGCCTCTGATGAAGGAGGGAGCGGGTCACCCCAAACAGGGCGGCAGGGCGGTTATCTGCGGATGCAATAAGGGTGGCACAATACTCACGTTTGGCCACCCTTATCGCCACTAAGTAAGCCCTAATATGGGTTCTCACTAGTGTTCGGTCGGCTTCGGAGCGAGAGGATCTCCATCTGCTCTCTAGGCATCTCTTGTGGCGTTTCATCCCCCGAAGCTCCTCGGTAAACCAAGGAGCCTGGGTGATTCGCCGCCGCAAGAGAGGCCGCAAGGGCGCGACTCGGTCCAAGGCCCCCGCGGCCGCACTTAACCATGCGGCCACTAGGTCCTCAGTCGAGTCGCGGGGCAGGGTCACAGGAATTGGCCCAAGCTCCCTCTGGAACCTTTCCGGGTCCATTAGAAGCCTGGGGCGGAACCATATAGGAATATCCGGTTCCGCCTCCCCGCGGTGAGGTGTAGCGATTGGAAAGTCCAGCCGAAGGAGAGCGTGATCTGTCCATGACAAGGGAGTGATGGCTAGGTCCCCTATTCCCAGATCACAACTCCACTGTCCCGAGACAAAGATGAAATCCAGTGTGTTTCCTCCCTCGTGAGTGGGGCCTAAAACTACCTGGGTCAGGTCCATGGCCGTCATGGAGGCCATGAACTCCCGAGCTGCTCCAGAGGCTTCGCCTGCCGACGGCAAGTTAAAGTCCCCCATGACTACCAGTCTGGGGGTCTCAACTGCCGCCTCGGCTATCACCTCTAGGAGCTCGGGCAGGGCTGTTGTTGCATAGCGAGGAGCCAGGTATACAACTAACACGCCCAACTGCCTCCCTAGGCCCCATCTCACGCAGAGAGATTCACACCCGGTTGTCTGAGGGACTGTGGTCTCCTTCGGTTCAAGACCTTCCTTTACGATAATCGCCACCCCCCCACCCCTCCCTAGGGCCCATAAGGTGCATCATAAGGTGCAACACTTAACAATAGTCAAGGGGTACAAATAAGCAATCAAATCATACTAGGAAACAATACCAATATCCATCGTAAGGATACAAGCAACAAAGCTACAGTCCTGTAGTCATAAGTGGGAGGAGATGGGGGATAGGAACGCTGAGAAGACTAATAGTAAGAGTAATGCAGCCTTAATGAATGGTTTGACAAGGGAGGGAATTATTTGTTTAGCAGAGTGATGGCATTCGGGGAAAAACTGTCCTTGTGTCCAGTTGTCTTGGCGTGCAGTGCTCAATAGTTATGTTAAATTGCTCTTCCGGGTTCCGGCATGCTGGCCAGCTAGTCTTCACGAGCATGAGAATACTGCAAACTGGAAAAGCAGCCGCCTGGCACGCATCTGCGTACTGGGAAGCTGATCTTCCAGTTTCTGGCGTGCGCATGAGCACTGGCTACCTAGTCTTCGCATGCGCACCAGAAACTAGAAGACCAGGTGGCACGTCGTAATCCAAATATTTTCCCGGCATGCACATGTGAACCGGGTGGCTTCTCTTCCAGTTTCCAGTGCGCGCTCCCGTTTTGGCACTCAGTGCTGAAAAGGTTCGCCAACACTGGTATATGATCTCCTGCTTGGGCAGGGGGTTGGACTACAAGACCTCCAAGGTCCCTTCCAGCTCTATTCTGATGAGAAGACCTGCTGCTGTGGCCTAGAGGTGGATCTCTGGCCTCCCAATCAGGAGGTTGTGAGTTCAATCCTAGGTAGAGGCCGATGGAGGGTCTCCTGCTTGGGCAGGGGATTGGACTACAAGACCTCCAAGGCCCCTTCCAGCTCTATTCTGATGAGAAGACCTGCTGCTGTGGCCTAGAGGTGGATCTCTGGCCTCCCAATCAGGAGGTTGTGAGTTCAATCCTAGGTAGAGGCCGATGGAGGGTCTCCTGCTTGGGCAGGGGGTTGGACTAGATGACCTGCAAGGTCCCTTCCAACTCTGTTCATCTGTTAAAACTGGGTGTGGTATTCTAAGAACCAGTCAACAGCCCAACCTGGGTTATTATCCAGCCTAGAATGTCTGAAGTTGGCAAAACGACACAGCCCGCAGCAGAAGTGGAGAAGTCAGGCAGCTAAGTCTGCAGGGCAGAACTAGCTCCGAAGCTATAAATACGTTTTATTTTTCACCCATTTCAGAAAAAGCTGCTGATAAATAATAAGGTCGCACTCCATTTGTCTGTTGACAAACAAATGACACCAGAGGGATTTGGTTTCATGGCCTACGTCCTGCAGATAAATAATAACATTTTTCCCATTTAGCGAGGGAGGGAATTTTTGCTTAGCGTGGCTTTTTCGTTTTTTTTTTTTTACTCCACGCTGAGAAATCATCGATAGGAGGAGTTGGTGTAAAGGAAGCCAACAGAGGGCGCCAGCTGCATTCGCAAGGTTTGCAAGCTGTAGTAAAAAGGTAGCGTTTTTCCAAAAATGGTGAACCGCTGCAGGGAATGTCATAAATAATGAATTGCAATGGCAGACAGACAGTTGTCTTCCCCTAATTCTGGAGGAACAATTCCCATCCTTGGCCCATTCTTCGAGGACACTTAACAGAATAACAGAGTTGGAAGGGACCTTGGAGGTCTTCTAGCCTAACCCCCTGCTCAAGCAGGAAATCCTATATCATTTTAGACAAATGGCTGTCCGATCTTTTCTTTAAAACCTCCAGGGATGGAGCATTTGCAACTTCTGGAGGCAATTCACTCCACTGATGAATTGTTCTCACTGTCAGGAAGTTTCTGCTTAATTCCAGGTTGCATCTCTCCTTGTTTGGTTTCCATGTCTTTTTATGTACACTGAGAGCATCTGCACACTAGCAGTCATAGACACCGAAGTGTAAAACAAATAGGTGTTTACTACCGTAGGTATAGGAACTTCTTCATACACAGATTTAGATTTTAGATTTTATTGAATTTATACCCCGCCCTTCTCCAAACGGACCCAGGGCAGCGCACAGGCATATTAAAAAACATACAAACATATAAAACTTTTTTTTAAAAAACTTATTCAACTAAAAAACCTGTGCTAAAACCGAATTAAAATCCCCATTTTAAAACTAACTATGAGTCAGAATTGGAGGCTACGCTAGGCCGGCTAGTTGGAATAGGTGTGGAAGAGGCGGAGGTCGGAGATGGTACGGAGTTCAGGGGGTAAGTCGTTCCAAAGGGCTGGGCCCGCCACAGAGAAGGCTCTTCCCCTGGGTGTCGCCAGTTGGCATTGACCGGCTGACGGCACCCTGAGGAGGCCCTCTCTGTGGGAGCGTATCGGTCTGAGGGATGTATGGGGCAGGAGGCGGTCTCGCATATAACTAGGCCCCGAGCCATGGAGCGCTTTAAAGAGGGTCGTTAGAACCTTGAAGCGCACCCGAAAGACCACAGGAAGCCAGTGCAGCTCGCGCAGGATCGGTGTTATGTGGGAGTGTCTAGGCGCTCCCGTAATCACCCGCGCGGCTGCATTCTGGACTAGCTGTAGCCTTCGGGTGCACCTCAAGGGAAGCCCCATGTAGAGGGCATTACAGTAGTCGAGTCGATACGTGACGAGTGCTTGAGTGACTGTGCGTAAGGCATCCCGGTCCAGTAAGGGGCGCAATTGGCGCATCAGGCGTACCTGATGAAACACCCCCCTGGCCACGGCTGCCACATGGTCATCCATAGACAGCCGGGAGTCCAGGAGGACACCCAAATTGCGCGCCCTCTCCACGGGCGTCAGTGTTTCGCCCCCAATGGCCAGAGTTGGAATAATCTGGTTGAATCGGGGCGCCGGAAGCCACAGCCACTCAGTCTTGGACGGTTTGAGCTTGAGTTTGTTACTACCCATCCAGATCCGTACGGCCTCCAAACACCGGGACATAACCTCGACGGCATCATTGGGGTGGTCTGGGGTGGATATGTACAACTGAGTATCATCAGGTGAGACGTAAGTCCTAAATCATATAAAACAGTTCAGTACACAAAGTTGGCTAACAGTTACACAACTCACAATTATCCACGCTGATCAATACTGGACATACACAACAGCCAGCATCTAACAATCAGCATCTAATAGTGATTCTGGCTCCCTCTTATGGCCGCTTGAGTGAACAGCAGCCAATCGCACTTACTGCAGTAGTTAAAGAGACAGTATCGCTATCATGGTTTATATATTGCCAACCCAACAGTTGGATTACATTCCTAACAAACTGGACTTTCTGTTTTTTCTTTGAAGACGTTTCGCTTCTCCTCCAAGAAGCTTCTTCAGCTCTGGATGGTTGGGAATGGAAGGATTGATACTCCTTGCAGAAGTCACTTTTTTCCAGTGACATTGCAACCTTAAACGGTCACTCAGCGAATGGTTGTAACCCAAGGACTACCTGTACTTGACCTTTCAAGGAAAGCAGTCCTGTTTTTGCAAGCAGGGTAAGATTCCATCACGGACCTACGCCTCTTCCGTCGGATGTTAAAAGCACATTTCTTCCATCTAGCCGGCCTGACATAGACTAGGGAATAATTTTAAATTTGATATTTATTGGTTTTAATTCTATTTATCCAAATTTTAGCACAATACAATACAATACAATAGCAGAGTTGGAAGGGACCTTGTAGGTCTTCTAGTCCAACCCCCTGCGTGGTCAGGAGCCTTATACCATTTCAGACAAATGGCTATCTAACATCTTTTTAAAGACTTCCAGGGTTGGGGCATTCACAACTTCTGGAGGCAAGCTGTTCCAGAGGTTAATTGTTCTAACTGTCAGGAAATTTCTCCTTAGTTCTAAGTTGCTTCTCTCCTTGATTAGTTTCCACCCATTGCTTCTTGTCCTGCCCCCAGGTGCCTTGGAGAATAGTTTGACTCCCTCTTCTTTGTGGCACCCTCTGAGATATCGGAACACTGCTATCATGTCTCCCCTGGTCCTTCTCTTCATCAAACTAGACATACCCAGCCCACAGATTTAATTAATTTAATTATTTTTTATGTTTGTATATTGTTGGGTTTTTATCTTCTGTGCACCGCCCTGAGTCTCTTTTAGGTGAAATAGGGCCGTATATAAATCGAAATAATAAATAAATAATAAATAAATAATAAATAATTCCTCACACCTGGCTGCAGCCTTGAAAAGGCGTGTCATCCCTTACGAAACTCAAAATAGTTGCATCACAGCGCTGAGGTCATAATTTTAATATTTTTCTCTTTGGAACGGAAAAGGTTGGTTCTTCCCATGGTCCTCCAGTTCTTTCCACTATGACCAGCTTCAAAGTTTGCAAGGTTTAACAAGGGGGCAGGTTTTTCCAGACTTCAGAGGTCAACGTGGCCTCTTTTATATATATATATTTTCTGAAGATTATTGGTTAAAAAAAATCAAGTTTACTCAGAGGAACGGGGGGGGGGGAGGGAGAAGTCAGTCCTTTTTTTCTTTTAAATGCATCGATCTGCCGAGTTCTCCGACCCGAAAAACTTTTTATTTGACAATATATTCTTTTTTTTTTTTTAAAGAACACACCATGCAATCCGGTGGAACTTTCCTGCTTTTAGATATTTCAAGGCTTCAAAAGAATTTGGCCTGCAAAATGTCCACGGTTCTCCCCAGTCCTTATTATAGGCTAAGATGGAGAGAGAAATAAAAACTGGAATTGAGGAGTTTGGTTAAATGTTTTGCCAAAAAAAAAAAGGAAGCATGCTCAGAATGTGGGGGGGGGGATGGGAAGAGCATCATCAGCATCAGCATCCATGCTAAATTCCCAGTGAAAGTCTATTTACCCTGGAAAAATGGGGACAATTTATTTAACAGGATAAAAGCATTGGAAGGGACTGTCTAACGCAGGGGTGGGGAACCTGTGGCTCGCGAGCCAGATGTGGCTCTTTTGATGGCTGCATCTGGCTGGCAGACAAATCTATATAAATAACATAGCCGTGCGCGCGCCGCACAATTACAGCCCGGAGCAGGACCACAGCCCCTCTCCCAACTGGTCCTTCCTTGCTCGGAGGGAAGCTTCTGCAGAAGCCCAGGCGAGTGAGAACAACTTCCCACCGTTACGAAGTCTCCGAGGCTATAATTGTATGGGCTGTGCGCACGCGCCTATGTTATCCACGGCCGGTGCTCCATGCCATGGAAAACATAGGTGTGCGCACACAGTCCATACAATTACTGTACAGCCTTGGAGACTTCGTTGTTGTTCTCATTCACCTGGGCTTTTGCAGAAGCTTCCCTCCGAAGCCCTCCGAGCAAGGAAGGGATGGGGTCCTGCTCCAGGTTGTAATTGTGCGGTGTGTGTGCGGCTATGTTTTCCACTGAATGGGGCTGCGGCCGGAAGACAAGACAGGCACAGAGAGAGAGAGAGAGAGGGAGGGAATCAAAGAGAGACTGATAGAATCACACACAGAGACAGAGACCGACAGACAGACAGACAGAGAGTGAGTGATTGAGTGAGTGAGTGAGTGAGTGAGAAACACACACACACACACACAGAGTGACAGAGAGGAAGGGAGGCGAGAGAGACACACAGAAAAAGAGAGAGAAAGAGAAAGAAAGAAAAAGAATTAAAGAGACTTCTGGTACTTCAAAAGTGTTGGTCTTACATAAAATGCAAACGTTTTCTTGTATTTAGTTTTAAACATATTGTATGGCTCTCACGGGATTTACATTTTAAAATATGTGGCGTTCCTGGCTCTCTCAGCCAAAAAGACCCCTGGTCTAACACCTTCAAATCCCACACACCCCTGATCAAACAGGAGACCTCGCGCCATTTCAGACAAATGGCGGTCCAGGCGCCTCCAGCGATGGAGCGCCCACAACTTCTGGTAGCAAGTCATTCCACAGGTGAATTTTTCTCACTGTTAGGAGAGTCCTCCTAATTTCGAGGTTGCTTCTCTTCTTGGTTAGTTTCCAGCCATTGCTTCTTGTCTGGCCATCTGGTGCTTTGGAGAACAGGTCGGAGGGGGCCCTCTTCTCGGTGACAACCTCTTGTTTGAAGAAAAATCCAGTCCGGTTGCAAGCCGGGAGAAAGACGCTGGAAATAAAATGGAGGCTGATTGGAAAGAAGGAGCAACAACAGCATGCAGTTCTCGGACAGCTGGCAATCTGAGGTTGGGAGAGCTGGGCTTCTATACATTCTTTGGCGTTTGGCGTTTGAGGTGCTCCAGGGGGTTGTGCAAGGTAGTGAGCCTTGTGTCTTTTGCTATTTCCATAGTGGTGGGTCCTAAAGTTGATGGCCTGTCCTTCTTAATTAAAATTAAGCAAATTAAGAAGAGGGAGCCAAGCTATTCTCCAAAGCACCCGAAGGGAAGGACAAGAAGCAATGAGTGGAAACTAATCAAGGAGAGAAGCAACTTAGAACTGAGGAGAAATTTCCTGATAGTGAGAACAATGAATCAGTAGAACAACTTGCTTCCAGAAGTTGTGAATGCCCCAACACTGAAGGTCTTTAACAAGAAGAGATTGGACAGACAATGGAGATTCTCAATCATCCAGGTCATGGTTGTCCCAACGGGCAACTGGACTTCAAGGGGCAACTGGACTTTCTGGTTTTTCTTTGAAGATGTTTTGCTTCTCATCCAAGACGCTTCTTCTGCTCTGGACAGCCATTTGCCCAGAATGGTGTAGGATCATGATGGCGAAGTTATGGCATGTGTGCCATAGGTGGCACATGGAGCCATACTTGCTGGCATGGAAACCCTTGGCTCCAGTGTGTATGTGCACATCAGCCAGCTGATTTTGGGCATTCCAGAGGCCTGGGGGAGGCTGTTTTGGCCCTCCCCAGGCTTCAAGAACGCCTCTGGAGCCTGGGGAAGGCACAAAATAGGCCCAACAGACAAACCAGAAGTTGGTGGACAGGTGGGTGGGCACGTGTGCATCAGTGGTGGGTTTCAAATTTTTTAGAACCTACTCTGTAGGTGTGGCCTATTTTGTGGGCGTGGCTTCGCAGTCATGTGACAGGGTGGGAGTGGCCACCTTTTAAAATGTGGTGAGACTCATTTAACAACGCTCTTGCTTAGCAACCAAAATTTTGGACTCAATTGTGATGATAAATTCTTTCTTTCTTTCTTTCTTTCCTTCCTTCCTTCCTTCCTTCCTTCCTTCCTTCCTTCCTTCCTTCCTTCCTTCCTTCCTTTCCTTTCCTTTCCTTTCCTTTCCTTCCCGTTGGGTCACTGGCAGTGGTGGGCCAGATTTACTTCCAGGTACGCCGGTGGAACCCCCTCTCACCGGTTCTCTAAATTTCACCAACCGGCTCTCGCGAGTAGGTGCGAGCCTGCAGAAACCCACCACTGGTGTGCATGTGCAATAACACACACACACACACACAAACAGTTTTGGCACACCTTTAGAAAAAGGTTAGCCATCCCTGGTATAGGGTTGGACTGGAGGTTGGATTGGAAGACCTCCAGGGTCCCCTTCCAACTCTCTTATTCTGGTATTACTACACAATGCAGTCCGCCATTTGCAAAACTCAATTGTCGTTTTGTGAGCTTTTGAAACTGCAGCTGAAGTTGGAGAGTCAGGGAATGATCGTTAACGGCAACAGAGGATTTATACCATTTTGTGTTGATGCCAACCATCACAATTCATGTCGAGCTGCTCTGTTTTGTGTCTTGGGTTGCTTATTAAACACACACACACACACAGGTAGACAAGCCACTGGTTGTCATCACTTCTGGACAAGGCCCTGCACACGGATGTTTAGCTGTTGGCACGGCTCCCTAAGCCCACCTCTCTTTCCCCTGTCATTGGGAGACAGCGAGTTAAAAATCACTGTTTAAAAACGGCGTTTGTCCTCCTAGCCTTGGAAAACTTTTGGGTCATTGGAGCTCAGAAAGCTAAAAATCTCTCTCTCTATAAAAACGGCTCTGTGAATGTCAGTGGTGGGATATATCCGCGACCGCCTCCTGCCCCATACATCCCTTCGACCAATCCGCTCCCACAGAGAGGGCCTTCTCAGGGTACCGTCGGCCGGGCAATGCCAGTTGGTGGTGCCCAGGGGAAGAGCCTTCTCTGTGGCGGGCCCTGCCCTCTGGACCGACCTTCCCCCCGATCTACGCACCATCGTGGACCTCCGCCTTTTCCGCCAACGTCTTAAAACCTATTTATTCCAACAAGCCGGCCTAGCATAACCCCCATTTCTGATCTTTTATAGGGATAATTTTAAATTTTAGAGCATTATTATTTTTTGCAAAGGGAATTATTTAATTAGTTTTTTTTAAAAAATTGTCTTTTTGTATTTTGTATGTTTTAATGATGCCTGTGCGCCGCCCTGGGTCCTTTTTTAGGAGAAGGGCGGGGTATAAATTTAATAAAATAAATAAAATAAATAAATAAATGACCGGTACACACTGGTACGGACGTACCGATGCCTGCTGAGAGCACTGGGGACTGTTCTGGTATGGTGCTCCGGAAGGCCCGTCCCGCCTGCCCACTCTCCTTATCGCTATTTGAGCCGATCGGGGCTTTCGCGCAGGTGCCTGGAGCGTACGGTGCCTGCGCGATGCTCCGCCGAGCAGCTAGAGCATTGCAGGCGGTAAGTACGCATTAGCGCATGCTGCACGCATTCATGTGGTGGATGCCGGGGCCCCTTGCAGCGTACCGGTTGCAACGGGATCTGGAACCCACCACTGATGCGCGTGTCTGTTGCAGCATAAAACTCTGGAGCGCCCCAAGCAATTTCAACCAAATTTGCTACACAGATCACTTGCTCCAGGGATCCCTTTTTTGGGAATCACGAGCCAAAAGTGGGGGGAGCGCAGGGGGGCCGTGCGCAGGCGTTCCCACACCCATGCTTTCTAGGAGCGTGGGGAGGGTGAAAACAGCCTTCCCCGCCCGCTACAGGCAACCCGGACGTTTAGGAATGATGACTTCCGGTTTGGACTCAGGGCCATTTTTTTTGCCCTCTGGAGCCTTCAGGGAAACCTCAACATTTTGATTACAGCATCTGCCCTATCTTGGGTTATCTGGAAAAAGCTAAATTAGGATGGGAGACCACTAGGAAATACCAAGATCGTTTGCTAGATGGGGAAGGGGAGAGGGAGGAAAAAATCCATAAAAGGAGCATGGATTTATTCCTTTTCCACAACCCCAAAATTAACCTATACTAGATCCAGATGTCTTAAAATCACTTTAAGGAACTGAATTAATGAATTAATGCATTTTATGTTTAAGAACTTTGTGTCAGCGTTCCAAATATCATCCAGAATTAAATCAGAGTTCAAGGCATAGCTTTCATCAAAGTTCCAATTTAATAAGAGAAACATGTTGGTACAATCCGTGGAAACCCGAATCTGAAAGCTTCCTGATTTTCCCTACCCAGTTGAAAGTTCAACATCTTGCCCCCAGACCCACAAGTCCATCCCATGGTCCAATCTCTCACTGCCATGCTGGCATGTCCACCCATTTAGTTCCGGCCAGGTGCAGAGGTGCGGAGACAAAGGATGACCGTGGCTTCTAGAAAAGAATGTTTTATTTTGACAACAACGCATTCTACTCCTTACTATTCCCGCTCCCTATTCCCCACTAATCAAAAAGCATAGTAAAATAATAGAAAGTGTGGCAGCCCCAAGATCCTAAAAGGAATATGACTGCAAGCCTGACACTTCGGACTATTAATTGTTAGGGTTTTTTTTAACCCAGCACTGAGGAAGTATCACCTCTGATTATTAATTCTCCAAAGCATCTGATTCTTAATTAAAATTAAGCAAATGAAGAAGAGGGAGTCAAGCTATTCTCCAAAGCTCCTGAGGGCAGGACAAGAAGCAATGGGTGGAAACTAATCAAGGAGAGAAGCAACTTAGAACTGAGGAGAAATTTCCAGACAGTGAGAACAATTCATCAGTGGAACAGAAGTTGCCTCCAGAAGTTGTGAATGCCCCAACACTGCAAGTCTTTAAGAAGATGTTGGAGAGCCATTTGTCTGAAACGGTATAGGGTTTCCTGCCTAGGCTGGGGGTTGGACTAGAAGACCTTCAAGGCCCCTTCCAACTCTGCTATTATATTGTATTGTATCGTATCGTATCGTATCGTATCGTATCGTATCGTATCGTATCGTATCGTATCGTATCGTATCGTATTGTATTGTATTGTATTGTATTGTATTGTATTGTATTGTAAAGCAATGGGCAACAAAGAGGATTAGGGGACCGGAGACTAAAACATATGAGGAACGGTTGCAGGAATTGGGTATGTCTAGTTTAATGAAAAGAAGGACCAGGGGAGACATGATAGCAGTCTTCCAATATCTCAGGGGTTGCCCCAAAGAAGAGGGAGTCAAGCTCTTCTCCAAAGGACCTGAGCAAGAAGCAATGGGTGGAAACTAATCAAGGAGAGAAGCAACTTAGAACTGAGGAGAAATGTCCTGACCATGAGAACAATTAATCAGTGGAACAGAAGTTGCCTCCAGAAGTTGTGAATGCCCCAACACTGGAAGTCTTTAAGAAGATGTTGGATAGCCATTTGTCTGAAACGGTATAAGGTTTCCTGCCTAGGCAGGGAGCTGGACTAGAAGACCTCCAAGGTCCCTTCCAACTCTGTTATTGTATTTGTATTTGTATTGTATATTCCGTGTGATTGCTCAGATTTTTTTTAAAAAAAATCTTTAAAATGTAGTGAGCAAAAGTCCTGAGAGGGATTGATAATCCTTGATAAATCCTCCCTCCCTCCGGCTTTTGGAGAGAAAATTCGTGGACTACCAAAAACGCATGACATATATAATAAAATGCGTGTTTATTTTCTTGCAAACCTACCCTTGTGAAGGCATCCCATTTTTTCGCAGCCTTTCCTGTCATCCTTCCGTGAAGTGAGAACTTTATCTGAGGCAGGAACCTTGGACGGACCTCCCTTTAAGATAGGGCAGCAACAAATCACAACTTGAAATTTACGATGTTTGTGTTTCCAACTGCAGTTAGGGTTTATGAGCATTTTAAAAAAAACAACGTGTTTATAGCAAAGAGTTACGGTATGGGAAGCCCAGCCCTTTGATATGTCGTCTGTATGAATAAGACCCACTTTAAAAAAAGGGCTATATTTAAAACATTCGACATACCCCAAAGTTTCGAAACTCTCCATCCGCAAGCTGGCCTAAAATGGTAGGATATGGAAGAATTTAAACATTTTGTTCTCAACCGTCCTCGGTCATACAAACATTTTGCAAAAGGGCCTTCCACCCCATCATTGCCCACTTCTTTGTAAAGTTTTTATTTTATTTTTTCATTTTCATAATATATAAATCACATGTACGCTGTGACATAGCCAACATTGTATTGTATTATTAAATGTTTACATCGATTCATCTTGCCATCAGCTCCCAAAATAGATTATTGGCTCTTCTGCTCTCCATACACCGTATTTGTACCTTATCTATCACTTTCTTCTCCATCTCTCTTCCTCCTCCCTCTCTCCTTTCTTCCCTCTGTTATCCTTCTCTTCTCTACTTCCCCTTCCTCTCTCCTTCTCCTCCTTCCCCTTTCCACTCCTCCTTTCTCTCCTCCTCTTCCTCCCTTGCCTTCTCTCCTATCGCTCTCTTCTTCCCTTACCTCTCTCCTCTACTTCCACTCTCTCTCTTTCCACTCCTTCTTTCTCTCCTCCTCTTCCCCCTCCTTGCCCTCTCCCCTATCCCTCTCTTCACTTTCTTCTCCCTCTCTCCTCCTCCTCCCTACCTCCTTTCTTTCCTCTGTCATCCTTCTCTAATTCCCCTTCCTCTCTCCTTCTCCTCTCTCCGCTTTCCTCTTCTCCTTTCTCTCCTCCTCTTCCCCCCATTGCCCTCTCTCCTATCCCTCTCTTCTTCCCTCTCTCTCCTCTATTTCCCCTTCTTCTCTCCTCTTTCCTCTTCTCCTTTCTCTCCTCCTCTTCCCCCCATTGCCCTCTCTCCTATCCCTCTCTTCTTCCCTTATCTCTCTCCTCTCTTCCACTCTCTTTCCACTCCTTCTTTCTCTCCTCTTCCCCCCTTTCCCTCTCTCCTATCCCTCTCTTCTTCTCTTATCTCTCTCCTCTACTTCCCACTCTTCCTCTCATTTACTTGGTGTATTTCAGCTTCTGAGCGAACTTCATTTTATGTTGATGGTATTTATAATTCCTTTTCAATATACATATTTAATTTTAACATATTTTCTCCTACAATGCCCACTTCAAAAGGCTTTTGAAATCCCTGGAGAAAGAGAAGAGGGGGAGAGAGAGAGAAGGAAAGATAGAAGAGGGAGAGAGAGAGAAGGAAAGAGGGAGAGAAAGAGAGAGAGAGAGAGAGAGGGAGAGAAGAAAAAAGGGAGAGGGAGAGAGAGAGAAGGAAATAAGGAGAGAAAGAGGGAGAGAGAAAAAGAAGGAAAGTGGGAGAGAGAGAGAAGGAAAGAGGGGGAGAGAGAGAGAAGGAAAGAGAGGGAGAGAGACAGAGAGAAAGCGGGGAGAGGAAGGGATGCAGTAGACTTATCCAACTATTCCTTGACTTACAACATTACATTTAGTAACCATTTGAAGTTACAACAGCACCGGAAAAAAACAAAGGACTTGTGACCCCTTTTCACACCTACAGCCGTTTGGGAATCCCATAACCCCACAATCAAAATTCAGACGCTTGACAAAGGCCTCGCCTTTATGACAGTTGTGGTAAAGTCGTAAAAGGTGGCCAAGCTCCCCAGACGAATCTCTCCCTTAGCCACATAAATTTGGGGGCTCGATGGTGGTCATACGTTGAGGACTAACTGCCCTTGTTTTAACTTGGAACCCTGGGTCCTAAGTAGCTTCTTCGGGTCCTGTTGTAACTCCGAACGGTGGCTAAGGAGCTGCTCGTAAGACAAGGAGTACTTGTGTACGGTTTGATTTGATTTTACACGCACCCCGCTCTAGGACACCCCTCTCAACAGCCAACGGTTCTCTTCCTTCCAGAGTTCCTCCCTATTTAATCTTTCTTTCCTCGTCCCATCGCATCCTGTTTTTGCGGGCAGGAATGTCTTCTCCTTCCCCCTGTTTATTTAATCTGAGATGTAAACCTGCCTGGAGCGAGATTTCGTCCAAGCAAAGGCTTTTTTCAGTTTGACAGAAGGCGAAAACGAGCTGCCTTGCGTTACACGCTGTGTAAACCTTGTCATCCTTTGTACAAATTCCTGTTTTTAAAAAACCAAATAAACTTTCATTTAACTGAAAGGCGAGAACATCACAATTCACGGCCTCACGTTTCTCTGCACCTCGCCGGAAAATAACCCAAGCAAGGAGGGTCTTTGTAGGGCCAGTCATTTTTCCATATTTACCATTGCATACCGAAGCCTGAGGATGGGAAGTGAGATCTTGCCATAACGTTGCAATAAAAATTCCATGCTATATACACGGGAAAAACACCCGAAGCCAGCAATGCCAGTATATATATTTATATTTTATTTATTTATTTATTTAAATTTATATCCCGCCCTTCTCCACGAAGGACCCAGGGCGGCAAGACCCTGTTAGGGGCCCAATTAAGGGAGGAGATATACTGTTTATTGATCAGCTCATAAAACTAATATATATATTAAATTTCTTTAAGGGATGATTAAATAATCATTTAATCATTTAAAATTTAAAGAATTAAATTTCTTTAATCAATATATACATTAAATAATCATTTAATCATTTAAAATTTAAAGAATTAAATTTCTTTAAGGGATGATTAATAATAATTAAGAGACCAGGATGGATCCATTTCGGGCTCCTTAGCCCTCGTCAGCTGGCCATACTTCCCGACAGGGATTTGAACTGGTGCTCTCCAGTATTCGAAGCAGGCTTCTCTATGCCTTGAGCTAACCAGTTTCCCTGATTACATCATCCTTTCTACAGGACTTTATTGATGAAGTGGATATTTTGAGATGGGCTCCTCACTGCTTTCTTTCCTCTTCTGTCCCTCGGTCGGATCCAGCTGGGAACAACGCAGAACATAGAATCCGAGGTCTGGAAGTAGGCAGAAGGATAAAAGGGCTACAAAATATAGGAATGACATTAATCGGAAAATATCATAGAATGAAGTTGATTTACTTATGTGCTATAACTGCAGCAACTTGCTTAAAGGAAGAGGAACTTAAGACATAACCTATAACTTAGAAGATGACTTATAGAAAGAGGAACTTGCTTAAGACATAGATCAAAAGTCACAGATGGTGTAAGATAAGACCATATATATATATATATGTATGTATGTATGTATGTATGTATGTATGTATGTATGTATGTTTTCTGAGGTTTTCGCGGGTGTTTGTATGTAGGTCTTTGGTTGTTCGGGTTTTCTCCCGCGTAGAATTGGAAGTTTCTTCACGACGTTTCGATGAAATCTCATTCATCATCTTCAGGCTGGTGCTTCCGGCTTGGTGCTTCCAGGAGCAATGTGAGATCTCAGCCAGCGGTTCCTCTTTTTAACTGCCAGTGGGGGTGTGACCTGATTGGGTGGGAGCTTGGCTGCATTCTGATTGGGTGGAGGTGTGTTCTGATTGGTAAGGGGTTTGGCTTTGCTTTGATTGGATGGGAGTTTGGCTGTGCTCTGATTGGATAGGGGCGTGTTCTGTTTGGGTGGGGGCCTGGTTGTGCTTGTGTTAGTCTGAGTTGCAGAGGAATTTGACCTGGTGAGCTGCATTGCTGTTGTTTGGCTTCGCGTTTGTGGTCGTACCACATCTCCGTGGTGGGCATCAGTTTGCTTCATGTATGGATTGGAGGGGTTTAAAGTGGCTAATAATGCAGCTTTGGTCTGGCTTCTGGTTTGTGGTCGGGCTTCTGATTTGTGGTCATCATCGGTGTGGGTTTGGGTTTGCTTTTTGCGTGGATGTGTGATAGTGACATCCTGTGTGGTTTTCGTGAGTGTGGGTCTGGTATCATTCTTTGTGTTAGGGACTCGTTTGTCAGTGAGGGCAGGTTTCCAAATGGCTGGTAGGCGGGAGGTATCATCTCGTTTATTCATGCTGTGTGGCCGCTTTTCTATCTCAATAGCTTCTCTGATTATTCTGTTGTTATAGTGTTCAATTTTGGCAATAGTTCTGGTCTTTTTAAAGTCTATATCATGTCCTGTGGCTTTGAAGTGTTGGACCAGGGAAGAAGTTGGTTCCTCCTTTCTGACTGAGTTTTTGTGTTCTTCAATGCGTGCCTTTATTCTTCTGTTGGTTTGTCCGATGTATGTGGTGGGGCAGGTGGGGCATGGGATTTAATATACTCCTTGATTTTCTAACTCTATTTTCTCTTTGGGGTTTCCTAGGATGGTGGATATTTTTCGGTTTGTATAGAATGCTGTCTTGATGTTGTGTTTGTGGAGGATCTTGCTGATTCTGTCTGTGGTGCCTTTTATGTATGGGAGGAGGGCTTTGCCGTTTTCTTGTTCACTGTCTTGGACTTTAGTGGGGTTTTCTTTTTGGATTAGGTTAGTGATCTTGTTTCTTTGGAATCCGTTGGATGTTAGTACGTTGGTGAGAGTGTGTAGTTCGGTTTTTAGGTGTTGTTCGTCAGCTAAGCGTTTTGTTCTGGAGATGAGTGTCTTGGCTACAGAGTTGATCTGTGCTGGGTGGTGGTGTGAGAGTGCATGCAAATAACGGTTTGTGTGTGTTTTCTTCTGGTAGATGGTGTGTCCTAGGGATCCGTTGGATTTCTTATAGACTAAGACATCCAGGAAGGGGAGTTGGTTATTGGCTTCTGTTTCCATGGTGAACTGTATTTTGGGGTGTAGACTGTTGAGGTGTGTGAGGAAGTTGTCCAGTTTATCTTTTCCATGTGGCCAGATTATGAAGGTGTCGTCTACATATCTGAGCCAGAGTTTGGGTTTGTGATCTGATTTTTCTAGAGCTTGGGTTTCAAAGTGTTCCATGTAGAGGTTAGCAATGACAGGTGAGAGGGGTGATCCCATGGGTGCTCCTTCTATTTGTTTGTATTTTTGTCCATTATAGATGAAGTATGTGTTGGATAGGCAATGGTTGGTCAGATCTAGGATATGTTTGGGGGGGCTATATTTGTTTTGGATAGCTGTCAAGGCTTCTTTGATTGGTACTTGGGTGAAGAGGGATACGACATCGAAGCTCACGAGTAGGTTGCTGGGCTGTAAGTTTTGTTTCTTTATGATCTCTATGAACTGGAATGAGTTTTTTACGTGTGAGTTGATGGATTCTGCATAGGGGAACCGGCTGAGGAACCGGCTGAGATCTCACATTGCTCCTGGAAGCACCAAGCCGGAAGCACTAGCCTGAAGATGATGAATGAGATTTCATCGAAACGTCGTGAAGATACTTCCAATTCTACGCGGGAGAAAACCCGAACAACCAAAGACCTACATATATATATATATATATATATATATATATATATATATATATATATATATATATATATGTGTGTGTGTGTGTGTGTGTGTGTGTGTGTGTGTGTGTGTGTGTGTGTGTGTGTGTGTGTGTTTGTAGATTTTCACGGGTGTAGGTATGCTGGCATAGCTGGCTTCGGGGATTTTCCCGTGTATAAGGCATAGAAAAGTTGTTGCAACGTTCCGACAAGATCTCACTTGTCATCATCAGGCAGGCTTGTGTCTGTGAGCTTGTGTCTGTGAACACTCACAGTCCCTTTAAGGGGAGGAGACTCAACGTCATCCCTCTCTGCCCTTCGACTCATCCTAGACATCATCCAGACAGAGAACCTAATTAGATTACTGCTGTGTGACATTTTTTAGATATGTGTTAGATTATTAAGGGCTGAAAATAAAGAGACCAGGATGGATCCATTTCAGGCTTATTAGCCTTCTTCAGCTGGCCATACTACTTATACTGGGATTTGAACTGGTGCTTTCCAGCATATGAGACAGGCTTCTCTATGCCTTGAGCTATCCAGTATCCCTGATATATTGAAGGGCAGAGAGGGATGACGTTGAGTCTCCTCCCCTTAAAGGGACCTCTGAACAGGAGATGTGATAATTATCTCTCATTTAAGGGTCCTGTAAATTGGCTGATATATCAGGGATACTGGATAGCTCAAGGCATAGAGAAGCCTGTCTCATATGCTGGAAAGCACCAGTTCAAATCCCAGTAGAAGGAGTATGGCCAGCTGAAGAAGTCTAATAAGCCTGAAATGGATCCATCCTGGTCTCTTTATTTTCAGCCCTTAATAATCTAACATATATATATGAAGAATAATTCTCACAGCTCCTGTTCAGGGTCCCTTTAAGGGGAGGAGACTTAACGTCATCCCTCTCTGCCCTTCGACTCAACCCAGAGTCATCCAGACAGAGAACCAAATTAGATTACTGCTGTGTGACATTTTTTAGATATGTGTTAGATTTTTTTTTTTAAGGGCTGAAAATAAAGAGACCAGAATGGATCCATTTCAGGCTTATTAGCCTTCTATAGCTGGCCATACTCCTTCTACTGGGATTTGAACCAGGGCTTTCCAGCATTTGAGGCAAGCTCTCTATGCCTTGAGCTATCTGGTATCCCTGATATATCAGCCAATTTACAGGACGCTTAAATGAAGAATAATTCTCACAGCTCCTGTTCAGGGTCCCTTTAAGGGGAGGAGACTTAACGTCATCCCTCTCTGCCCTTCGACTCAACCCAGAGTCATCCAGACAGAGAACCAAATTAGATTACTGCTGTGTGACATTTTTTAGATATGTGTTAGATTTTTTTTTTTTAAGGGCTGAAAATAAAGAGACCAGAATGGATCCATTTCAGGCTTATTAGCCTTCTTCAGCTGGCCATACTCCTTCTACTGGGATTTGAAAAAATAAAAAAAAAATTAAATATATATGTAGGTCTTTGGTTGTTCAGGTTTTCTCCCGCGTAGAATTGGAAGTATCTTCACGACATTTCGATGAAATCTCATTCATCATCTTCAGGCTGGTGCTTCGGGCTTGGTGCTTCCAGGAGCAAATTGCTCCTGGAAGCACCAAGCCCGAAGCACCAGCCTGAAGATGATGAATGACATCAGAACACACCTCCACCCAATCAGAATGCAGCCAAGCTCCCACCCAATCAGGTCACACCCCCACTGGCAGTTAAAAAGAGGAACCGGCTGAGATCTCACATTGCTCCTGGAAGCACCAAGCCGGAAGCACCAGCCTGAAGATGATGAATGAGATTTCATCGAAACGTCGTGAAGATACTTCCAATTCTACGCGGGAGAAAACCCGAACAACCAAAGACCTACATATATGTATATATATAATTGCCACTAGACCACTGGTTCTATCCTGATCAGCTGAGACAGGGGGAATAAGTATATACTTGTGTTACAATACCCTGTTAAGCCCCAATTAATGGAGGAAGCATACTGATTTCCTTTTCTGCCTTTCGGCTCATCACCAGAGACCATCTAGAGAGAAAGCTATGAGTTTCGTTGTATACTTTTTTTTACATGTGTGTTAGGTTTTTGAGCTGATCAATAAATAAACAAGGGAGACTAAGATAGATCTACAGTATTATTTCAAACTATTTAGCTCTCATCAGCCATACCCTTACTGGGATTTGAACCAGGGAAGTATTACATGGAAGGCAGTTGTAATTGCCACTAGGCCACAGGTTCTCCTCCTGATCAGCGGAGCCAGGGGAATTACATGTGAGGCAATTACAACTGCCTCACAATACTTCCCAGGTTCAAATTCCAGTAAGGGTATACATACAGACATACAGACATACAGACATACATATTCATGCACACATGCCTGCAAGCTGTGTGACTCGATTTACCACAATTCGTTTCGCGACTGTTCGAAGTTACGACGGCACTGGAAAAAAGTGACTTATGAGCCTTATGAGTCGCGGTGGCACGGTGGTTAGAGTGCAGTAATTTATTTAATTCGATTTGTAAACCGCACCAATCTCCGTCGAGACGGACTCTGGGCGGTGCAGGCTACTTCTGCAGACTGCTGACTGCCAGCAGTTTGGCAGTTTGATCCTTACCAGCTCCAGGTTGACTCAGCCTTCCAGCCTTCTGAGGTGAATAAAATGAGGACCCAGATTGTTGGGGGCAAGGGGCTGACTCTGCAAACCGCTTAGAGAGGGATATAAAAGCACTGTGAAGCGGTATATAAATCTAAGTGCTATTGCCCTTCCTTCCTTCCTTCCTTCCTTCCTTCCTTCCTTCCTTCCTTCCTTCCTTCCATGGTTAGAATACAGTATTGCAGGCTGACTCTGCCCACAGTCAGGAGTTCGATCCTGACCGGCTCCAGGTTGACTCAGCCTTCCCTCCTTCCGAGGTGGGTAAAATGAGGACTCAGATTGTTGGGGGCAAGAGGCTGACTCTGTAAACCGCTTAGAGAGGGCTGTAAGGCACTGTAAAGCGGTACATAAGTGCTACAGTAATCCCTCATTTTTCGCGGCTAATCGGGACCGCACCCGTCCGCGAAAACCGGAAATCCGCGAAGTAGGATTCGCTAGGAAACTTGAATTGGTGGACATGTTTAAAGCAACCACTAGGTGGCGCTTGCCTCCTACCAATGCATTTTTTCCCCTGTATTTTTTACAAATCCGCGAATCACTGAAGCCACGAAAAATGAAGCCGCGGAAAACGAGGGATTACTGTATTGCTATTTCTATTTTTCACACTTATGAGTATTACAGCATCCGCTATTTCCAGGGACGACAAACTTTTTCAGCACCAAGTGCCCAAATTGGAACATGCATGTGCTGGAGAAATGGAAACCTGAAGATCAGCTGGCTGGCGCATGCATGCGGTTTTTTTGGCCATTTTCTGGCCATTTGGGGGGCACTTTCAGGGCCCTTTTTCAGCCCCAAAGGGCCCCCAAACAGCCTCTTTTTTGGCCATTTTGGGGCTGTTTTCAGGCTGTTTTCCAGCGCTTGCAAAGATCAGCTGGCCGGCACATGCATGCTGGTTGTTTGGCCATTTTTTGGCCATTTTGGGGCCATTTTCAGGGCCCTTTTTCAGCCCCAAAGGGCCCCCAAACAGCCTGAAAAACAGCCTGGGTTTTGGGCATTTTGGGGTTGTTTTCAGGCCGTTTTTAGACTTGCAAAGATCAGCTGGCCGGCACGCATGTGAATGCCGGAAACCAGAAGAGCAGCTGGTGATGGTGCGCGTGTCCACAGAGAGGGCTCTGTGTGCCACCTCTGGCACGGGTGCCGTAGTTTGGCCATCACGGTCCAATTCTATTCCATTGTGTGGGATATCCAGAGCTGGTTTTGCTGCTTCTGTGCCAGTAAAGTTTTATACTCTGTCTTGGTTAAAGAATATCCCAGTCCATGGGACCCTTCTGAAGCAAAAAATCATGTGCTACCAATACAGGACGAGACTACAAGTGAGTCGGAGAAACAGGCTTTTATTGTGCACACAGACTCAGAGCATTAATATGTCAGATTCTGAGCCTCCTGGTTATGCTCAGAGGGTCACTTTTATAACTCAGCTATGCGTAGGCATTATGCTGCTTTAGCCTTTTGATCAGTGAAAACCAGGAAAACAGAAAAAAATACAGAAAGGAGAAGTCCAATAGCTGTTGCATTTGCTATATATATATATATATATATATGTTAGATTTTTAAGGGCTGATTAATAAATAAGAGACCAGGATGGATCCATTTTGGGCTTATTAGCCCTCTTCAGCTGGCCATACTCCTTCTACTGGGATTTGAACCGGCACTCACCAGCATATCAGGCAAGCTGAAGAGGGCTAATAAGCCCGAAATGGATCCATCCTGGTCTCTTATTTATTAATCAGCCCTTAAAAATCTAACACATATCTAAAAAATTCACACAACAGTAATCTCAGGGGATTTTCCCGTGTATAAGGCATAGAAAAGTTGTTGCAACGTTTCGACAAGATCTCACTTGTCATCATCAGGCAGGCTTGTGTCTGTGAGTGTGACTGCGGAGGCATCGCCCCTCCGCAGTCACACTCACAGACACAAGCCTGCCTGATGATGACAAGTGAGATCTTGTCGAAACGTTGCAACAACTTTTCTATGCCTTATACATGGGAAAATCCCCGAAGCCAGCTATGCCAGCATACCTACACCCGTGAAAATCTACGAAAACATATATATATATATATATATAGTCTCCTCCCCTTAAAGGGACCTCTTCACAGGAGCTGTGATAATTAGTCTTCATATATATATATATATATATGTTTTCTGAGGTTTTCGCGGGTGTTTGTATGTAGGTCTTTGGTTGTTCGGGTTTTCTCCCGCGTAGAATTGGAAGTATCTTCACAACGTTTCGATGAAATCTCATTCATCATCTTCAGGCTGGTGCTTCCGGCTTGGTGCTTCCAGGAGCAATTCTACGCGGGAGAAAACCCGAACAACCAAAGACCTACATATATATATATATATATATATGGTCTTATCTTACACCATCTGTGACTTTTGATCCATACATATACTTGTCACCAAGTTACAGGATTTTAATCTTGTATCAAGGACATAATTCACTTAAGTTATAGGTTATGTCTTAAGCAAGTTCCTCTTTCTATAAGTCATCTTCTAAGTTATAGGTTATGTCTTAAGTTCCTCTTCCTTTAAGCAAGTTGCAGCAGTTATAGCACATAAGTAAATCAACTTCTTCATTCTATGATATTTTCCGATTAATGTCATTCCTATATTTTGTAGCCCTTTTATCCTTCTGCCTCACTTCCAGGCCTCGGATCCTATGTTCTGCGTTGTTCCCAGCTGGATCCGACGGAGGGACAGAAGAGGAAAGAAAGCAGTGAGGAGCCCATCTCCTTGCACATATCCAGCTTTGCCTTCGGGGCAATTCCATTCCCAAAGTCGGAAGTCCAACTTGAGAAGAAAAATAATAATAAGGCCCTTCTGCAGTTAAAAAAAAAAAAACCACACACACACAGACAAGATTTGGGAGAAATTCCCAAGTTTTCAAAACTCGTCTCCTTTTGCCGTCACTCATCTCTATTGGGACCAGTTGGGAAACTCCGATGGAGAAGAGGAAGGAGGGGAAAATTATAAGGCCCGCTTAATTGTACACGATGTCCCGGAGATTTTGTTCTTCTATTCCACAACTCAACACTTAAATTTGTTTACCTGGAAGCCGAGTTTAGCATGGAAGAGAATGTGAAAGTTCTTCCACTCTGCTATACATTTCCACATCTGCTTGTTTACAGCTGTGACCTCTCCTCCCACCCTCCTCCCTGTGCGTTCTCACAGCCCCTGGCTTCTCCCCCCTGCCCTCAATTGGCCCCCCATTCATTTTATTTTTCCTGACAGTCCCAATTCATTTCTCGTCCCCTCCCTCTCTCTCTCTCTCTCTTCCCCGAACTGCAATCAGGATGGGCTCTTTCTCTCTTGCCCCAAACCGCTATTCACAAGTGACGCTAAACTTGGCACGTACGCACACCCACCCACACACATACACCCATCTCGTTCTCTCATGCTTGCATCACATTTTCTGCAATGCCGTTTATTCCTGGCATCTGTTGTTGCAGTGGTTGTTGGGCAGAAAAGAGTGGTGGGTTTCTGCAGGCTCGCACCTACTCGCGAGAACCGGTTGGTGAAATTTAGAGAACCGGTGAGAGGGGGTTCCATCGGCGTACCTGGAAGTAAATCTGGCCCGCCGCTGCCAGTGACCCAACGGGAAGGAAAGGAAAGGAAAGGAAAGGAAAAGAAAGAAAGAAAGAAAGAAAGAAAGAAAGAAAGAAAGAAAGAAAGAAAGAAAGAAAGAAAGAAAGAAAGAAAGAAAGAAAGAAAGAAAGAATTTATCATCACAATTGAGTCCAAAATTTTGGTTGCTAAGCAAGAGCGTTGTTAAATGAGTTTCACCACATTTTAAAAGGTGGCCACTCCCACCCTGTCACATGACTGCCAAGCCACGCCCACAAAATAGGCCACACCTACAGAGTAGGTTCTAAAAAATTTGAAACCCACCACTGGCAGGAAACCTTATTATTTATTATTATTTTATTAGATTTCTAGACCGCCCCCTCTCCCCGAGGGGACTCGGGGCGGTGTACAGGTAAAGATTAAAAACTACTAAAACCATGACAATACATACAAAGTTAAAATCAAATTAAAGAATCCTGTACAAATTTATAAAAGTTAAAACTAAACCCATAAAACCGAATAAAATAATTTAAAATTACAGACTGGGGGGATGGCTAACTTTTTTCCCATCGTGTGCCAAAAGCGGGGCGGAGCACAGAGGGGGTCGCGCGCAGTGTGCCCACACCCAAAATTCTATGCGCCCCCCGCAACGGTACGCATGTGTGGGTGACTCCCCCGTTTTTCACCCTCTGGAGCAGTGGTGGGTTTCTGCAGGCTCGCACCTACTTGCAAGAGCCGGATGGTGAAATTTAGAGAACCGGTGAGAGGGGGTTCCACCGGCGGACCCAGAAGTAAGTCTGGCCTGCCGCTGCCGGTAACCCAATGGGAAGGAAAGGAAAGGAAAGGAAAGGAAAGGAAAGGAAAGGAAAGGAAAGGAAGGAAGGAAGGAAGGAAGGAAGGAAGGAAGGAAGGAAGGAAGGAAGGAAGGAAGGAAGGAATTTATCATCACAAATTGAGTCCAAAATTTTGGTTGCTAAGTAAGAGCGTTGTTAAATGAGTTTCACCACATTTTAAAAGGTGGCCACTCCCACCCTGTCATATGACTGCCAAGCCACACCCACAAAATAGGCCACACCTAGAGAGTAGGTTCTAAAAAAATTTTGAAACCCACCACTGCTCTGGAGGCTTTAGGGAAGTCTGAGGCAGTGGTGGGTTTCAAATTTTTTAGAACCTACTCTGTAGGTGTGGCCTATTTTGTGGGCGTGGCTTGGCAGTCATGTGACAGGGTGGGAGTGGCCACCTTTTAAAATGTGATGAAACTCATTTAACAACGCTCTTGCTTAGCAACCAAAATTTTGGACTCAATTGTGATGATAAATTCTTTCTTTCCTTCCTTCCTTCCTTCCTTCCTTCCTTCCTTCCTTCCTTCCTTCCTTCCTTCCTTCCTTCCTTCCTTTCCTTTCCTTTCCTTTCTTTCCTTCCTTCCTTTCCTTTCCTTTCCTTCCTGTTGGGTCACTGGCAGCGGCGGGCCAGATTTACTTCCAGGTACGCCGGTGGAACCCCCTCTCACCGGTTCTTTAAATTTCACCAACCGGCTCTCGCGAGTAGGTGCGAGCCTGCAGAAACCCACCACTGGTCTGAAGCCTCTGAAGGGAGAAAAATGGCCCTACAGGAAAACCGGAAGTCCATTCCCAAATTTCCGGGTTGCCCATAGAGTCGTTTTTTTGCCTTCGGGAGGCTTCCTTGAAAAGCTTCTGAAGGGATAAAAACGGCCCAACGCACAAATCAGAAGTCTGTTCCCGAACTTCCGTTTTGCATGTTGGGTTGGCTGAAAATGAAGGCCAAAGTCAGCTGGCCAGCGCACGCATGCGCACTGGAGCTGACAGGGCAACGCCTCATGTGCCCTAACACATGTGCCATAGGTTTGCCATCACGACCCTAAACCGTTTCAGACAAATGGCTATCCAACATCTTCTTGAAGACTTGCAGTGTTGGGGAATTCATAACTTCTGGAGACAATTTCTGTCCCACTGATTCATTGTTCTCACTGTCAGGAAGTTTCTCCTAAGTTCTAAGTTGCTTCTCTCCTTGATTAGTTTCCACCCATTGCTTCTTGTTCTGCCCTCTGGTGCTTTGGAGAATAGTTTGACTCCCTCTTCTTTGTGGCATCCCCTGAGATATTGGAAGGCTGCTATCATGTCTCCCTTGGTCCTTCTCTTCATCAAACTAGACATACCCAGTTCCTGCAACCGTTCTTCGTATGTTTTAGTCTCCAGTCCCCTCATCATCTTTATTGCTCTTCTCTGCACTCTTTCTAGAGTCTCCACATCTTTTCTACATGGTGGTGACCAAAACTGGATGCCGTATTCCAAGTGTGGCCTTACCAAGGCATTATAAAGTGGTATTAACCCTTCACGTGATCTTGATTCTATCCCTCTGTTGATGCAGTCTAGAACTGTGGTGGCTTTTTTGGCAGCTGCTGCCCACGGCTGGCTCCTATCTAAATGGTTGTCCACTAGGACTCCAAGGTCCCTTTCACAGTTACTGCTATTGAGCAAGGTACCACCTATACTGTACTTGTGCATTTCATTTTTGTTGCCTAAATGTTGCCCCCAGGAGCACTCTGCAGGCTTCAGCAGAGTGGGGGGAAGGGGAAAATGCCTCAGTTTTTTGCCCAGTTTCCGCCCATTTGTTTTTGCAAGAATGGGGCCGTTTTTGCCTTCCCACAGCCTTGCTGAAGCCTGCGGAGGGCTCCTGGGAGAGGACAAAAAACTTTTTTTCTTACTGGGTAGTTTGCAGGTACTCCCTTAGCTCTAGCGAGGCTGGAAACCCACCCACCCCATTCGAAACTTTTCGCCACCCTTTTGGTGGGCATGGCTTGGTGAGGGGGGCCATGTGACTGAGTGTGCATGAGTGACATCACATTGGCCACGCCCACTCAGTCACATGCCCCCCCCCATCTAGCTACACCCACCAAACCAGTAGTAAAAAAATTTGAAACCCACCCCTCCCTAAACCAAAGTATGGGTACGCCAATCAATCAGAATAGAGCTGAAAGGGACCTTGGAGGTCCTCTATCTTGAATGTATTTGGGTCAATATTAAAGGCTGGGGGGGAAATGACATTGCCATAGGTCTATACTACAGGCCACCCAACCAAGCAGAGGAAGTGGATGAACTTTTTGCTAACCAGCTAACTAAGATAAAGAGTGCAGAGAAGAGCAACCAAGATGATTAGGGGACTGGAGGCTAAAACATATGAAGAACGGTTGCAGGAGCTGGGTATGTCTAGTTTAATGAAGAGAAGGACCAGGGGAGACATGATAGCAGTGTTCCGATATCTCAGAGGGTGCCACAAAGAAGAGGGAGTCAAACTATTCTCCAAGGCACCTGGGCGCAGGACAAGAAGCAACGGGTGGACACTAATCAAGGAGAGAAGCAACTTAGAACTAAGGAGAAATTTCCTGACAGTTAGAACAATTAACCTCTGGAACAGCTTGCCTCCAGAAGTTGTGAATGCCCCAACCCTGGAAGTCTTTAAGAAGATGTTAGATAGCCATTTGTCTGAAATGGTATAAGGTTCCTGCCCACGCAGGGGGTTGGACTAGAAGCCCTACAAGGTCCCTTCCAACTCTGCTATTATAGTCCAGCCTTCTGCTCAAGCAGGCGATCATATACCATTTCAGACACGGAGCTGTCCAGTGTCTTCTTAGAAACCTCCCGTGATGGAGCACCCACAACTTCTGGTGGCAAGCTGTTCCACCGGTTAATTGTTCTCACTGTTAGGAAGTTTCTCCTTCATTCCAGGTTGCTTCTCTCCTCGATTCGTTTCCATCCATTGTTTCTTGTCCTGCCCTCTGGTGCTTGGGAAATGAGTCTGGCTGGGTGACTCAGTGGCTGTGCTTGTCAATCAGAAATGTTGGCAGTTGGGCGGTTCGAGAGAAGCAACTTAGAACTGAGGAGGAATTTCTTGACAGTTAGAACAATGAATCAGTGGAACAGAAGTTGCCTCCAGAAGTTGTGAATGTCCCAACACTGCAAGTCTTTAAGAAGATGTTGGATAGCCATTTGTCTGAAACGGCATAGGGCTTCCTGCCTAGGCAGGAGGTTGGACTAGATGACCTCCAAGGTCCCTTCCAACTCTGCTATTGTATTGAATCCCTAGTGCAGGTCTCCTGCATGAGCAGGGGGTTGGACTACAGTGCTTCTCAATTATTTTCTGTCATGCCCCCCTAGGAAGAAGAAAACATTTTGCGCCCCCCGCGCGACTATAAATAGTATCATTTGTCTATAAAATTGTTATAAGTACACCTCTGCATAACACTGTGTCCTTATTAACGTATAAGAGAATAAAAAAGAAAGAAATGTGGATCAATTTACAACAAAGAATAGCTTTATTAACTGTAGCAGAAAAGATTTAAAGTGCATTAGAAATTTAAAAAAAAAATTTTAACGCGCCCCCCTTTACGGAGCCTCGCGCCCCCCCTGGGGGGCCCTCCACTATTTGAGAAGCACTGGACTAGATGATCCCCAAGCTCCCGACATTGTTACTGTTACGGCAGCCCCTCAAATACTGGAATACTGCAATATTTCCAGCCCTTCTCCGATTCCTATGAATGGGAGCCTGGGATTAATTTAATGTAAACATCTTTCAAACCAGAATCAGGTCCGCCAGAACAACCAAGCAGTAAAAGATGGATTGCGGAAGAGGAAGCAGTCTCTGTCCTTTGTTTTCCAGACACCTGCTCGAGCGACGGAGATAAATCAATGCTGAGAAAATACACATTTCTCCTTGATGGCTCTGGAGCAGGGGTCTCCACCCTTTGCAACTTTAAGTCTGAAGGACTTCAGCTCCCAGACTTTGCTGGCTGGAGAAGTCTGGGAGCTGAAGTCCTTCAGACTTAAAGTTGCAAAGGTTGGAGACCCCTGCTCTGGAGGATCAAGGAAGACGTTCCTCTCCAAAATTGTCAGACGGGGCAGTGAGCGAAGCACCTTCCCTCTGCAGATTTCCCAGTTGACCCAGACCAACGGCCCACCCAAATCACGCCTGTCTCCGAATTTTCTCTCTCTCTCTTTTTGGCGGGGGTGGGTGGGGGAAGGGGGACCTCCAAGCCTGTTCTGTATTTTCCTGACAATCTGTCTAAGCAGGAAACCAGCAAACATTGGTTTTCTCACTCCGAGAAAAGTTCACAGGCTGCGGGAAAGAAAACATATCTCCTGCAGATGCCAATGGAGACCGAGAAGAATCGGCAGTGACATCATCAGATGGTTCAAACAATGACTTTTTGCAGGCAGGCAGGCAGGCAGGCAGGCAGGCAGGCAGGGAGACGATAGATAGATAGATAGATAGATAGATAGATAGATAGATAGATGGATGGATGGATGGATGGATGGATGGATGGATGGATGGATGGATGGATGGATGGATGGATGGATGGATGGATGGATGGATGGATGGATGGATAGATAGATAGATAGATAGATAGATAGATAGATAGATAGATAGATAGATAGATAGATAGATAGATAGATAGATAGATAGATAGATAGATAGATAGATAGATAGATAGATAGATAGATAGATAGATAGATAGATAGATGGGTGTGTGGGTGGGTGGATGGATGGATGATAGACAGACAGACAATGACAGATATTCATGTTATAGATAGATGGATGGATGGATAGGGATAGGGATATAGATATATAAAGGTATATATGTACCAATAAAAAGAGTATAGTGGAGGATTAATAATGTGGAAATGTTGCAAAGATGATACTTACGTTTTTTAAAAATTGAAAAAAAACCTGTTTAATAAAGATATTTTTTTTGAAAAGGGAAATATTTTTTTAAAAAGGCAGTATATTTTTTCCCCTAAAGGAGAAATGTGCTCCTGGAAAGCAGCCCCCACCTTTCTTAATAGCCTTGCAGGACTGGGCCAGCCTATCTACAAGACCAAAGATCTTCAGCTCCAGAGGGATGGGATTAAGATGTGGCCCTTCAGGACATCATAGGGTCATTTGGCAGAAGACATGGAGCCCGCTGCATTGGACAATCTCCTACAATAATACAATAGCAGAGTTGGAAGGGACCTTGGAGGTCATCTAGTCCAACTCCCTGCCTAGGCAGAAAGCCCTATACCATTTCAGACAAATGGCTATCCAACATCTTCTTAAAGACTTGCAGTGTTGGGGCATTCACAAATTCTGGAGGCAACTTCTGTTCCTCTGATTGATTGTCCTAACTGTCAGGAAATTTCTCCTCAGTTCTAAGTTGCTTCTCTCCTTCATTAGTTTCCACCCATTGCTTCTTGTTCTGCCCTCAGGTGCTTTGAAGAATAGTTTGACTCCCTCTTCTTTGGGGCAACCTCTGAGATATTGGAACACTGCTATCATGTCTCCCCTAATCCTTCTTTTTACTAAACTAGACATACCCAGTTCCTGCAACCGTTCCTCATATGTTTTAGTCTCCAGTCGCCTCATCCTCTTGGTTGCTCTTCTCTGCACTCTTTCTAGAGTCTCCACATCTTTTCTACATTGTGGCGACCAAAACTGAATGCAAATATTCCAAGTGTGGCCTTCCCAAGGCCTTATAAAGTGGTATTAACCCTTCACGTGATCTTGATTCTCTCCCTCTGTTGATGCAGCCTAGAACTGTGTTGGCTTTTTTGGCAGCTGCTGCACACGGCTGGCTCATATTTAAATGGGTGTCCACTAGGACTCCAAGATCCTAAGGACACTGTGTCATCCAGTAAGCTTCAACCAAACTTGAGAGTTGAAACAAACATGAGCCCATAGGAATCTGACAACTGCCAATAGAATACCTGTTCTTGCCCAGGTGTAAGGCCCAAAAGGAAGTATAAATGCCTCTCACTCTCAGCTCCATGTGTTCAGCTGCAGCAGAGAACCATGGGCTCAGGGGTTCTGCTTCACCATTAAACCATATTTCCAATCAGCCTCCCTGTTTCCAGGGTTTTTCCCCCAGCTTGGAAAGGAACCAGATGGATATTTCCTCCCGACACACTGAAAAATATTGACCTGTTACTATTTCTTCAGACTTACGTCCATTGCAGCATCCTCGTGGTCACGTGATCAAAATTCAGACACTTGGAAACTGACTCGGATTTATGACGGTTGCAGTGTCCCGGGGGCCATGTGATCCCTTTTTGCGACCTCCGGACAAGCAAAGTCAACGGGGAAGCCAAATTCACTCAGCCACTGTGTGTCAGGGTTCCAAATAGCATCCAAAAGTAAATCAGAGTCCAAGGCAAAGGATTCCTTAAAGTTCCAATTTATTGAGAGAGCCATGTTGGCACATCTGAAAGCTTCCCAGTTTTCCCCACCCAGTTGAAAGTTCATGATCTTGCCCCCCACGCCCCCAAGTCCATCCCATGGTCCCATCTCCCACTGCCATGCTGGCCATTCCACTCATCTAGCTCCGGTCAGGTGCAGAGGTACAGAGACAAAGGATGACCTTGGTTTTCTAGAAAGGAATTTTGTTTTGGCTACATAGCATCTAACTTCATACAATCCACCCTCCCATTTTCCCACCATAGAAAAGGCATAGTAGAATAATAGAAAGTGTGGCTGGCCAAAGATCTTGAAGACTTGCAGTGTTGAGGCATTCACAACTTCTGGAGGCAACTTCTGTTCCACTGATTAATTGTTCTAACTGTCAGGAAATTTCTCCTCAGTTCTAGGTTGCTTCTCTCCTTGATTAGTTTCCACCCATTGCTTCTTGTCCTGCCCTCAGGTGCTTTGGAGAATAGCTTGACTCCCTCTTCTTTGTGGCAACCCCTGAGATATTGGAAGACTGCTATCATGTCTCCCCTGGTCCTTCTTTTCATTAGACATCCCCAGTTCCTGCAACCGTTCCTCCTATGTTTTAGCCTCCACTCCCCTAATCCTCTTTGTTGCTCTTCTCTGCACTCTTTCTAGAGTCTCCACATCTTTTCTACATCGTGGTGACCAAAACTGAATGCAAATATTCCAAGTGTGGCCTTATAAAGTGGTATTAACACTTCACATGATTTAAAAGCAAAGATGGCTGCGGGCCTGACACCACGTTACTAACTTAACTACAGTGGTTTGGCTCATAAATCAAGGACTATCTGTGCTGACGTAACTTTCTCTGTTAAGGTCGCCAGTAACATCTCAAGAACTTTGCTTTCTCACCTCATCCTCGTGTTCCTCCTGCCACTTTCCACCCTTCAAGCTAGGACTCTTTTTTTTGCAAAAAAAAAAAACATCAAAAGCTGGCATCCTCTAACCGACTCAACCTTTGGTTACCAGCCTATTTATTTTCCCCAGAAAAGAAAACATTTCGCAGGGAAGATTTATCCGTTGCAAATTTTAGAAAGAGGACAAGAATAAGGGGCGGGCTTACAAAACAGAAGTCGGGCCTCGAAAGCCCAAAAATATCTCGGACTTTAAATCAATAAACTGAAAAGTCCCACAGCACAGAAGGAAAAAAAAAAATCCTCTTTGCTCTAAGATCGGAAGAGCGATAAACTTTTATTGAAGAAATAATCTGTTCAAGTCAGTTCTGGGGTGGGTCTATCGACCGTTATTGTTCAGAGGATCCCAACAAATTTTTGAAGATCTAAATTTGTTTTAATAGCAATGTTTATCGGAGAGTTAGTGACATCCAATGGTTGATAAAGAGGTCTTTTGCTGGAGTAAACGTTTATGTCAGTGCTTCTCAATCTTGGCGGCTTGAAAATGAGAGGACTTCATCTCCCAGAATTCCCCTGCCAGCGAGGCTCAACGCTAGTGTGGCAGGGGAATTCTGGGAGTTGAAGTCCAACCATCTTCAGCTGCCAAGGCTGAGAAACGCAATATCAGGGTTCAAATTCAAATTTATTCGATTTATAAACCGCCCCCTCTCCCCAAAGGGACTCGGGGCGGTTCCAAATAGCACTCAAAAGCAAATCAGAGCAAAGTATCTACAGGGAGGGAAGCATGCAGTGGAGTCCCCCAAGGCTCTGTTTTAGGCCCAGTACTCTTCAACATCTTCATCAATGATTTGGATGAGGGGATAAATGGGGAACTCATCAAATTTGCAGACGACACCAAGCTGGCAGGAATAGCCAACACTCCAGAAGATAGGCTTAAGATACAGAAGGATCTTGACAAACTTGAACATTGGGTGCTATCTAACAAAATGAAATTCAATAGCGAAAAGAGTAAGGCTCTACATTTAGGCAAGAAAAACAAAATGCACAGGTACAGTATAAGTGGTACCTTGCTCAATAGTAGCAACTGTGAGAGGGATCTCATTTAAATATGAGCCAGCCGTGTGCAGCAGCTGCCAAAAAAGCCAACACAGTTCTAGGCTGCATCAACAAAGGGAGAGAATCAAGATCACGTGAAGGATTAATGCCACTGTATAGTGCCTTGGTAAGGCCACACCTGGAATACTGCATTCAGTTTTGGTCACCACGATGTAGAAAAGACATGGAGACTCTGGAAAGAGTGCAGAGAAGAGCAACCAAGATGATTAGGGGACTGGAGGCTATTGCTCAAAGTTCCAATTGATGAAGAGAGCCATGTTGGCACATCTGGGGAAACCCGAATCTGAAAGCTTCCTAGTTTTCCCCACCCAGTTTCAAGATCTTGCCCCCACACCCACAAGTCCATTCCATGGTCCAATCACCCACTGTCATGTTGGCAGCTTCTACCCATCCAGTTCCGGCCAGGTGCAGAGACAAAGATGACCTTGGCTTTCTAAGAAGAATGTTGTTATGGCTACATATCATCTAACTTCGTACAATCCCCCATTTTCCCACCATCGAAAATGCATAGTAGAATAATAAAAAATGTGGCAGGCCAAAGACCCAAAAGAAAAGATGGCTGCAGGTCTGACACGCAGCTTTATATAGTAGCAATACCCCTTAGACTTATATACCGCTTCATAGTGCTTTTACAGCCCTTTCACTTATTGTCCCCGACAATCTGGGTCCTCATTTTACCAATGTCAGAAGGATGGAAGGCTGAGTCAACCTTGAGCCTGGCGAGATTTGAACTGCCGAACTGCAGCTAGCAGTCAGCGGAAGTAGCCTGCAGTGCTGCACTCTAACCACTGTGCCATCTCGGCTCTTACGATCCAACAGTCTCATCTGTTGGTGGTCAAAAGTTATCTCACAGTCTGGTTATTTTGGCCCCTCTTTTATTTCGCAGGTAGGTTTCGCTCCTAAATCTGGGATATGAAAACCCTAATGACCACTAGGTGGCGCTAGCCGACACTCCTTTGCTGCCATCTAGTGGGCACCCAAGGGGGCACAATGGTCTGAACCAGTAGACTCCCACCCCTCCCCTAAACCAATAGTTGCAAGTTCAAGATTACCTAAATCCATGATGGCGAAACTATGGCATGTGGCCACAGGTGGCGCGCAGAGTCATATTTGGTGGTGTGCCAGCCGTCAGCTCTGGTGCGCATGTGCACACCAGCCAGCTGATTTCTCACCAGTGGTGGGTTTCAAAAATTTTTTAGAACTTCTTCTGTAGGTATGGCTTTCTTTGTGGGAGTGGCTTGCCGGCCATGTGACCGGGTGGGAGTGTCTTGGCCGTTGTGTGACTGAGTGGGCATGGCCAACTTGTAAAATGTGGCGAAACTCACTTAACAGCTCTCTTGCTTAGCAGCCAAAATGTTGGCTCAGGAACTCTGGCATTTGAAGCATCCAAGTCTTAAAGCTGTCAAGTTACCAGACTCTCAAACCCCTCACCCTTTAGGGAAAAAAGACCCCGAGGGGTGTTCAAACTTGACAGCTTTGAGACTTGTGGACTTCAACTCCCAGAATTCCTCCTCCAGTCATGTTGGCTCAGGAACTCTGGCATTTGAAGCACCCAAGTCTTAAAGCTGTCAAGTTGCAAGACCCTTGCACTCCTCACTCTTTAGGAAAAAACTCCCCAGGGGTGTTCAAACTTGAGAGATTTAAGACTCGTGGATTTCAACTCCCAGAATCCCTCCTCTCGCTCTTCCTCTTGATGATGGGCAGACGGGCGGAAGGAGGGAGCTGGAACCGGTTCTAAACGGCCCTGTAGATTTGTGGAACCTCTTCTGTAGGAGAGCTTAGAACTGGCAGGAACCCAGCTCTGTTTCTCACCCTTCTGGGGGGGCAGGAGGGGACATTTTCGCCCTCCCCAGGCTTCAGGAAAGCCTCTGGAGGCAATTTTGGCACGCCGTAAGAAAAAGGTTCGCCATCCCTGACCTATATTCGCTAAGCCACAGATGGCCGAATGAGCCACGATGGGCTGCATTCACACACAACACGCCACAGTCAAACGTGGTTAGTTCGTTTTGGGGCTCGGCACCCTCTGTGAACCCCGGGGTTAATTCAGGAAAGCGACATGGAGCAGAGGGTCATGTGAATGCAGCCGATTGCCACACGTGGCTGTTAAAGGCCCCCTTTTTTAACAAAAAAACAAAACTATGTTGACATATCTAATCTGGGTTCTCTTCTCCCACCCCCACCCAACGTTGAACGAACTTGAAAGCCAGAAGAGATCGTATCTCCCCTTCTGCCTTTCCGTTCGGCTGTTTTAAACTTCAGATGAAGCCGTTGCTCTCGTAAATATGACATTCCCGCCGGCCGAGACCGATGGGAAACTTTCTATCTTGGGCGACAGAGGAATGCGGCTGGGGTTTCTTTTTCTTTTTCTTTTGCCCTCTGGCTGAGCTGGGGAGAAGTTGGCAGTCAGGATCCAACCTGTCCCCGAACCAGACCGGGCGGTGGATTTTTCAAGCCAGGGGGAAAGGTGGCCTCTCCAGGGACAAGGAGGTTGGACCCTGGCCATCTTCTGCTTCGCGAGAGTCCAAAAACAATGTCTGGAGATCTGAACATTGGGTCCATCAAAGCTAGAGCTCCCTGGAACGACTGTTGGCGCTGACATCTCAGGTGGCTTCAGCAAGGATCGTGGTGGCTTGTCCTCCTGAGATGTTGTGGCTACCTCTCTCAGGATTTCCAGCCTTCCAAGTCTAGGAACATGGACTATGGAGGTAAAAGTGACACAGGTGGCTCAGTGGCCATGATGCTGAGCTTTAACAGATTAACAGAGATGGAAGGGACCTTGCAGGTCCTCTAGTCCAGGGGTCCCCAACCTTTGCAACTTTAATTCTGGAGGACTTCAGCTCCCAGACTTCTCCAGCCAGCAAAGCTGGCTGGAGAAGTCTGGGAGCTGAAGTCCTTCAGACTTAAAGTTGCAAAGGTTGGGGACCCCTGCTCTAGTCCAACCCCTTGCCCAAGCAGGAGACCCCACATGTGCCTCTGCCTAGGATCGAACTCACAACCTCCTGCTTGTGAGGCAAGAGCTCTACCTCTAGGCCACAGCAGCTTGTCGATCAGTTCAACGGTTCGAATCCCTAGCGCTGCGTAATGGAGGGAGCTCCTGTGACTTGTCCCAGCTTCTGCCAACCTAGCAGTTCGAAAGCACATAAAAGAATGCAAGTAGAAAAATAGGAGCCACCTTTGGTGGGAAGGGAACAATGTTCCGTGCGCCTTTGGTGTTGAGTCATGCTGGGCACATGACCACGGAGACGTCTTCGGACAGCGCTGGCTCTTCGGCTTTGAAACAAAGATGAGCATCGTCTCCTAGAGTTGGGAACGACTAGCACATATGTGTGAGGGAAACCTTTATGTTTACCTTTACTATATAGTAAAGGGGTCCAGCACGGGTCCTGGTTACTTGAGAGACCGCCTCCTACCACATACCTCCCTTCGACCAGTCCGCTCCCACAGAGTGGGCCTTCTCAGGGTGCCATCAGCCGGTCAATGCCGGCTGGCGACTCCCAGGGGAAGGGCCTTCTCTGTGGCGGGTCCAACACTCTGGAACGACCTGCCCCCCGATATCCGTACCATCACGGACCTACGACTCTTCCGCCGGATGTTAAAAACGCATTTCTTTCATCTGGCCGGCCTGACATAGACTAAGGGTATAATTTTAAAATTGGATATTTATTGGTTTTAAATTTATTTACCTAAATTTTAGCACAGATTAATAATTTAATAGTTTTTTATATTTTGTATGTATTATTCGGGTTTTTATCTTTCTGTGCACCGTCCTGAGTCCCTTTTAGGTGAAATAGGGTGGTATATAAATCGAATAAATAATAATAATAATAAATAATAACCATGTAGGCTCAAGAAGAGCATCTGGAACAGGGGTGTCAAACTCAAGGCCCATGGGCTGGATCAGGAGGCTGAAGGGGCCGAAAAAGAGGCATGGGGGAATTGTGTGCTCATGGTCCATTTTCGCTGGCAGAGGGCTATCGAAGCAAACTTAACGCACTACAAAAGGAGAAATATTTTCCCTTTTGCATTTGAACATGCAAGAAGGGACAGGACAGGAGAAAGGAAAAGAGAAAAGACAAAGAAAAAGATGGGAAGATGGGAAGAGAGCAAGGAAGGAAAAAGAAGGAAAGAGGAGAAAGAAGCAGAATGAAGGGAAGGAAAAAGAAGAAAAGGAAGGGAGGAAGGAAAGAAGGAGGGAGGGAGGGAAGCGAGAAAGGAAGGAAGGAGAGAAGGAGGGAAGGGAGGAAGGAAGGGAGGAAAAGTAAGGAAAGAAGGGAAGGAAGAAGGAAGGACAAGGAAGAGAGAAGGGATCAGAAGGGACGGGAAGATGGGCAGAGAGCAAGGAAGGAGAAAGAAGGAAAGAAGGGAAGGAAGAAGGTTAAGATTTATTGCATTTATATACCGCCCTATCTCCCTTTCGGGACTCAGGGCGGTGTACAGCCAACAGTAAAAATGAGTAATATAAAAGTTAAGATCAAATGTTAAGAAGGAAGGAGAAGGAAGAGAGAAGGGAAAAGAAGGGATGGAAAGATGGGAAGAGAGCAAGGAAGGAAAAATAAGAAGGGAAGGAAGAAGGAAAGAGAAGGAAGAGGAAAGGAAAAAGAAGAGAATAAAGGGAGGAAAGGAGGGAGGGAGGGAGGGAGGGAGGGAAGGAAGGAAGGAAGGAAGGAAGGAAGGAAGGAAGGAAGGAAGGAAGGAAGGAAGGAAGGAAGGAAGGAAGGAGATTATAATGAGAGGGTAGTGTGGGTCTCAGGGAAATCCCGCCTTAGCACTTGACCACCACAGGTACCCCCGACATGAGTGACATCAAGCTGGTCATGCCCACCATGGTCATGCCCCTCCCTCCCTCCCCATACACACACACCCAGCCCTCTGAGGTCAAACACAACCCTGATGTGGGCCTCAGTGAAATCAAGTTCTACACCCCTAGTCTGGAATGTGTCAAAAGGAAGGTTGGACTTCTTGGAAGAGCACAACTCCATCTCTGTATTTTATCGATGATTCCTAAATGGAGCCTCCAGCTTCAGAGGCACTCTACCTTGGACAGAGGATCACCCGTTGGACCAAAAGGGGACGTGACTCGTTGAGGTTGCCTCAAGTGGGGTACGAATCAAACCATTTGTGCTTTCGACCTCCTCTTTGATGCTTTCTGTTATGTGACCAAGACCATTTGTGGTCTCCTCAGCAAACCATGATTGAACAGGCTCTGGTTTAATACAGATGGTGCTGCACCCAGGTTACAGTTTTAATGACACTATCATGGCCACCATCGCGATTTCTCTGAACATATCCTGGAGATGCTTTCTGGATCTCGTAATGCTGGCCACATTGCAAAGAACAGATTGATTTCTAATTCATCCATGATGCGCATAATCTTGCAGTGAAGTTAATTCTCCACTTGCTCCCTTTGGAAAACTTTGAACCACACGGCAATTGGATGGATGGATTGATTGATTGATTGATTGATTGATTGATTGACAGAGGTGGAAGAGACCTTGTACATCTTCTAGTCCAAGCAACCCCACCCCACCCACCCAAGAAGGAGATCTTATATCATTTCTGACAGATGGCAGTCCAGTCTCTTATTGAAAGAGAAGCTCCCACAACTTCTGAAGGCAACTTCTGTTCCATCGGTTGATTGTTCTCATTGTCAGAAAATGTCTCCTTAGTCCTAAGTTGCTTCTCTCCTTGGTTAGTTTCTATCCATTGCTTCTTGTCCTGCCTTCAAGTGCTTTGGAAAATAGATACAGATTAACAGAGTTGTAAGGGATCTTGTAGGTCATCTAGTCCAAGTAGACCAGGGGTCCCCAACCTTTGCAACTTTAAGTCTGAAGGACTTCAGCTCCCAGAATTCTCCAGCCAGCAAAGCAAAAGTTGGCTGGAGAATTCTGGGAGCTGAAGTCCTTCAGACTTATAGTTGCAAAGGTTGGGGACCCCTGAAGTAGACCCTACACCATTTCTGAAAGATGGCAGTCCAGTCTCTTATTGAAAGCCTCCAGCGATGAAGCTCCCACAACTTCTGAAGGCAACTTCTGTTCCATCGGTTGATTGTTCTCATTGTCAGAAAATGTCTCCTTATTTCCAGGCTGAATCTCTCCTTGGTCACTTTCCATCCATGATTGATTGATTGATTGATTGATTGATTGATTGATTGATTGATTGATTGACCACCCATCTTAAGGAGAGGGGAGAGACTCCAGTTTCACCTGGCCAGCTTCCTCCTTGATCCTGGTCTTTGACCTATTCTCCAAAGCACCAGAAGGCAGGAGAAGAAGTGATGGATGGAAACTAATGAAGGAGAGAACCAACGGAGAACTAAGGAGAAATTTCCTGACAGTGAGAGCAATTAATCAGTGCTGCTTGCCTCCAGAAGTTGTGGATCACACTGGTTTTCTGGCCCAGGATTGTTGGTGGTGGTAGAAATTGTTATTCTTTGCTCTCTTCATCCCACACACAGGATTAACCTGTTGTTGAACAAAGGAAGGTGAAGAGTACTGAGTAATATAGAATAGAACAGAATAACAGAGTTGGAAGGGACCTTGGAGGTCTTCTAGTCCAACCCCCTGCTTAAGCAGAAAACCCTACACCACTTCAGACAAATGGTGATCCAACTTCCAGTGTTGGAGCATTCACAACTTCTGAAGGCAAGTCGTTCCACTGATTGATTGTTCTAACTGTCTAAATAACTAAATATCTAACTAAATAATATATTTTATTTCCCATTGGTGACGAACAAAGATTGAAGGATTCTGGTTAGTCTCACAGACCCACAGCTGGTTTTCTCCCACTCTTTAATAAATTGCAGAAGAAAGAAGTGAGTAAGAAATCCTGACACCTGGCTTTATTTCATGTTAAATTGATCAGAGAGACTTTTTAAAGAAATTGTTAAGAATGTTCATACACTAGATTGCCAAAGATATTTGCTCACCCATTCAAATAATCAATCAGTTGTTCCAATCACTTCCATGGACACAGGTGTATAAAATCAAGTACTTGGGCATGCAGACTGTTGTTACAAACATTGGTGAAAGAATGGGTGGCTCTCAGGAGCTCAGCATGGAGCTGGGATAGGAGGCCACCTGTGCAACAAATCCAGCTGTGAAATTTCCTCGATCCTAAATATTCCACCATCAACTGTCAGCTGCATTAAAAGAACGTGGAAGTGTTTGGGAACGACACCAACTCAGCCACGAAGGGGCAGGCCACGTAAACGGACGGAGCGGGGGTCAGCGGATGCTGAGGCGCCTAGTGCGAAGAGGTGGCCAACGTCCTGCAGAGTCCATCGCTACAGACCTCCAAACTTCATGTGGCCTTCAGATTAGCTCAAGAACAGGTTGCAGTGAACTGACGTCCTATTGAACCTTATGGATTAGGAATGGAAGGTCACTTACTGTACATTCATATGTAAGTAAAGGCAGGCGAGCGAATACTTTTGGCTCGGATTGTAGATTTGGGGTCTCTTCTCTGAGTTTCTTGTTTAGCTCCTGGATGTTTCATTACCAAACTAGGTAACTGTTGTGGTCTGTCAGTGGCCTGGGGAGCCAGCTAGTTTTCACACGTGCCACAGCACTGAAAACCGGAATAGCAGCCACCTGGTGCACATACACGCACTGGGCGGCTGCTCTTCCAGTTTCCGGCACAAGCATGCACACCGGCCACCTGGTTTTCTGGTTTGTGGTGTGCATGCATGCACAAAGACCAGCTGGCGCACATGAATGTGCCAGAGACTGGAAGATCAGCTTTCCGGAGTGCGCATGTGTGCCAGGCAGCTGCTCTTTTGGTTTCCAGCAGCCGCATGTGCTCCTCTTTTGGTACTCGGTGCTGAAAAGGTTTGCCAACATTGCAATACCGTAGAACCTCTGGTGACGAATGCTTCTGATCACGACTAAATTGGGTTCCAGCCAAAAAATTCACATCCCCCCCCCCCCTGTGGCCGATTTTCCTTTCTGCCCCATTTAATTTTTTTTATATGCGCCAAATGTCCAAAATTAGGTTCGGCTCACGACCCAATTGGTTTGCAGCCAAAGTTATGGAACGAATTATGGTTGTGTGACCAGAGGTTTTATTGTAGACTGTTTCTCATCCTTGGTAATGTGTGAACTCCAATTCCCAGAATTCCCCAGCCAGCCATGCTGGGGAATTCTGGGAATTGAAGTCTACACGGCTTAAAACAGCCAAGGTTGAGGAATACCGCTATAGATGATAGTCCTTCTGTTCAGCAGGCAATTTTAATTCGGAAAAAAATGCCAAAAATTCTATGTATGTGGCCTTTGAGTTGATCCTTACCCCTCTGTGTCTCTTTGGGAGTCATAATTTCATAATTTCTGCATTTAGGAGTCCTTCGTGTTCCTTTCTCCTCCCCCACTTTCTTCTTTCGCTCTGAAGTTAAATCGTAGTTTAGTATTGTCTCTCAACATACCCCGTTTCCCCGAAAATAAGACCTAACCAGAATATAAGTCCTAGCGTGAGTTTTCAGGACGCTTGTAGTATAAGCCCCGAAAATAAGCCCCAGTTAAGATTGTCAGTCAGGTGGATGCATTTAGTGCAGTGGTGAAATCTAATTTTTTTTTACTACTGGTTCGGTGGGCGTGGCTTGGTGTCGGTCATGTGACTGGATGGGCGTGGCTGTGTAGCCATGTAACTGGGGGAATCAAAAGACAGAAACTCACATTAACAACATCCTGCTACTGGTTCGGTGGGCGTGGGCAGGGTTGGGCTAAATGACCTCCAGGTCCCTTCGAGCCCTGGATTATCCTCTGAAGCTGTGTCTAGTGCCAGGCTTGAAGTCCTTCCTTCTGCTCCTTTTTCCCTTCCTCCCTCCCTTTCTTTTTTTAATTCTTTCTCCTTTCTTTCTTTCTTTCTTCCTTCCTTCCTTCCTTCCTTCCTTTCTTTCTTTCTTTCTTTCTTTCTTTCTTTCTCCTTTCTGTCTCCTTTCTTCCTTCCTTTCTTCCTTCCTTCCTTCCTTCCTTTCTTTCTTTCTTTCCTTTTTCTTTCTCCTTTCTTTCTCCTTCCTTCCTTCCTTTCTTTCTTCCTTCCTTCCTTCCTTCCTTCCTTTCTTTCTTTCTTTCTCTCTCCTTTCTGTCTCCTTCCTTTCTTCCTATCTTTCTCCTTTCTGTCTCCTTCCTTCCTTCCTTCCTTCCTTCCTTTCTTTCTTTCTTTCTTTCTTTCTTTCTCCTTTCTGTCTCCTTTCTTCCTTTCTTCCTTCGTCCTTCCTTCTCTTTCTCTCTTTCTTTCTCAGCATCCCTACCCCCACATTTCAAGAGAATGCTTAAATGTAAAAAAAAAAAAAGTTCCCAAAATCAGCTGTGCGACATAAGATCATCGGAACTTTTTTTTTAAAAAAACTTTTTTTTGTATTTTCTACTACCGGTTCTGCGAACCAGTAGCATTTTTTTACTACCAGTTTAGGTGAACCAGCCCAAACCAGTAGCATTTCACTCCTGATTTAGCACCACATTTTCCCCAAAATAAGACCTAATCAGAAAATAAGCCCTAATGCATCTTTTGGAGCAAAAATTAATATAAGACCCAGTCTTATTTCGGCGGAAACATGAGATTTAACAGACAAAATCACTGGATGATCCCAGTTGTCTCTGATTTGACGATATCGGCCTTTTCAGGGGAACAAACCACTCCCAGATGATATTTAAAATTTTCAGTGAGAAAAGGAGATTTGATGAATGCCTCTTTAACATCTTCATCAACGATTTGGATGAGGGGATAAATGGGGAACTCATCAAATTCGCAGACGACACCAAGCTGGCAGGAATAGCCAACACTCCAGAAGATAGGCTTAAGATACAGAAGGATCTAGACAAACTTGAACATTGGGCACTGTCTAATAAAATGAAATTCAATTGTGAAAAAAGTAAGGTCCTACATATAGGCAAGAAAAACCAAATGCACAAGTACAGTATAGGTGGTACCTTGCTCAATAGTAGCAACTGTGAGAGGGATCTCGGAATCCTAGTGGACAACCATTTAAATATGAGCCAGCAGTGTGCAGCAGCTGCCAAAAAAGCCAACACAGTTCTAGGCTGCATCAACAGAGGGATAGAATCTAGATCGCGTGAAGTGTTAATGCCACTGTATAGTGCCTTGGTAAGGCCACACTTGGAATACTGCATACAGTTTTGGTCGCCACGATGTAGAAAAGACGTGGAGACTCTGGAAAGAGTGCAAAGAAGAGCAACCAAGATGATTAGAGGACTGGAGACTAAGACATATGAAGAACGGCTGCAGGAGCTGGGTATGTCTAGTTTGATGAAGAGAAGGACCAGGGGAGACACGATAGCAGTGTTCCGATATCTCAGAGGGTGCCACAAAGAAGAGGGAGTCAAACTTTTCTCCAAGGCACCTGGGGGCAGGACAAGGAGCAATGGGTGGAAACTAACCAAGGAGAGAAGCAACTTAGAACTAAGGAGAAATTTCCTAACAGTAAGAACAATTAACCTCTGGAACAGCTTGCCTCCAGCAGTTGTGAATGCCCCAACCCTGGAAGTCTTTAAAAAGATGTTAGACAGCCATTTGTCTGAAATGGTATAAGGTTCCTGCCCATGCAGGGGGTTGGACTAGAAGACCTACAAGGTCCCTTCCAACTCTGCTATTGTATTGTATTGTAAATGCCCAGAATCCCATTTGTAGACATGACTCCTGCAGCTGGTAATATTTAATTCTGCCAAAATTTGAGCAGATGCCAGTTCTTAAATATTTTGGCACAATTCATCCAGAGGAAGTGATGTTCACCCTTATCCAGTTTAAGGCAAAGGGGAAGGATGTGTTTTAACTCGTTCCCACTAAAATGAGTTGAATGAAAAGGGATCACCGCTAACTGGATGCTTCAAATCAATAAGTACAAATTCGGCCTCCTTATTTCTACCAACTCACCAAAGAGAAGCATTGATCCTTCTCATGCAATTTCAAAGCCCCTTCCCAACATCTCATCAAATTTGCAGACGACACCAAGCTGACTGGAATAGCCAACACTCCAGAAGATAGGCTTAAGATACAGAAGGATCTTGACAAACTTGAACACTGGACACTATCTAATAAAATGAAATTCAATGGCGAAAAGAGTAAGGTTCTACATTTAGGCAAGAAAAACGAAATGCACAGGTACAGTATAGGTGGTACCTTGCTCAATAGTAGCAACTGTGAAAGGGATCTTGGAGTCCTAGTGGACAAACATTTAAATAGGAGCCAGCAATGCAGCAGCCAAAAAAGCCAACACAAATCTAGGCTGCATCAACAGAGGGAGAGAATCAAGATCACATGAAGTGTTAATACCACTTTACAAGGCCTTGGTAAGGCCACACTTGGAATACGGCATCCAGTTTTGGTTGCCACGATGTAAAAAAATATGTGGAGACTCTAGAAAGAGTGCAGAGAAGAGCAACAAAGATGATTAGGGGACTGGAGGCTAAAACATGTAAAGAACGGTTGTAGCAACTGGGTATGTCCAGTTTGATGAAAAGAAAGACTAGGGGTGACATAATAGTAGTGTCCCAATATCTCAGGAGTTGCCACAAAGAAGCTGACAGCAGATTCAGATGGTGAGGAGGTTGGGGAGGAAGATGGGCCAGTCCTGGAGTCTGGGGAAGGCTCTGATGAGGACTCTGTCGGAGGCAGAGAGACGGCCAGAGCCATATGCCAGTTATCAGCTGCCTTCGGAGTCGAAGATCAGTGAGGCAGAAGAACAGCTGGAGCCTGTTCCCAGTGTGCGCATGCGCAGAGTTGCCAGACAAAGGGAACAGCTAAAGAACAGGGGTCGATATGGGAGGAAGGCCACAGATGGACAATGAATGGCCCCTCCCAGAGGACATAAAAGAGGAACGAAAGGGGAGTGGAGTTTGCAGGAGACCATTAGTTCGCTTCATTGGTTCCTGACTCTCCGAGACACCTGGCCAAGTTTTGCAGATCTCGGCCTGGCAGCTCTCCAACCCAGATAAGGTCTGTGACTATAAATCCTCCCTTGAAAAACTTCGTTGGATGTGAATGAGCAGAATTCAAGGTCAATTAATAAAAGGGGTTTTTGGTCAGAACGAGGAGTTTGCTTCATGCTCTTGGGAAGCCTCGGTCGGAACAATATCATATTTTCGGTTCCATCTGTACCCAAATGGGAACGGATTGCTACCCTTCTCTGACAAATAATCAATTTAAAAATAGCAAATCTATCCGCTATATATAGCCAAAGGCCAGAACAGTCTCAGCGCATCTGCATTTTTCCCCCCTGTCTTCACCAACTAGAGAACTTAACCAAGGGGCCTTATTCTTGCTTCAGCACCCAAGGGGAAATTCACACCCCAAAGGGTGTGTCCAGTGAGAGGGCACAACTCCACACAACTCCCCATCGTTGTGAGAATCATAACATCCGGACCGTGGGTGTGTGAATCTCACTCACCACGTCATAAAATGTCTTTATATATATATATTTTTCCAAAGTGGGGAAGGAAGGATTAGCTGTGATATTGGACCAATTTATTCCAGTAAGAGTCTCTTTTGCAATCATCAAATGTTGGAGATTCTTGAGGTCAGTTTCTTTCGACCCGTTACCGAACGTGCAAAAGAGCCTGACATGCAATAAAAGGGGTTTTTTGTGCGTGTGTGTGAATTTCTCAAGCATATATTTATACTTGCAATAGTGGGAAACATCTGTCGCTCGGGTGTAGGATGAGCGTGATTGGCTCTTACATTTATGCCCCCTTGTTTAAAAAAATAATAAAGTGGCTTACCATCTATATAAATAAAAATGTTAAATAGTTTGTACGAATCCACTAATCTCAAAAACTACTGGGCCGATTTACACCAAACTTTCAGACAACGTAGCCAAGGACTTCCGATAATAGAATAGCTAATCATTTTGTGCCTAGCACACGTGTGTTGTATACAAATTACACACAAAAAAAAGTACCCACTGAAATGTGTGTTAACATCCCTGTAGCCACGCCCATCAAACTGCTTTTCAACTGTCAGTGTTGGAAGAGGCCTCATACGGCGGCCTCTTGGGGCCAAAAGGCACAGAGGATAGCAAACTCCCAGGTGGCCCATAGAGGGGGGGGGGAGAAATTCTGCTCAGGACTGTTCTCTGAGGTAAAAAAACGGAGGCAGGCAGCTGCTTTAAACTGTTTAATACGAACTGAACCAAACTGTAACAAAGAATCACCTGTCTGAAAGCAAATACAGTTTAATGAAAAGAAGGACTAGGGAAGACATGATAGCAGCCTTCCAATATCTCAGGGGTTGCCCCAAAGAAGAGGGAGTCAAGCTATTCACCAAGGCACCTGAGGGCAGAACAAGAAGCAATGGGTGGAAACTAATCAAGGAGAGAAGCAACTTAGAACTGAGGAGAAATTAATTAATCAGTGGAACAACTTGCCTCCAGAAGTTGTGAATGCCCCAACACTGGAAGTCTTCAACTGAGTTTGATTATAGGTAGAGGCAGATATTTCTCTCTCTCTCTGGGCACAGTAAGAATATATCTGCTGAACAAAAACTCCACATTGGCGACAGGAAGGGCATCCGGGCCAGCAAATATTCTGCTAGCTCCATTCACTTGCCCCGACTCCACCCCACAAAGGGATTATGGAGTCATTAATCTTGTCCTGGGGGCAGGACAAGAAGCAATGGGTGGAAACTAATCAAGGAGAGAAGCAACTTAGAACTAAGGAGAAATTTCCTGACAGTTAGAACAATTAACCTCTGGAACAGCTTGCCTCCAGAAGTTGTGAATGCCCCAACCCTGGAAGTCTTTAAGAAGATGTTAGATAGCCATTTGTCTGAAATGGTATAAGGTTCCTGCCCACGGACTAGAAGACCTACAAGATCCCTTCCAACTCTGCTATTGTATTATTGTATTAAATGAAGATGATGATTTTTAAAAAGGTTGCTTACCATTTAAAAAAAAAAAAAACAGAATTTATCACTGCAGCGGAGACAAACTTACAAAGAAAAAAAAAACCAGTATTCGTAAGTAGAAGGAAGTATTCCTCAGACTACAACCCCAATTGGAGGTTTAGAATTCCTGTCACTAAGCAAAGGCAGTTTTCAAGTCAGTGGTGCCTGGTTTTATGACCTTTCTACCACAGTTGTTAAGTGAATGATTGCACTTGTTAAGTGAACCAGTAACTTCCCACTTTTTTCGGTAAAGGTATAAATAAATAATAATACAGCCTACTAAGGTAAAGGTATGTGGTAGTCATCCCTGACACTAGGGGGCAGTGCTCATCTCCGTTTCAAAGCCGAAGAGCCAGCGCTGTCCGAAGACGTCTCCGTGGTCATGTGGCCGGCATGACTCAATGCCAAAGGCGCCCAGAACGCTGCTACCTTCCCACCAAAGGGGGTCTCCATTTTTCTACTTGCATTTTCACGTGCTTTCGAACTGCTAGGTTGGCAGAAGCTGGGAGAAGGAACGGGAGCTCACTCCGTTACGCAGCACCAGGGATTCGAACTGCCGAACTGCTGACCTTTCTGATCAACAAGCTCAGCGTCTTAGCCACTGAGTCACCGCCTCCCTAATGCAGCCTACTACTCTAGATGGGACCCTGAGTGGCATATCATAAAAATGAACAATTTTTTTTTTTTAAAAAAGCATTCCACGATGAAAACATTTATATTATTAAAAGCTGGGAGAGAACATTAGGTGTTACAAACAATGAAGCCACCTCATTAGATGACCATGTCCTTGAGGTCCCAAGCCTGTTGACCCTCAAGTTATGAAGGACATCAAGGTTGGCACCAGACCCATGTCATCAACACGAGATATTGTCCTTTTCTTAAAATGTAGAGATAGAGAAAAGGTTACGTAGAGGCCTGCGCAGCGCACTGCCATGACCTCAGTAGCTGTTTACCTCAGATGTCTATGAGCTCACCTAATTAGCAGCACCAGGCATCGCCAGGAACTATCCAGACATGTGAGACTCTGGCTGGGATGTTCTTAAAAGGTTGACATGGAGAACGTACTTATTACGATGCTGTTGTTATATGCCCTTTGCTTTGCTTGTAAAAACTGTATAAAAAGTGGTGAATGGCAAAAAGAGTCAGGTTCTACATTTAGGCACAAAAACGAAATGCACAGGTACAGTATAGGTGGTACCTTGCTCAATAGCAGTAACTGTGAAAGGGATCTTGGCGTCCTACTAGACAACCATTTAAATATGAGCCAGCCGTGGGCAGCAGCTGCCAAAAAAGCCAACACAGTTCTAGGCTGCATCAACAGAGGGAGAGAATCATGATCACATTAAGGGTTAATACCACTTTATAAGGCCTTGGTAAGGACACAATTGGAATCCTGCATCCAGTTTTGGTCGCCACGATGTAGAAAAGATGTGGAGACTCTAGAAAGAGTGCAGAGAAGAGTAAGAAAGATGATTAGGGGACTGGAGACTAAAACATATGAGGAACAGTTGCAGGACAAGCTACATCCTCCCGGTTGTTGGCGCGCGGCTGTTGGCTAAAAACGGTCGGGCGCCACAACCCCCGCAAGCTAGGTGGTCAGGAAGTACAGAGCCAGGGCCTGCAGCTGATGTTTTGTAATGCCAGGTCCGTTGTCAACAAAGCCCCCCTCATTAGTGACCTTCTGTCAGAGGGGGACCCGGACCTGGCCGGAATCGCGGAGACCTGGTTGGGCCACGAGGGAGGACTCCCCCTCGTTGAAATGTGCCCACCAGGCTACCGCGCTTTTCATCAGCCACGGGCCCTAGGCAGGGGTGGTGGGGTAGCGGTCATTGTAAAAGAAGGTCTAGAGCCGAGAGAGACCATTGTGCCACAGACTACCGGTTGTGAGTCCCTCGGTGTGAAATGGGGCCTAGGGAGGCAGTTGGGCTTGCTGGTTGTATACCTGGCTCCCCGCTATGTAGCAGCAGCCCTGCCCGAGCTCCTCGAGGTGATCGCTACGGTGGCAGTGGAGACCCCCAGACTTTTAGTCATGGGGGACTTTAATCTGCCATCGGTGGGCGAATCATCCGAGGTAGCTCGGGAGTTCATGGCTTCCATGACGGCCATGGACCTGACCCAAGTAATTCAAGGCCCCACTCACGAGGGTGGACATACACCGGATCTCATCTTTGTCTCAGGCCAATGGAAGAGTGATCTGGGTATAGGGGATATAGTCATCACGCCCTTGTCATGGTCAGACCACTCACTTCTCCGGCTCGACTTTCCGACCGCTGCTCCCCTCCGCGGGGAGGCGGAACCAGAGTCTCCAATCTGGTACCGCCCCAGGCGCCTGATGGATCCGGATGGGTTCCAGACGGAGCTTGGGCCATTTCCTGTATCCCTGACCCGTGCCCCGATGGAGGACCTCACGGCCGCATGGAATAGTGCGGCCGTGGGAGCCTTGGAACGGGTCGCGCCCTTGCGGCCTCTCGTGCGGCGGCGAAACACCTAGGCCCCTTGGTTTACCGAGGAGCTGAGGGTGATGAAGCGCCGCAAGAGATGCCTAGAGAGAAGATGGAGGTCTACCCGATCTGGATCTGACCGGACACAGGTAAGAGCCCATTTACGGACTTACATTGTGGCGCTGAGAGTGGCCAAACGCCATCATTGTGCCACTCTCATAGCATCCGCAGACAACCGCCCTGCCGCCCTGTTTAGGGTGACCCGCGTCCTCCTCCAACAGAGGGTGCGGGAAGCCCCGTTACAGGGTAGAGCAGAGGAATTTGTGACTTTTCTGCAGGAGAAAACCGCTCAGATACAGAACGAGTTAGCCCCCATTCATGGCCCAGTGGGATGCCACGAGAGAGATCTTGTTTGGGAGGAGTTTGACTCCGTTGCTTCCGAAGATATGGACAGGTTACGTGGGCGACTGCGAGCCACCACATGTTTACTGGACCCGTGTCCCTCCTGGCTTGTACTGGCATCCTGGGAGGTGACACGAGGCTGGCTCCAAGAGGTTGTCAACGCATCCTTAAGTGAGGGTTCCTTGCCTGCTTCCCTAAAAGAAGCGATGGTGAGGCCCCTCCTTAAGAAGCCCTCTTTGGATCCAGCTCTTTTAAATAACTATCGTCCTGTCTCCAACCTTCCCTTTTTGGCGAAGGTTGTCGAGAGTGTGGTGGCACAACAGTTTCCCTGTCACCTGGATGAAGTTGATTATCTAGATCCGCGCCAGTCCGGCTTTCGGCCCGGGCATAGCACCGAGACGGCATTGGTCGCGTTGGTGGATGATCTCTGGAGGGCCAGAGATGGGGGTTGTTCCTCCATCCTGGTCCTATTAGACCTCTCGGCGGCTTTCGATACCATCAACCATGGTATCCTATTGCATCGGCTGGGGGGGTTGGGGGTGGGAGGCACCGTTTTGCGGTGGTTCTCCTCCTACCTCTCTGGCCGATCGCAATTTGTGTTGGCAGGGGGGCAGAGGTCGACCGCGAGACCCCTCACATGTGGGGTGCCTCAGGGGTCGGTCCTCTCGCCCCTCCTGTTCAACACATACATGAAGCCGCTGGGTGAGATCAGCCGTGGTTTTGGGGTAGAGTACCATCTATACGCTGATGACACCCAGCTGTATATATCTACCCCAGACCACCCCAACGATGCTGTAGCGGTGATGTGCCAGTGCCTGGAAGCCGTGCGGATCTGGATGGGAAGTAACGGACTCGGGCTAAACCCGACCAAGACCGAGTGGCTGTGGTTTCCGGCGGCCCGGTTCAACCAGCTTATTCCATCGCTGGCCATAGGGGGCGAACATCTTGCCCCTGTGGATGGGGCGCGCAATTTGGGTGTCCTCCTGGATACCCGGCTGTCAATGGAAGATCAGGTGACAGCCGTGGCCAGGAGGGCGTTTTACCAGGTTCGCCTGGTACGCCAATTGCGCCCCCTATTGGATCGGGACACCCTTCGCACAGTCACTCATGCCCTCGTGACGTCCCGACTGGACTATTGCAACTCTCTCTACATGGGGCTTCCCTTGAGGTGCACCCGGAGACTTCAGCTAGTCCAGAATGCAGCCGCGCGAGCAATTATGGGTACCACAAGGTACACCCATGTAACACCGCTCTTGCGCGAGCTGCACTGGCTGCCTGTCGTCTTCCAGGTGCGCTTCAAGGTATTAATTATCATCTTTAAAGCGCTCCATGGCTCGGGACCTAGCTACTTGCGGGATCGGATCCTGCCTCATACATCCTCACGACCGATTCGCTCCCACAGAGAGGGACTTCTCCGGGTGCCGTCCACTAGACTTTGTCAGCGGGCGACACCCAGGGGAAGGGCTCTCTCTGTGGCGGGCCCAGCCCTCTGGAACGACCTCCCCCCCGATATTAGGACCACCACGGATCTCCGCTCCTTCCGTCTTAAATTGAAAACACACTTCTTCTGCCTTGCCGGCCTGGGATAGCTACTCCTCTGTCTTTAGGGTTTATTGGGGATTTCTAGTTAGATAGTTTTAACGGGTATTTTAGCACAGGTCACTTAATTTAATGTATTTTTAATGATATATGTATATAGTTATTGTTCTTATTCCTCCTGTGCACCGCCCCGAGTCCCTGTGGGGAGAGGGTGCGGTTTATAAGAAATAAATTATTATTATTATTATTATTATTATTATTATTATAATTATTATTAGGAACTGGGTAGGTCTAGTTTAATAAAAAGAAGGACTAGGGGAGACATGATAGCAGTCTTCCAATATCTCAGGGGTTGCCACAAAGAAGAGGGAGTCAAACTATTTTCCAAGGCACCAGAGGGCAGAACAAGAAGCAATGGGTGGAAACTAATCCAGGAGAGAAGCAACTTAGAACTGAGGAGAAATTTCCTGACACTTAGAACAATGAATCAGTGGAACAGAAGTTGCCTCCAGACGATGTGAATGCCCCAACCCTGGAAGTCTTTAAGAAGATGTTGGATAGCCGTTTGTCTGAAGTGGTATAGGGTTTCCTGCCTAGGCAGGAGGTAGGACTAGAAGACCTCCAAGGTCCCTTCCAACTTTGCTATTGCATTGTATTGTAGTATTGTAAGTATAAACTCAGCAGAGGCAGACGGACATTATTGATGAACCCTGTTATGAGTGGTCTCTAAATCCATCAGTACCATGTTGTGTGTTGACGTTGTGTTCCTATTCCTGCGCATCGTGGAAACGAAAATTGAGGATCAGAAGCAGGCAACATAGAACCGATGGCTGGAAGGGAGGTCCGAGGTCTTCTAGTCCAACCCCTTGCTCAAGGCAGGAGACCTTATACCACCTGGGTTAGTTGTCCATCTGTGAAAAACTGCAGTGATGGAGCCTCCACAATTCTGGAAGGCAAACTATTGTGTTGCTTAATTGTTCTCGCTGTCAGAAAATTCCTCCTTACTTCTAGATAAGGGAGGAGCTTCTACCATTATTTCTTCTCCTACTCTGAGGAGCTCTGGAGAATAAACCCTTCGCTTCTGAGGCAGGCCCTCAAGTCTAGAAGGCATTTATCATGCCCCCTATAATTCTTCCCTTCAATAGACTAGGTCCCTCAACCGTCCATCATCCAATTTCGCCTCCAGACCCCCCCCAGAAATCTCAACCAAATTCCCCTGCAGGTTTCCTACTCTTAGGAAGTCAAACTAACTTAGTTAGTTAATTTATGGTAGTTAGTTAGGGGACTGGAGGCTAAACCATATGAAGAACAGTTGCAGGAACTGGGTATGGCTAGTCTAGTGAAGAGATGGACCAGGGGAGATATGATAGTAATCTTCCAATATTTGAGGGGCTGCCACAGAGAGGAGAAGGTCAAGCTGTTTTCCAAAGCACTTGAAGACCAGACAAGGAACAATGGATGGAAACTGAAGAAGGAGAGATTCGACCTAGAAATAAGGAGAAATTTCCTGATAGTGAGAACCATCAACCCATGGAACAGAAGTTGCCTTCAGAAGTTGTGGGAGCTTCCTCACTGGAAGAGATGGGCCTGCCCATTTTTCAGAAATGGTGTAGGGTCTCCTGTTTGGGTGAGAGGTTGGACTAGATGACCTACAAGGTCCCTTCCAACTCTGTTAATCTGTAATGTTGTGAGTAGCAGATGCTAGTCCAAGCAACTGAGATGGAAATAAAATCTAGTCAATATCCAGCTAAGGCCATTGAGCAGAAAAGAATTAAACACCCTTGGAATCCTAACATAGCTTGTGACACTTTTTTGGCACATATGATCACTTTTGTTTAGGGGGCTGGAACACCTTCCTTACCATCTGAGGCTGCAACGGCTGGGCCTCTTCACTCTAGAACGACGGCGCCTGAGAGGTGACCTGATTGAAGTCTATCAAATCATGCACGGTGTGGACAAAGTAGAAAAGGAAAAACTGTTCTCCCTATCGCACAACACTAGAACTAGGGGGCACTCTATGAAACTTTTGATAGCTAGACCTCAAACAAATAAGAGGAAGTGCTTTTTCACCCAGAGGATCACTGGTCTATGGAACTCCCTGCCAGAAGAAGTGGTGACAGCTGTCAGCCTCGACACCTTTAAGAAAGGATGAGAGGAGTTCATGGAGAACAAGGGTATCCATGGCTATCATTATGGATGCCTAAGGACACCCTCCGGGTTGGAGAGATAGGCAGGATGTCTCTCAATGCCATTTGCAGGGAATCACAAGCAGGTGAAGACATCTGCTTGGGAAGACCCTGAAGCAAATGGGGAGCCACTGTGGGAGACAGAAGGCTGGACTGGATGGGCTGTGGCCTGTTCCAGCAAGGCTGTTCTTAGCTTCTTATGTTGTTTTTAAGTTGGCAAAACACAAGGAGTTGTAATTGATCATGGAGGGCGAAGTCTGCCAAGGATGTTAGCAAGGGTTGTCTAACACCCAAAACGTGGTTTTGGCATCAGGAGCAATTCATTTTTCAGCAAGAGGAAAGCTGAACTTGAGAAGTTAATGCGTAAGGTCAACTCCATTTCTGAAAAGAAGGCAGGGAAACAGAGTGAAGGCAGAAGGCAGAGACTCCCCCAAAGGGCATCTTTTCTGACCCAGGGCCTCTCAGCATCTCCTCCCATTCTACGAGGCTTCCGAGTCTTTGACATTTGGCTTTGCTCCCAGACCTGCAGTCTGTTAGGGTCTTGCTATAATAGGGCAGGTATACTGTATGATGTTTGGAGGACGGGGGAGGAGGAGGAAGAGGGGGAGGAGGAAAAGGAGGAGGGTGATGATAAGGGGAGGAGGAGAGGAAGAGGAGGAGGAGGAGAAAGAGGGAGGAGGAAGAGAAAGAGGGAGAAGGAGGAGGAGAAAGAGGGAGAAGGAGGAGGATAAGAGGAGGAGAGGAAGAAAAGGAGGAGGAGGAGGAGGATGATAAGAGGGGGAGGAGAGGAAGAGGAGGAGAAAGAGAGGGACGAGGAGGAGAGGAAGAAGAAGAGGAGAAGGAGGAGGATGATAGGAGAGGAAGAGGAGGAGAAGGAGGATGATAGGAGGAGGAGAGAAAGAGGGAGAAGGAGGAGGAGGAGAAGAGAGGAAGAAGGAGGACGATAAGAGGAGGAGGAGAGGAAGAAGAGGAGAAGGAGAATGTGATGGAGGATGGTAAGATGAGTAGGGAGAGAAAGAGGAGGAGAGGAAGGAGGAGAGGAGGAGGAGAAAAGGAGGAGAGGAGGAGGAAGAGAGGAAGAGGTGGAGGAGGAGGAGGGGGCATGATGATCCCCAGAGAGAATTAATAACTCAGAAGTTCCTGCAATGCTCTTAATCTTCCCAGATAAAAGAATGTGCTGAAACATCCACCCAACATACTTACTGTGGTTAGGTTTACTTTAACCTGGCTTCATTCTTTATATGTTATATCAACCCAAACTATTGGTGGGTGTGGGTGTAATTCAATGTAATCCAAATAAATATGTTGTGGGAATTAAGTCTCTAGGAATACTTATTCTGAGCTCCTTTACATAGTTGAATCTCAAGAATGAGAAACTCTGGGGACTGTGGACAGCATGTTATATTCTTCCTTCCTTCCTTTCTCACCCACTTGCTCCCTCCCCTTCTCTCCTTTCCTTTCTCTCTTTTCTTTCCATTCCTTTCCTTTCTTCATTTCTTCCTTCCCACCTTCCTCTCTCCCTCCCCTTCTTTTTCTTCCTCCCTCCCTCCTCTTTTCCTTTCTTCATTCCTTTTTTCTTTTCACCCACTATCCTTCCCATTTCCTCTTTCCTTCCTTCTTTCCTTTCTTCCTTCCATGCTTTCTTCCTTCCTTCCTTCTTTCCTTCCTCCCTCCCTTCCTTCCTTCCTTCCTTCCTTCCTCCCTCCCTCCCCTCCTTCCTTCTCCTTTTTCTCCCTGGAGTCTAATTTTACAAGTTTTACTATGTTCCTTCTGAGAAATCCTCTTTTTTCCCTAAGCTAAAAAAAGACCTCCTTGCTTTAACTTTTCTCCACGAAGCCAAGCCATAAATCCTCTGGATGGCCCACGGCTGCCCTACTCTGACCCATCCCTTGGCCAGGTTTTCTGTTTTTTTTCTCAGAGAGTTTACAAAATGTTCTGAAAAGCTACACAATGATTTCCTAGTTAAGCTCATCCTTGTAAAAGTCAATGGCCCATAAACCCTTCTGCCTGAATCCCCCCCCCCCACCTCAAGGAAGAGCAAAAGAGGTGCAATCTGTTAATCAGGGCAGATATAAATGGGCCACTACAGGGGCTGTTTACTGGAGACACGCTCTGCCAGCCCAATGATTTCCCAGTCGTAAGGACAGCTTTAAAGCCGGGCATGAGTCTATTTCCCTTCCTGCCTTTTGCCAAAAAAAATTTTGGATGCTGGAAAAAGCACTCTGACGTCAGTCTCAAAGTAAACCCCAAAGCTTCCCTGCTCAAAGATTGATTCAGCCCTCCGGAGTTACGAGAACCGCTGGTTGCCTCTTCAACCTGCACTGAGGATCCGCATTGGAGCTTCTTCAGCCCAGGGGAACAGGCAGGTAAGGATTTTGGGGTGACGGGAAGCGGCGTTGGCACCAGAGAGACGGGAGCCCAGTGTAAAAAAGGGTAAGAGAGAGAGACAGAGAGAGACAGAGAGAGAGACACAGAGAGAGAGTTCAAGAAAGAAAGAAAGAAAGAAAGAAAGAAAGAAAGAAAGAAAGAAAGAAAGAGAGAGAGAGAGAGAGAGAGAGAGAGAGAGAAAGAGAGAGAAAGAAAGAAAGAAAGAAAGAAAGAAAGAAAGAAAGAAAGAAAGAAAGAAAGAAAGAAAGAAAGAAAGAAAGAAAGAATAAAAGAAAGGGAGGGGGGAGAGAATAAGAGGAAAATAGAGAGAAAGAGAAAGAAAGAAAGAGAGAGAGAGAGACAGAAAGGAAGGAAGGAAGGGGGAGAGAGAATAAGAGGAAAATAGAAAGAAAGAAATAAAAAGAAAGAAAGAGAAAGAAAGAAAGAAAGAAAGAAGGAAAGAGAAGAGAAAAAGAAGAAAGGGAGAGAAGAAAAAGAAAGAAATAAAAAGAGTAAGGGAGGAGGAGAGAGATGGAGGGGGAGGGACAGAGAATTAGAGGAAAATAGAGCTAGAAAGAGAGGGAGAGAGGGAGGGAAAGAAGAGAGAAAGGGAGAAAGGGAGAGGGAAGAAAAAGAAAGAAAAAGAAAGAACGAAAGAAAAAGAAAAAGAAAGAAAGGAAGGAAGGAAGGAAAGAGGATGGAAAGAAAGAAAGGAGGGAGGGAGGAAAGGAAGGAAGGAATAAGGAAGACTCTCTCAATCTTATCATCATGTTATCTGTGAGGTCCAGCAAATTGTAAGAAGGCATCTGAGTTTTGGGATGTAGTAGGGACTGCAGGGCCCCTACTGAATGTCTTTTAAGTGCAGAGGATTGAAAAGATTGAGGCAAAAAGCCAGAAACTCCGTGGAAATGTGTCCATGGCGGGAAACCTCAGAAAATGCAAAGGGCAGAAAGTAGCATAATCCAAGCCTTCATTCCTGAAGTTTTAGCTGCTCTGCCAGTAGATTTCCTAGCAATCGACTTTTGCAGATCCGGAGAAAAGTTCGGCTGCTTTATTTGCATTGTAAGTAGATGGCAAAATCGCTCAGATTGGGAGGTGGGGGGGGGGATTCAAAAATCCACAAGCAGTGGCACCTGGGCGATTGTTGAAGGAGAGGAAAGAGGATCTTAAGGGTGGCCTGGACTTTATTTCTGGAATGGGCTTACAACTCAACGTCTTGAGTTGAAAATATGCAGGCATGAACATTGACGGCGAAAAGTCTGCCTCTCCTGGGTCTCAGGCTATCAAAACAAAGGCGATTGAGTAAATGAAAAGCTAATTCATTTCTCCAGGACATTAAGAGTCAAAATGGCAAGTGTGTGTTTAAAAAACATTTTGTCTAGAAATTCTCTGTCAACAAACATCCAAATTATCGGCCAACAGGTACTCGAAATATTGCATTGAAAAGGTTTCAAAGATGGTATAATGGTTTCCTGCTTGAGCAGGGGGTTGGACTAGAAGACCTCCAAGGTCCCTTCCAACTCTGCTCTTGTATTGTATAAGAGAGATGTTACAGAAGAACAGAGTAGGAAGGGACCTTGGAGGTCTTCTAGTCCAACCCCCTGCTCAAGCAGGAAACCATTATACCATTTCAGACAACCTGTTCTTAAAAAACCCCAGTGATGGAGCATCTACAACTTCTGGAGGCAAATCGTTCCACTGGTTCATTCTTCTAACTGCTAGGAAGTTTCTCCTTAGTTCTAGGTTGCTTCTCTCCTTGATTAGTTTCCATCCGTGGCTTCTTCTCCTGCTTTCAGATGCGTCGGAGAATTGGTTGTCCCCTTGGTCTCTGTGACAGCCCCACCAATATTAGAAGGCTGCTATCATGTCACCCCTAGTTCCTCTCTTTGTTAAACTAGACATATCCAGTCTATGATATGCAGATGGAATATGGATAGGGAAATATAGGTAAAGGTTCCCCCTCCCACATATGAGCTAGTTGTTCCTGACTCTAGGGGGCGGTGCTCATCTCCGTTTCTAAGCTGAAGAGCTAGCGCTGTCTGAAGACGTCTCTGTGGTCATGTGGCTGGCATGACTAAATGCCAAAGGCGCACGGAACGCTGTTCCCTTCCCACCAAAGGTGGCTCCTATTTTTCTACTTGCATTTTTTACGTGCTTTTGAACTGCTAGGTTGGCAGAAGCTGGGACAAGTCACGGGAGCTCACTCCGTTACGTGGCACTAGGGATTCGAACTGCTGAACTGCCAACCTTTCTGATTGACAAGCTCAGCATCTTAGCCACTGAGTCACCACGTCCCTTTAGGGAGATATGGAGATATCTGTATCTTCCTCCTCTCTTAGATATGGAGGAGTTGTAGAAATTGGTTGGCAGGAGTAAGTACTGAACTACTGAAGGGCCGTGGACCAAAAAGCCAGGATGATGGCCACCATTGCCTGATGTGTGTCTCCGGCAAGGCGCGCATAAAAAGGGAAGGCAGTGGTGGCCATTGACTTCCTTCATCCTCTGCTGGCTGAGATGCTGTAGGCATCACCTTGGCCTCCCCCACCTGTGGGGCCATCCACAGACCACCTCTCCAGAGGAAAGAGAAATGGAACTTCCCTGGAAGGACTTACTGCCAAATCAGCATCCAGTGGCACATTTTTTCCTTAGAGTTGTGGTTGTTGTGCAAAGTGCATTAATCCCTCCCACTCTTCTCTGTCTGTCTCTCTGTCTCTCTCTCTCTCTCACACACACACACACACTCACTCACTCACTCATTCTGTCTTTCTCTGTGTCTCTGTGTCTCTCTTCTCTCTTTCTTTCTGTCTGTCTTTCTCTCTGTGTGTCTCTGTCTCTCTTTCTGTCTCCTCTCTCTCTCACTCACTGTCTTTCTCTGTCTCTGTGTCTCTCTTCTCTCTCTCTCTCTCACTCATTCACTCACTGTCTTTCTGTGTCTCTTTGTCTCTCTTCTCTCTCTGTGTGTGTCTTTCTCTCTGTGTGTCTCTGTCTCTCTCTGTCTTTCTTTTCTCCTCTCTTTCTCTCTCTCTCTGTGTCTCTCTCTTTCTTGGTATTTCTCTCTGTCTCTCTGTCAGTCTCTCTCTCTCTCACACACACACACACACAAACAGAAAGAGAGACAGACAGACAGACAGACAGAAAGACAGAGAGAGACAGAGAGAGAGAGAGAGAGAGAGAGAGAGAGAGAGAGAGAGAGAGAGAGAGAGAGAGAGAGAGAGAGAGATTTTCTTTCAACCCATGGCTAAGGTTGTCTGGCCCTTTTCATTTTTCCATCTGTCTCTGTATTCATTCCAATTGTGAAGAATTCATGCAGGCCCATGTTACCAGCTAAATATGCTTGGGATGTCCTAGTCCTTGAAACAGGAGGCAGAATAGAGTAACTGAGTTGTAAGGGACCTTGGAGGTCTTCTAACCCAACTCCTGCTCTAGCAGGAGGCTCTGTACCATTCTGAACAAATGGCTATCCAGTCTTTTCTTGAAAGCTTCCAGTGTTGGGGCATTCACAACTTCTGGAGGCAACTTCTGTTCCACTGGTTAATTGTCCTAACGGTCAGGAAATTTCTCCTCAGTTCTAAGTTGCTTCTCTCCTTGATTAGTTTCCACCCATTGCTTCTTGTCCTGCCCTCAGGTGCTTTGGAGAATAGCTTGACTCCCTCTTCTTTGGGGCAACCCCTGAGATATCGGAAGGCTGCTATCATGTCTCCCCTAGTCCTTCTTTTCATTAAACTAGACATACCCAATTCCGGTAACCGTTCTTCCCACATTTTAGCCTCCAGTCCCCTAATCATCTTGGTTGCTCTTCTCTGCACCCTTTCTAGAATCTCAATATTTATTTATTTATTTATTTATTTGCATCATGGTGGACCACAACAGAATATTTAATTGCAAAACTATATAGGCCATCCAGGATGAGATGCTGCTGCTGCCTGGCCCCCTCCTTTGCAATCTGCAGGCTTCCCATCAAAAATTCATAAATTCCGACTCCAGTTTCTAGCTGACCTTGAGTTAGCAAGACAAAGGGCTGGCATGCGTCCCTCCCCCCATGGATCATGCCATGTATGTTCCAGGGAAAAGGGCAGTTATACAATCAGAGCCTCGGTGTGGTCAGTCAGATGGATGGAGTAAGAGCATCGCTTTATCCAGAATAGAATAGAATAGAATAGAATAGAATAGAATAGAATAGAATAGAATAGAATAATAAAGAATGAATAGAATAGAATAGAATAATAAAGAATGAATAGAATAGAATAGAATAGAATAGAATAGAATAGAATAGAATAGAATAAAATAATAAAGAATGAATAGAATAGAATAGAATAGAATAGAATAGAATAGAATAGAATAGAATAGAATAATAAAGAATGAATAGAATAGAATAGAATAGAATAGAATAGAATAATAAAGAATGAATAGAATAGAATAGAATAGAATAGAATAGAATAATAAAGAATAGAATAGGAATAGAATAGAATAGAATAGAATAGAATAGAATAGAATAGAATAATAAAGAATGAATAGAATAGAATAGGAATAGAATAGAATAGAATAGAATAATAAAGAATGAATAGAATAGAATAGGAATAGAATAGAATAGGAATAGAATAGAATAGAATAGAATAATAAAGAATGAATAGAATAGAATAGAATAGAATAGAATAGAATAATAAAGAATAGAATAGAATAGAATAGAATAATAAAGAATAGAATAGGAATAGAATAGAATAGGAATAGAATAGAATAATAAAGAATGAATAGAATAGAATAGAATAATAAAGAATAGAATAGAATAGAATAGAATAGAATAGAATAGAATAGAATAGAATAGAATAGAATAGAATAATAAAGAATGAATAGAATAGAATAGGAATAGAATAGAATAGAATAGAATAGAATAGAATAGAATAATAAAGAATGAATAGAATAGAATAGGAATAGAATAGAATAGAATAGAATAGAATAGAATAGAATAGAATAATAAAGAATGAATAGAATAGAATAGGAATGGAATGGAATGGAATAGTTTATTGGCCAAGTGTGATTGGACACATAAGGAATTTGGTGCATACACTCTCAGTGTACATAGAAAGACAAGATACATTCATCAAGAATCATAAGGTACAACACTTAACGATAGTCATGGGGTACAAATAAGCAATCAGGAAACAACCCTGTGCTCAAGCAAGTGGCTGTCCAATCTCTTCCTAAACACCTCCAGTGCTGGAGCACCCAGAACTTCTGGTGACAAGCAGTTCCACTGGTTAATTGTCATCTCTGTTAGGAAGTTTCTCCTCAATTCCAGGTTGCTTCTTTCCTCGATGAGTCTCCATCCATAGCTTCTTTTCCTGCCTTCTGGTGCTTTGGAGAATAGCTTGACTCCCTCTTCTTTGGGGCAGCCCCTCAAACATTGGAAGAATGCTATCCTATCCCACCCCCTACAATCCTTCTTTATGTCTCCTCAATTTATTAGAGGCTGACATCTCACTACTGTGCATTCCTTATCTGTGACTGGATGCCATCCCAGTAAGGCAATTAACGATTTATTCTTCTACTGAGGGTAAACGCCAGCAAGGTGATGTATTGTCCTAGCAAAAAAAGAGGGGTGTTTTTCCCCCAGAGTCATGATATGCTACTGAAATTGTCAAGGGCTGCAAAACAATTCCATGGATGCTAAAAGGATTCCCAGTAGCTTCCTGAGAAGTTCATTTTACAGGTAGTTCTCAGCTTATTGTCCATCAGATCTTTGTTCGTAGTGACTGTTCAAGGTTACAACGGTAGTATCGAAAAAACTGACAAGGCTGTTTTACACACGGGAGGAGGAGGAAGAGGAGGACTTTGGGGTCCTTGGTGCTCTCCAGTGGTGGGTTTCAAATTTTTTTAGAACCTACTCTCTGGGTGTGGCCTATTTTGTGGGCGTGGCTTGGCAGTCATGTGACAGGGTGGGAGTGGCGAACTTGTAAAATGTGGTGAAACTCATTTAACAACACTCTTGCTTAGCAACCAAAATTTTGGGCTCAATTGTGATGATAAATTCTTTCTTTCTTTCTTTCTTTCTTTCTTTCTTTCTTCCTTCCTTCCTTTCCTTTCTTTCCTTTCTTACTTTCTGCCTTCCTTTCCTTTCCTTCCCATTGGGTTACTGGCAGCCGCAGGCCAGACTTACTTCTGGGTCCGCCGGTGGAACCCCCTCTCACCGGTTCTCTAAATTTCACCATCCGGCTCTTGCGAGTAGGTGCGAGCCTGCAGAAACCCACCACTGGTGCTCTCTGACGTTTCATTACCAAACTAGGTAACATTCTCAGTGCTAGAAGGGGTGCTGTTTGCGAGAGAGGAGGAGGAGGAGGAAGAGAAGGAGGAGGAGTGGGGGGTCCCTTGGTGCTCTCTGAACATGGTGGTTCCCTTGAAGACGTTTCATTACCAAACTAGGTGACACCATCAGTGCACCGTTGGGAAGCCATTTTGACAGAGGGAAGGTGGACAGCCATTCTTTGGATTGCAGCTTCAGTCAAAGTTCAGTCAAATTTATATTCTCTTCTCCAGTGTGAATAATACCTAAAGAAACAAATCACCTTCAAATTTTTTAGAACCTACTCTGTAGGTGCGGCCTATTTTGTGGGCGTGGCTTGGCAGTCATGTGACAGGGTGGGAGTGGCCACCTTTTAAAATGTGGTGAAACTCATTTAACAACGCTCTTGCTTAGCAACCAAAATTTTGGACTCAATTGTGATGATAAATTCTTTCTTTCTGTCTGTCTGTCTGTCTGTCTGTCTTTCTTTCTTTCTTTCTTTCTTTCCTTCCTTCCTTCCTTCCTTCCTTCCTTCCTTTCTTTCCTTTCCTTTCCTTCCCGTTGGGTCACTGGCAGCAGCAGGCCAGATTTACTTCCAGGTACGCCGGTGGAACCCCCTCTCACCGGTTCTCTAAATTTCACCAACCGGCTCTCGCGAGTAGGTGCGAGCCTGCAGAAACCCACCACTGTGATAGGGCAATGCCTCATGTGCCCTAAGAAATGGTTCCGCGTAAGGAAATCCGGAAAGATAACGTCAGCTCAAAATCAGAACTTTTGGAGACACAGAAAGCGCTAATGGAAAATAAACAAAGAATTGATGGTCTGGAGGGGGGGTTGGCTGTGACAAGGGAAGAGTTTAAAAATTCTTACAATGAAATAGTGGATTTGGATGAAAGGGTGTCTTATAGAAACAATTCAGCATATGCCAGGATAAATGTTAGTTAGTTATCATCTTCAAAGCGCTCCATGACACGGGACCTAGTTATCCGTGGGATCGGATTCTGCCCCATACATCCCTGTGACCGATTCGCTCCCACCGAGAGGGACTTCTCCGGGTGCCATCCACTAGGCTATGCCAGCGGGCGATGCCCAGGAGAAGGGCCTTCTCTGTGGTGGGCCCAGCCCTCTGGAACGACCTTCCCCCCGAAATCAGAACAACTACGGACCTCCGCTCCTTCCGTCAAAAATTGAAATCACACTTCTGCTTGGCCGGCCTAGGTTAGTCTTCCATCTTTTAATTGGGTTTTAGGGGATTGTAATGTAATTTTTAGTATAGGGGTTTTTAGCGCAGGAATAATCTTGTTTAATTCTTATTTTATCTATTTATATATTTTGTATTAGTATTTTTAATTTCCCTGTGCACTCCTCCGAGTCCCTTTGGGGAGAGGAGGCGGTCTATAAATAAAAATTATTATTATTATTATTATTAAATGAAGTACCCAGAGAGATACGCATTAAATTTGTGAGAAGGCCAACAGGGGAGGGGACCCTGAGAGCACAGGTAGATGGTCCCTTAATTTATCAACAGAATGAGGTTGCCACCTTGAAACAGATCCCGAAAAAAGATTATAGAGATAGGGGGGAATTATTCCTTCTTATTTAAAAGATTATTTAAAAAGGGGGTGTGTTTCAGTTGGGTGATGTTTGAGGGAATGTTGGCGTTATGGGAGGGGGGAAGAGTAAAAATTAAAACAATTGCAGAGGCGGATGCCTTTTTTAAGAAAAAACACTCCCCAATCCTGGAGGATGAAACTGGGGGAAACGGAGGGGGCCACGGCTCCGCCCACTGGAGGTCAGGGAGAGGATGATATAATTGCCATAAGACTTAGATTTCACAAGTGACTTTTTTCTGTATACAGTGATCCCTTGTTTTTCGCGGCTTCATGTTTCGCGGCTTCAGTGCTTGGCGGGTTTTTCAAAAATACAGAATAGGAAAAAAATGCATCGGTAGGAGGCAAGCGCCCCCTAGTGCTTGCTTTAAACGATGTCCACCAACTCAAGTTTCCGGTGCGAATCCTTCTTCGCGGTTTTTCAGTTTTCGCGGAAGGTTCCGGTCCCCATTAACCGCGAAAAACGAGGGATCACTGTAGTATAAATCTCATTTGGATGTTTATAAATGATTGATTGCACAGATTTTAAAATGGAAATATTTGTATCTCTTTCCACTTTGTAGAAAAATGAAAATTTTACTGTATTTTCTATTTCTTTTTATGAAGCCTCGGAGGGGGCCAACACCTCCGGCATAGAGGTTCTCAATATGTCTTTGTAACGCCTTACAATCCCTTATCCTATTTTTAAAAAAATTTGTAAAACTCAATAAAACTTTTTCAAAAGAAAAAGAAATGGTTCCGCGTGCCACCTGTGGCACCCGTGCCATAGGTTCGCCATCACGGTCCTAGGAGCTGAAGAATTTGGCGCTAAACCTGCACTCTTGTGGGCACCTGAAAATCCTCTGTAACAAGTGCTTTACGCTCAGTGCTTTACGCTCCTCTCTAAATAGTCCAGGGATGTCCAAACTTGGGAACTTTAAGACTTGTGGACTTCAACTTCCAGAATTCCCCAGCCAGCCATGCTGGCTGGGGAATTCTGGGAGTTGAAGTCCACAAGTCTTAAAGTTCCCAAGTTTGGACACCCCTGAAGTAGTCTATGGAGTCAGCATATTTGCCCCCAACAATCTGGGTAATGGAGGCAGAGAAGCTTCATTCCTGAGAGATGGACGTGCGGGGAGACGTCTTTAAAGTGGATTTGAGTGTTAGAAGAAATTCCATTTACGAAGCCTTCCGGGCTCACCTTTCTGAGGAGGGTAGAGTTGGCTTCGGCTGTAAGCGATCTGCGCAAGAGGACCCTCATTTTTGTCGGCGATGGCCGGGAAATTAAATTATGCTTTGATGTGCTTTGGAGACATGTCAGCAGCAATGGAGTGTGATTTCCGGGGAGTTCTAGGAGCGAGTGTCAAATATTTCTTAGAAGGATATTCAAATTTTGAAAGAAAGGAAGATGATGAACTAAATTGCCAGGAGTGGGTTTCAATTTTTTTTACTATCGGTACTGTGGACGTGGCTTGTTTGGTAGGTGTGGCGTGTTGGTCATATGAGGGTGGGCGCAGCATGTTGGTAGTGTGACTGGGTGGGCGTGGCTTGTTGGTCATGTGACTGGGTGGGCGTGGCTTCATGGCCATATGATTGGGTGGTCAGGTGACTGGGTGGGCGTAGCTGGTTGGTCATGTGACTATGTGGGTGTAGCTGGTTGGTCATGTGACTGGGTGGGCGTAACTGCTTGGTCGTGTGACTGGGTGGGCGTAGCTGGTTGGTCATGTGACTATGTGGGTGTAGCTGGTTGGTCATGTGACTGGGTGGGCATTGCTTGTTGATCATGTGATTGGGTAGGCGTAACTGGTTGGTCATGTGACTGGGTGGGCGTAACTGGTTGGTCATGTGACTATGTGGGCGTAGCTTGTTGGTCATGTGACTATGTGGGCGTAACTGGTTGGTCGTGTGACTGGGTGGGCATTGCTTGTTGGTCATCTGACTGGGTAGGCGTAACTGGTTGATCATGTGACTGGGTGGGCGTGGCTTGTTGTTCATGTGACTGGGTGGGCGTGGCTTCATGGCCATGTGACTGTGAATTCTGGGAGTTGAAGTCCACAAGTCTTAAAGCTGTCAAGTTTGAGCACCCCTGGGGGGGGGTGTTTCCTAAAGGGTGAGGGGTGCGAGGGTCCCGTAACTTGGCAGCTGTAAGACTTGCATACTTCAAATGCCAGAGTTCCTGAGCCAACATTTTGGTTTGCTAAGCAAGAGCGTTGTTAAGTGAGTTTCACCACATTTTACAAGTTGGCAACACCCACCCAGTCACATGGTCGGCAAGCCCCTCCCGCCTGGTCACATGGCTGGCAAGCCACTCCCAGAAAGCAGGCCACACCTACAGAATAGGTTCTAAAAAATTTTGAAACCCACCACTGGCGCACACCTCCTACCAGCCAGCTGGTCTGCTACACATGCGCGGTGGGCGGGGCACATGCAGAGCTGTGTATGCATGCAGGGGGCTCTGCAGGGGGTACACATGCATGCACGGAAGGGTGGGATGCCTTGCATTGTAGGCATTCGGGCATGCATGCATGCGCACTTTGGGCACTCGATCTGGAAAAAATTAGCCATCACTGACTTATATCAACCTTCATTCACTTTTCCTTATAAGCCCTTATCTTGTAAAATGAAGAGAACAGGTGAGATACTCAATGCCTACTCCATCTAGTATATCTTTAGTGTTTCTGTGTTCCTTCCTTCTCTAAAACATATGAAGAACGGTTGCAGGAACTGGGTATGTCTAGTTTGATGAAGAGAAGGACCAGGGGGGACATGATAGCAGTCTTCCGATATCTCAGAGGGTGCCACAAAGAAGAGGGAGTCAAAATATTCTCCAAAGCACCTGAGGGCAGAACAAGAAGCAATGGGTGGAAACTAATCAAGGAGAGAAGCAACTTAGAACTAAGGAGAAATTTCCTGACAGTGAGAACAATTAACCTCTGGAACAGCTTGCCTCCAGCAGTTGTGAATGCCCCAACCCTGGAAGTCTTTAAGAAGATGTTAGATAGCCATTTGTCTGAAATGGTATAAGGTTCCTGCCCACGCACGGGGTTGGACTAGAAGACCTACCAGGTCCCTTCCAACTCTGCTATTGTATTATTGTATTGTATTATTGTATTAAATCTGTGGCCCCTACAGACTTGGGGACTTTTACCTCCCAGAATTTCACCCCAAAGTGTCCATTGCTGGGATATTTTCCTCCTTAAATCCATATTTTCCTCCTTAAATCCTCCCTTCAGCTTTAAAAAAAAAGAAAAGAAAACCCAATTCAAACCTTCAGCTCCACCTAATCCTAACAGTTTCCACTTTCCTTTTGCTCTTCTTTCTATTGAGTAACTGGGGAAAAATGGTGCAAGGTTTTCTCTTGATCAGCAGAGAGAGCTATAACACTAGTAAAATAGTGTCGGGCCCACATGTTGCTGTTACCAAAAATACACATATTTTTGCAAAGAAAGGAGATTGAAAACGAGCAAAGCCGTAACAGGTTAACAAGGGAGGAAGACGTAAATATTTCTTTTTTACCTTGATCCCTTTTGAGAATTGGCCTTTAGCATGCTGTGATTAGCTTCCCTGCATTGTTTCTTGCTTTGCCTTCTGGTGTTTTGGAAAATAGGTTGACCCCACAAAGAGGAAGGGGCCAACTTATTTCCCAAAGTTTCAGAAGGAAAGACAAGAAACAATGGATGGGAACGAATCAAGGAGAAAAGTAAGTTAGACTAAGGAGAAATTTCCGAACAGTGAGGAAAATTAATGTGGAGACTCTGGAAAGAGTGCAGAGAAGAGCAACAAAGATGATGAGGGGACTAGAGACTAAAACATATGAAGAACGGCTGCAGGAACTGGGGATATCTAGTTTAATAAAAAGAAGGATTAGGGGAGACATGACAGCAGTGTTCCAATATCTCAGAGGCTGCCACAAAGAAGAGGGAGTCAAACTCTTCTCCAAGGCACCTGAGGGTAGAACAAGAAGCAATGGGTGGAAACGAATCAAGGAGAGAAGCAACTTAGAACTGAGGAGGAATTTCCTGACAGTGAGAACAATGAATCAGTGGAACAGAAGTTGCCTCCAGAAGTTGTGAATTCGCCAACACTGGAAGTCTTTAAGAAAATGTTGGATAGCCATTTGTCTGAAACGGTATAAGATTTCCTGCCTAGGCAGGGGGTTGGACTAGAAGACCTCCAAGGTCCCTTCCAACTTTGCTATTGTATTGTATTGTATTGTATTGTATTGTATTGTATTGTATTGTATTGTATTGTATTGTATTGTATTGTATTGCATTGCATTGCATTGCATTGCATTGCATTGCATTGCATTGCATTGCATTGTATTGTATTGTACTTTATTGTGATGACTTCGTTTCAAAAGTTGTGGATGCTCCATCACGGAAGCTTTTAAGAAGAAGAGACTGGGGTCAGACTAGAAGACCTCCAAGGTCCCTTCCAACTCTGTTATTCTATGTTTTCTGCCACGTGAAATCTAGTACGGTCCTCAGCCAACTGAGGTTGCAAATCCCCTTGTTGATAAGACACCTCAATGCATTGGTTGACCAACCTAGAGAGGACATCTAGGACTACATCTTGGATTGTGGTCCTAGCGAAGAGAAGATTATGACGTAGGCAACTGCCATCATCTCACAGGCCTTACTTGCTGTTGCACAGCCTGTGGGGGAAAAGTACGCAGGGTGGATTTTTAGAAGGCAAGATGGCGGTTGCTGTCACGCAGCCATCTTGGATTCTTTCACCAAATCCAAGATGGCTGCATGACAGGAAAGCCTTCATGCCATCCCAAGAAAGGGCATGGTTTTTGTTTTTTTTAAATTTGTATTATATAAATAGCATGTGCAAACCTGAGTGATGTAGGAGTTAAGATTGAGAGTTGGTTCTGAATTCTAAGATCGACCGTTCCACTTGTTGCTACATGCAAATGGTGAAATCTTATGAAATTGCAGCTCACGTCATTCTGTCCACCATTCGTAAAAATATGGTTTAAACGTGCAAGAAAAATAGCACAAGGTTGAAAATCCATCAGAATTCAAGAGCAACACAAAGCGGATTTGTGTGTATGTATGTGTGTGTGTTTGTTTGTGTGTGTGTGTTTGTGTTTGTACAAATCTATATCTATATCCATATCACCTGCATCTCAATATTCCAGCTTTTCCTCATTTTGATCTTTATGTAAAATCTTTAAGCATTTTGTCCTATTTTATTCTGAGACAGATCTTCTTGTGTGGCTTCCTTCCTTCCTTCCTTCCTCCCTCCCTCCCTCCCTCCCTATCTATCTCATTCCTCCCTCCCTCTCTACTTCCCTTCCTCTCTATCTCCTTCCTTCCCACTTCCTCTCTCCTTCCCTCTGCCCTTCCTTCGTCTCTCTCCCCCCTTCCTTCTCTCTTCCTCCCTCCTTCCCTCCTTCCCTCTGCCCTTCCTACCTCTCTATATCCTCCCTCCCTCCCTCTCTATCTCCTTCCTCTTTTCCTTCCTCCTTCCTCTCTACCTCCTTCTTTCCTCCCAACTTCCCTTCCTCTCTATCTCCTTTCTTCCCCTCTCCCTCCCTCCCTCCCTCTTTCCCTCCTTCCCATTTCCCTCCCTCTCTATCTTCTTCCTTCTTTCCTCCCTCCCTTTCTTTCTTTCCTTGCAAGTCAGTATTGATTTCTGGAGAATGTCTCATAGTTTTGGCAAGATTTCAGAAGTGGCTGGTGGCCATTGCCTGCTTCCTAAGGCTGAGAGGTGTGGGGGGGGGGGAGGATTGGCCCAAAGTCACCCAGCCCGTCGAGAACTCATGGTCTCCCAGCTGATACCTCAACCACTACACCAAGCTAGGTCTCCGTTGCTTCATTTACCCATATGGAAAGTCCAAGCCGTGTCATGACTCAACCAAGCTATTCAAGGCATTCCAGTTCCCAAGAAGATTGGCATTTCTTAACATGGGAGAGAAACACAGAGAGAGAGACTGAGAGACAGACAGACAGACAGAGAGACCCCAGCTAAATTTATAACATGATTCAAAGCCATGTCTTTGCACTCACGACCTCCAGGTTCCACGGACAGGCATGTCTTCTGGTGAGAAGCTCCAAGCAACTAGGGCCGTTGGTCGCAAAAATGTGATTTCTCAAAGGTCAAGGCGCAGCCTTCCTTCCAATGGGGGTTCCTTTGTGACCCCCCCCCCCCCCCCCGTCCTCTTCGGCCGGTCCCTTCTCGTTCTGGAAGCCGCCAACAGATAGGGTTGCCTCTTCTTGCCTCTTCTGCTATCCATCACTCAGCCTGGGAAGCTTGTCTTCTCTTGGCAGCTTCTCAACAGCCAGCTGGAAATGTTGCAGCTGTTGACCAAGGATGGCCGTTCTGCAGAGCAGAAATTGCGGAGGGTGTGATAGGGTTTGTGTGTGTGTGTGTGTGAAGGTTGTCTGAATGCCTTGTTCTTATCAGCTCAGGGATCTACATAACAATTGGGCGAGGGGGTTTCACCCCTCTTTCCAGCAGCCTTGGGAACCTAGGTCTTTGACAAACCCTTCCTTCCCCTGTCGAATGCCATTTCTTGAGCCATCTGGAGATGTCAGAGGGAGGATTGGGGCATCTACAGGTGTCCTAGAACCAAAGGTGCTTTTTCAGGAGGCAACTGGACTTTGATTTGTTTTTCTTTGAAGAGGTCAGAGTGCGCACAGTGTAAGTATGTGAGACGACCCAGGAGCAATCACATCAAACAGAGGTTTGTAATAATAACTGGTGGTTTAGCCCTACAAAAGAATATACATACACATAGTAGGCAAAGGTCAAACAAACAATCAGCATCGGCAGCAGGGAAGAACACAGGGAGAGAGAGAGATACGCCCCAACAGGGCCTCTCTTAGAATACAGACTCTTAAAGTGGTAGCAGTCAAATAACCCTACTCATTCCTACCATTACATCATCATTACAGCATTACAGCATCATGGCAACTGGTCAAGTCTTAAAGTATTTCCCTGACTGAAGACATTTTGCTTCTCACCCAAGAGGCTTCTTCAGTTCTGACTGAATGGGGTGGAATAGAAGGATTTTGATTTTTGATTTTATTCGTATTTATATACCGCCCTATCTCCCTTGCGGGACTTAGGACGGTGAACAGGCACTAATAAAACAACAATAAACAACAAATACAATAAAAACGTCTTAAAAATGGATTAAACTAAAATGCCTGTACTAAAATCACAGTAAAACCCCGATTAAAAGCCAAATTTAAAAACTACGCCAGGCCAGCAACATGGAATAGATGTGTTTTCAATGCCCGGCAGAAGAGTCGCAGGTCCGTGGTTGTACGTAGGTCGGGGGGTAGGTCATTCCAGAGGGCGGGGGCTGCCACAGAGAAGGCTCTCCCCCTAGGAGTCGCCGGCCGGCATTGCCCGGCCGATGGCACCCTGAGGAGGCCCTCCCTGTGGGACCGAACAGTTTGGAGGGAGGTATGTGGTAGGAGGTGGTCCTGCAAATAACTAGGTCTCATGCCATGGAGCACTTTAAAGGTGGTTACTAACACCTTGAAGCGCACCCGGAAAACCACAGGCAGCCAGTGCAGCTCGCGCAGGAGAGGTGTTACATGGGAGCATCTCGAGGCCCCCAAAATCCCCCGCGCAGCCACATTCTGAACTAGCTGGAGCACCTCAAGGGAAGCCCCATGTAGAGAGCATTACAATAGTCCAGGCGGGAGATGACGAGGGCTTGAGTGACCGTGCATAGAGCATTACGATCTAGAAAGGGGCGCAACTGACGTATCAGGTAAACCTGATAAAAAGCCCTCCTGGCCACGGCTGTCATATGGTCGTCCAAAGACAGCCAAGAGGCCAGGAGGACGCCCAGATTGTGGGCCCTTTCCGCGGGAGCCAGTGACTCTCCCCCAATAGCCAGAGACGGAGCCAGCTGGCTATATCGTGACGCCGGAAACCACAGCCACTCGGTCTTGGACGGGTTGAGTCGAAGCCTGTTTCTCCCCATCCAGACTCGCACTTTGTATTCCTTGCAGACAAAGCTGGTCCTTTGCATCCTTTTAGAGGGTCGTTGAGGCCACTTGGAGGTTTATCTATGTCCTCAGGGTCACCTGAGCGGTGCAATTGGTTCCTGTAGCCTGCAATTTTTTCCTCCGGAAATCCATTCTTACTCCCACACCATTCCAAAGATGTTCCTCCCAAATTGTATAGCTAAAAGTCTGTAGAGATTCTCAGTCATCCAGGACCTGGTTATCCCAAAGGTGTTTTTGTTTTTTTAGGAGGCAACTGGACTTTTCTTTTGAAGACATTTCCCTTCTCATCCAAGAAGCTTCTTCAGCTCTGACAGGATGGTGGGGAAGGTGTCCCAGAAGTTAAGATGACAGCCACTACCTCCCCTATGATTGAAGCCCTGCCTCTTTGTAGTTGGGTGATTGAAAGCCCACTCCTGTGTACCATACTTGTACAGTGGGGCAGAGTGTCAATACAATACAATAGCAGAGTTGGAAGGGACCTTGGAGGTCTTCTAGTCCAACCCCCTGCGTGGGCAGGAACCTTATACCATTTCAGACAAATGGCTATCTAACATCTTCTTAAAGACTTCCAGGGTTGGGGCATTCACAACTTCTGGAGGCAAGCTGTTCCAGAGGTTAATTGTTCTAACTGTCAGGAAATTTCTCCTCAGTTCTAAGTTGCTTCTCTCCTTGATTCGTTTCCACCCATTGCTTCTTGTCCTGCCCCCAGGTGCCTTGGAGAATAGTTTGACTCCCTCTTCTTTGGGGCAACCCCTGAGATATCGGAACACTGCTATCATGTCTCCCCTGGTCCTTCTCTTCATCAAACTACACATACCCAGTTCCTGCAACCGTTCTTCATATGTTTTAGTCTCCAGTTCCCTAATCATCTTGGTTGCCCTTCTCTGCACTCTTTCCAGAGTCTCCACATCTTTTCTACATCGTGGCGACCAAAACTGTATGCAGTATTCCAAGTGTGGCCTTACCAAGGCACTATACAGTGGCATTAACACTTCACGTGATCTAGATTCTATCCCTCTGTTTATGCAGCCTAGAACTGTGTTGGCTTTTTTGGCAGCTGCTGCACACACCTGGCTCATCATGCGGTGTCAACCCTCATTTGGACTTTATGGAATGTCACCTTCAAGAGACACTTCTGATGCTGATTCTAGGTCTACGTTAGTTCTAGCCACAGTTTGAATTGGCTACCTAAATCATTGTGCCGATAATAAAGCCTGCATGGATTACAGCTTATTCTGCACATTAAAGTCACCGTTTCTCCATCCTGGTGACTTTAAGATGTGTGGACCTCAGCTCTCGGAATTCCTGGAGGCAAAGCTGTTGTTTTCAAAGTTGACCACTTTAAGACGCACGGACTTCAACCACCCCGAAATTCCCCACCCAGCAAGGCTGGCTAGATCATTCTAGGAGTTGAAAGTCCATCCATCATAAAGTGGATGGACTTTCATCCATCATGAAGAGAAGGACCAAGGGAGACATGATAGCAGTGTTCCGATATCTCAGAGGGTGCCACAAAGAAGAGGGAGTCAAACTTTTCTCCAAGGCAGGACAAGGAGCAATGGGTGGAAACTAACCAAGGAGAGAAGCAACTTAGAACTAAGGAGAAATTTCCTAACAGTAAGAACAATTAACCTCTGGAACAGCTTGCCTCCAGCAGTTGTGAATGCCCCAACCCTGGAAGTCTTTAAAAAGATGTTAGACAGCCATTTGTCTGAAATGGTATAAGGTTCCTGCCCATGCAGGGGGTTGGACTAGAAGACCTACAAGGTCCCTTCCAACTCTGCTATTGTATTGTATTGTAAAGTGATCAAGTTTGGAAGAACAGTGCTCTGAGGGATCATGGCAGCCTTAGATCTGTTGACAAAGTCTCGTTCAGAGCATTTACAGCTGAGAAGGTCTCTCTTCTGAAGGTCCAGAAATGCCTCCATCATCTGTATACCAATAAACATAGGTTGCAATACTGCATTTTTTGGAGTGTAAGATGCACCAAGGTTTTAAAGAGGCAAATTTTTTTAAAAAACAAGTTTTTGCACTGTGCAAACCTCCCCAAAACAGCCCGTTTTTTCTGAAAATGGGCCCCTTTCCCCCCCCCCAGAAAGAGTATGGATAGCCTTTAGGAGGACTTTAGGAGGCTTGTAGAGTGCTCCTGGGAGGGGGGTTAAAATTAGCAAAAAATGACCCATTTTTCTTGAAAACAGTCCAAAAAAGGGCATGAATAGCCTTTAGGAGGCTTATAGAGTGCTCCTGTGGGCTGGTGGGGGGCAAAATTGAGCAAAAACCAGCCCATTTCCCCCTCATTCCTGCCCTCCCCAGCCCCCAGGAGCTCGCTGAAAGCCTCCTAAAGGCTACGCACGGCCATTTTGGTGAAGGGAGCAGGGTTTTGGGAGGCAAAAAATGCTGTATTCGATGTATAAGACGCACCCAGATTTTCAGCCTCTTTTTTTGAGGGAAAAGGGTGCGTCTTATACTCCGAAAATTGCAGTACTTCTCAGAAAACCAAAGGGATAAGTGGTGGGTTGCACACTTCATTACCACTGGTTTGCCCCACATGTTTTGTTCGCACTTTTCTTGCATGTGCCCAGCCTCAAAAACATGCCTAAATAGGACGGCATAGAGCCAGGACGGGTAGGCAGGCCCACCCACACAATTTCTGCTACTGGTTGGGCGAACTGACCTGAACCGGCTGAATACCACCTCTGCATGGGATGGACTTATTTCCAGCTGTTGGTGCCCAGGAGATCCAAGCTGTTCATCATCTTGGAAATGGTGAACCCTGAGGTTCTTCAGAAAAGATGCCCCTGGTAACTTCATGGCACAACCCACAGCAGGGTATCTGCAGGGGATGGTCCAAAAAAAGTCAAGATGTCAGCTCCACCTATATTTTAAAAAGAACCCAGCTATGAAGCTGTGATCTACAGCTGGGTCCTTTCTTAAATCTTCGATGAACAGTCAGTTTTTTGCTGGGTCGCATAGCAATGCTTCAACAGGGCGTGTTGGGTTGAACCCCTCCTAGAAACTCATAAGCTCTTCTTCCTCTTAATTGGTGTCACCCTCTTGTAAGCAATCTCAAGTAGTTGAGAGCAACAGTTGTGGGGTGTACTTAACCAGGGCAGATCTATTTATCAAATGTCTCCGCTTGTATGTCTGTCTGTATTTGGTCCCGGCTGCTCAGGCCTCTGTCTTTCTCCATGCGTGAGAATTCTCTTGCTCACTACTATCCAGAAACTCTTTTGAATTGAACTCCCACAGCTGCACTGGCTGCCTGTGGCCTTTCGGGTGCGTTTCAAGGTGTTGGTTATCATCTTTAAAGCGCTCCATGGCACAGGACCTAGTTATTTGCGGGATCGTATCCTGCCCCATACATCCCTTCGGCCGATTCGCTCCCACAGAGAGGGACTTCTCCGGGTGCCGTCCAATGCCAGTGGGCGACACCCAGGAGAAGGGCCTTCTCTGTGATGGGCCCGACCCTCTGGAACGATCTACCCCCTGATATCAGAACTACCACGGACCTCCGCTCCTTCCGCCAGAAACTTAAGACACATCTGTTCCATCAAGCCGGCTTGGCCTAATTTATGCTTCTCGCCCCAGTCTGTAATATAAATTGTTTTATTTGGTTTTAAGGGGTTACAGTCATGTGGCTGACACGACTCAACACCGAAGGTGCATGGAACGTTATTAGCTTCCCACCAAAGGTGGTCCCTGTTTTTCCACTTGCATTTTTATGTGCTTTCGAACTGCAAGTACAGTATAGGTGGTACCTTGCTCAATAGTAGCAACTGTGAAAGGGATCTAGGAATCCTAGTGGACAACCATTTGAATATGAGCCAGCAGTGTGCAGCAGCTGCCAAAAAAGCCAACACAGTTCTAGGCTGCATAAACAGAGGGATAGAATCTAGATCACGTGAAGTGCTAATGCCACTTTATCAGGCCTTGGTAAGGCCACACTTGAAATACTGCATACAGTTTTGGTCGCCACGATGTAGAAAAGACGTGGAGACTCTGGAAAGAGTGCAGAGAAGAGCAACCAAGATGATTAGGGAACTGGAGACTAAAACATATGAAGAACGGTTGCAGGAACTGGGTATGTCTAGTTTGATGAAGAGAAGGACCAGGGGAGACATGATAGCAGTGTTCCGATATCTCAGAGGTTGCCACAAAGAAGAGGGAGCCAAACTATTCTCCAAGGCACCTGGGGGCAGGACAAGAAGCAATGGGTGGAAACTAATCAAGGAGAGAAGCAACTTAGAACTAAGGAGAAATTTCCTGACAGTTAGAACAATTAACCTCTGGAACAGCTTGCCTCCAGAAGTTGTGAATGGCCCAACCCTGGAAGCCTTTAAGAAGATGTTAGATAGCCATTTGTCTAAAATGGTATAAGGCTCCTGCCCACGCAGGGGGTTGGACTAGAAGACCTACAAGGTCCCTTCCAACTCTGCTATTGTATTATTGTATTATTGCTAGGTTGGCTGAAGCTAGGACAAGTAACAGGAGCTCACTCCGTTATGCGGCACTAGGGATTCGAACCGCCAAACTGCCGACCTTTCTGATCAATAAGCTCAGCGTCTTAGCCCCTGAGCCACCGCGTACCTTTTAGCCGCTATGCAGAATGCTCTTGTCTTCTTCTGCAGAGGTTGTTCAACTTCCTAACCTGTCTCTAGTCCTGTTGCATCTGGTGGTCTCCCAACCATGGACTCACCAGGTTTGGACTTCCTCAACATTGTTTGAGCTCAGCCTAAGATTAGGGGGGCCTCCAAACTTGGCAAATGTGGACTCCAACTCCCAGAGTTCCTCAGCCAGACATGCTGGGAGTTGAAGTCCACAAGTCTTAAATTTGCCAAGTTTGGAGAACCATGGCCAGGACTATCCCCTGCTACTCATTAGACATCCCCCCTGCCTCTACCTGGAATAAACATATCTTCAGAGATCCTTAGCACACAGTTATGGCTGTCACATTGTGTTTAAATGAATACAAGACCCAGGTTGCATCCATATATCACCTTGTTGTTGTTGTTGTTAGTTGTGAAGTCGTGTCCGACCCATCGTGATCCCATGGACAACGTTCCTCCAGGCTTTCCTGTCCTCTCCCATCCTCTGGAGTCCATTGAAGCTCACGCCGGCTGCTTCAGTGACTCCATCAAGCCACCTCCTTCTCTGCCATCCCCTTCTTCTTCTTTTGCCTTCCATCATTCCCAGCATGAGGCTCTTCTCCAGGGAGTCCTTCTTCCTTCTCATGAGGTGGCCAAAGTCTTTGAGTTTCCTCTTCAGGATCTGGCCTTCTAAAGAGCAGTCAGGGTGGATCTCCTCTAGGACTGACCGGTTGGATGGCCTTGCAGTCCAAGGGACTCAATGCAGGAGTCTTCTACTCCAGCCCCAGAGTTCAAAGGCCTCCATTTTTGGTGCTCAGTCTTCCTTATGGTCCAACCTTCACAGCCATCCATTGCAACTGGGAGAATCATGGCCTTGACTAGACACACTTGTGTTGGCAGGGCGATGTCTCTGCTTTTTAGTTTGCTGTCTAGATTTGCCATCGCTTTCCTCCCCAGGAGCAAGCGTCATGTTTTGTTGACCAGTTCCTACATAATATTAAATTATAGACAATGGTTGCCAGGACACAGTGATTGAGTGAAAGAGTCTATTGAGCTATTCTCATCCTTATAACTATGTGAAATTTTGATGAATGCGTAAACACACAGAAAGGCACACACACTGCTTTTGCACACAAGGAATCTTGTCCTGAAGACACAAGATGAATCCTAAACCCAGTTTCAAACAAGGGTATCCATGGCTATCATGATGGATGCCTAATGACACCCTCCGGGTTGGAGAGATAGGCAGGAGATCTCTCAATGCCATTTGCAGGGAATCATAAGCAGGTGAAGACATCTGCTTGGGAAGACCCTGAAGCAAATGGGAAGCCACTGTGGGAGACAGAAGGCTGGACTGGATGGGCTGTGGCCTGTTCCAGCAAGGCTCTTCTTATGTTCTTATAAAACAAGGTTGGCTTTGTTGGATGGAGATGCCCCCCTCGAATTTAGAACCAATCCTGATTGTTTATTGCGTTACTAGCTGTTAACCTGGCGTTGCGCAGGTATTTATAGACGTCGAAGCATTTGTCTAACAGGTGCCTTTCTTCCCCCTACTCCCATGCCCATCATCCTTGCCCTCTCCCTGCCCCCTCCCATGCGCCCCTCTTTCCCGCCCTGTCTATGATCCTGCCACTTTGCCCTAAATCCATCAGGTGCTTCCCCATTGGTCCGCTAGAGGGCGAACGTCATGGCTGACTTTCCAGAGGAAGCTGTGAAGGAACTGACATCACAAACATTAGGATGCCGCACTCGGTCTCCTTAACAGGCCAGGCGTTCCAGAGTTATGCTGGAACACACACACCCCAGTCATGGGATACGACCGGTACACCCCAGTACGGGCATACCGGTGCCTGCCGGGAGTAATAGCTACTGTTCCAGTACGGTGCTCCAGAGGGCTTGCCTGCCCACGCTCCTTACCTGTATTTGAGCTGTTCAGGGCTTCTGCGCATGCGCATGGAGCGTACAGTATCTGTGAGATGCTCCTCTGAGCAGATGGAGCATCATGGAGGTGTCACAGAGCGTCACGGGTGGTAAGTATGCATGCGCATGCTGCATGCATTCATGTGGTGGACGCCCGGCCCCATTGCACCTTACACACACACACACCAGGGATGTCTTGCAGGAATTGGCATGGCTGGTCTAGTGAAGAGAAGGACCAGGGGAGACATGATAGCAGTCTTCTAATATTTGAGGGCTGTCACAGAGAGGAGGAAGGGGTCACGCTATTCTCCTTGTCTGAAGGCCAGACAAGGAACAATGGATGGAAACTGATCAAGGAGAGATTCAACCTGGAAATAAGGAGGAATTTTCTGATAGTGAGAACAATCAACCGATGGAACAGAAGTTGCCTTCAGAAGTTGTGCGAGCTTCATCACTGGAAGCTTTCAAGAAGGGACTGGACTGCCATCTGCCACAAATGGTGTAGGGTCTCCTGCTTGAGCAGAGGGTTGGACTAGTTGATCTACAAGGTTCCTTCCAGTCCTAGGATATTATGTCCTATGTTTTGTGAAAGCTGGTATAGTAAGGCGTTGGAACAAGCAATGTCTTCCAAAATTTTAGGTTGTTAGAATTCGTGCTTGTTAGACATGCTGGCTAGGATTTATGAAAAATGTACAGTGATACATCAGTCCCCGTCGGTACTAACTACTCAAGGACCAGTGGAGACATGGTAGCAGTGTTCCAATATTTGAGCAGCTGTCACAGAGAGGAAGGGGGTCAAGCTATTGTCCACGGTACCTGAAGGCAGACAAGGAACAATGGATGGAAACTGATCAAGGAGAGATTCAACCTGGAAATAAGGAGAAATTTCCCGTGGAACAGAAGTTGCCTTCAGAAGTTGTGGGAGCTTCATCCCTGGAGGCTTTCCAGAAGAGACTGGACTGCCATCTTGTCAGAAATGGTGTACGTAGGGTCTCTTGCTTGGGTTTGGGGTTGGACTGGATGACCTTCAAGGTCCCTTCCGACTCTGTTAACCTGTTAAAGTTGCCACGTTTGGAGAGCCTCGATGTAGAAGGAGAGCCTGGAAAAGTCACAGAACCTTCTCCCAGCAGATCCATGAAGATATTATTTCCTTGGCATAACAGGATGAACCGCTAGAAACCATTATGGCATTTTATTTTTGCTTTTTAGAATTGGCTGGCCTTTATGCACGTTTCATGTTGTCCTTCTAAATTAATATTTATTCGTTCTTTTCTTTTCCTTATCTTTAAGCGCTTTGGGAAGATCTGCTTAAAAGCCAAGGGGCGGCCAATTGCAGATAAGACCATAATTGCCAGCACGTTGCAGGGCTTAAATATTCAGCAGCTTTTCTATCAGTTCATAAATTTCCCAGCCCAAGCAGGGCACTCGGCCAACGGTTCGCAGAGACATTTTGGAAAGGGAAGAGAGACGAGGAGTTTTGAGTCTGATTTATTTTTCGTGATTTGGTTCCCAGTGACTGGGCCCTACCCAGCACCTGACTCTGCTCTGGAGGCTAGATTTAGAAGAGGAAAAAGAAACAGAGCAGGACTCTGTCCCATCTCCCAGGCTCTCTGCTCTGGATTGTTTTCAAAGAGCAGGGATCCGAAGTTTCAGATCTAAGCAGGGTGAGATCTCCCTCCTTCATCTCAAGCATTTGTTCGCTTCAGGACAGTCTGAATGGTAAGTGAAGAGTCTTCCTTTGCTCCTGCTGTCCGACGTCCAGCTTCAAAATGTAGGCGAGGGAGGAGGGAAGGAAGGAGACAAAGAAAATAGGGAAGAAGGAGGGAGGGAGGGAGGGAGGGAGGGAGGAAGGAAGGAAGGAAGGAAGGAAGGAAGGAAGGAAGGAAGGAAGGAAGGAAGGAAGGAAGGAAGGAAAGAAGGAGAAGTAGAGAGAAGGGAGAGATGGAGAGAAGGAAGGAGAAGAAGATAGGGAGAAGGGAGGGAGGGAGGGAAGGAAGAGGAAGAAGATAAGGAGGAGGGAGGGAGGAGGGAGGAAAGGAAGGAAGGAAGGAAGGAAGGAAGGAAGGAAGGAAGGAAGGAAGGAAGAAGAAAAAGATAGGGAGAAGGAAAGGATGGAGGGAAGGAAGGGAAGAAGTGAGGGAGGAAGGAGAGAGGGAGGGAAGGAAGGAAGGAGAATGAGGTGGAAAAAAGGGATGGAGGGAAGGAAGGAAAGGAAGAAGATAGGGAGGAAGGAGGGAGGAAAGGAAGGAAGGAAGATGATAGGGAGGGAAGGAAGGGAGGAGAAGATAGGGAAAAGAGAGGGATGGAGGGAAGGGAAAAAGGGAAGAAGATAGGGAGTGGGAGGGAGGGAAGGAAGGAAGAAGATAGGGAGGTAGCAGAGAGGGAGGGAGGGAAGGAAGGAAGGAGAAGATAGGGAAAAGACAGCGATGGAGGGAAGGGAGGGAAGAAGAAAGGGAGGGAGGGAGGAGGGAGGGAGGGAAGGAAGGAGAAGAGAGGGAAAAGAGAGGGATGGAGGGAAGGAAGGAAGGGAAGAAGATAGGAAGGGGGAGGGAGGGAAGGAAGGAAAGAAGAAGAGGGAGGAAGGAGAGAGGGAGGGAAGGAGGGAAGGAGAAGAAGAAGTAGAGAGAAGGGAAAGTTGGAGAGAAGGAAGGAGAAGAAGATAGGGAGAAGGGAGGGAGGGAAGGAAGGAAGAGGAAGAAGATAGGGAGGAGGGAGGGAGGTGGGAGGAAAGGAAGGAAGGAAGGAAGGAGAAAAAGATAGGAAGGAAAGGATGGAGGGAAGGAAGGGAAGAAGATAGGGAGGGAGGGAGGAGGGAGGGAGGAAAGGAAGGAAGAAGATAGGGAGGAAGGAGAGAGGGAGGGAAGGAAGGAAGGAGAATGAGATGTGGAAAAAAGGGATGGAGGGAAGGAAGGAAAGGAAGAAGATAGGGAGGGGGGAGGGAGGGAAGGAAGGAAGGGAAGAAGATAGGGAGGGGGAGGGAGGGAAGGAAGGAAGAAGAGATGGAGGAAGGAGAGAGGGAGGGAGGGAGGAAGAAGAAGAGAGGGAAAAGAGAGGGAGGGAGGGAAGGAAGAAAGAGGAAGAAGATGGGGAGGGAGGAGAGAAGGAGGCAAGAAGGCAGGAAGAAGGAAAAGGAGAAGGAGGAAGGGAGGGGAGAGCGAGAGAGAAAGGAGGGAAAGAAAGAAAGAAGGAAAAAAGGAAAAGAGGAGGGAGAGAAAGAGAGAGAGAAAGGAGGGAGGGAAGGGAGGAAAGCACCTAAATGCATCCACCACCGCTATAAAATGTTGCAGCCCAACCTGCTGAAACCCACGGATTTTTCACCTAAACCATGAAAGATCTCAACAAGGATGCACAGTAGGGAGGAGACAGAGCAAAGCTGGGGCTTCTTTGCCAAAAAATTAAGGACTTCTTTGCTTCTGCTCCATCGGCTCCGGGCTGCCCCTCCAAGGTAGTCCGAGGCTACGGCTTCCGGGAGTCTCCACTGGAAGTGGCTGAAAACGGCTGGCGGACCGAGCCCCCCCCCTCCCCTGATAAAAATTAGAGAGCTTCCTCTGCGAATGTCACAAACGTGGATTGCAAACCCCAGATGTGGTCTTAAAAATAGTTTTATGGCTCCGAGCTTTAAAAAGAAATGGGAGTTTGGGTGAGTTAGGAGCAAACCTCCCAGCTTAAGTTTGAGAGACGGGCTAGTACAACATTTATTTTCTTTCTTTGGGACCTTAATTTTGGTCTTGGTGTGTGTGTGTGTGTGTGTGTGTGTGTGTGTGTGTGTGTGTGTGTGTGTGTGTTTTACCCTTTTGTCTGTTGGAGGAAGGGCGGTTTTGTTATCCCAACGTGCCCCCGACTTCACAACCTCTGTAATCCTACGGGCTTATTTTATCTATCGTTATATGCCACGTTATAATGGTGGTTAATGGTGTTTTCCACTGTTTTCGATCATTCCCAGCATCTTCAGCATCATCCCAAGGAATATTAATAATCTTAAAATATACTGTAAGTGTTTGACAGCTCTGTTTCCTCTTTTCCCCATGAGGCATCCAATGTAACAAAGAGGATTAGGGGACTGGAGACTAAAACATATGAGGAACGGTTGCAGGAACTGAGTGTGTCTACTTTAATGAAAAGAAGGACCAGGGGAGACATGATAGCAGTCTTCCAATATCTCAGAGGGTGCCACAAAGAAGAGGGAGTCAAACTATTCTCCAAGGCACCTGAGGGCAGAATAAGAAACAATGGATGGAAACTAATCAAGGAGAGAAGCAACTTAGAACTGAGGAGAAATTTCCTGACAGTGAGAACAATGAATCAGTAGAACAGAAGTTGCCTCCAGAAGTTGTGAATGCCCCAACCCTGGAAGTCTTTAAGAAGATGTTGGAGAGCCATTTGTCTGAAACGGTATAAGGCATCCTGCCTAGGCAGGGGGTTGGACTAGATGACCTCCAGGGTCCCTTCCAACTCTGCTATTGTATTATTGTATTATATTCTTGAAAAGTTGTTGCTTGACGGTGTTTATCCAGAGCTCCTTATGGGTCTTCTGCAGCAGCCGTAACCCCAAACGGCTAAGGACTCTAACGCCATGGACAGTCAACGTTCTCATTTATTGCCACTTGGCAAGGTCATAGTCCTCAGGAATCCCGGAGATGGCTTTCTAAAATAAGGTGCCCGTTGTTGGTTGAAGTTGGAAGTATTGGTAATGGTAATGGCTGCTCCCCAGGCCTTATAGAAACAATATCAATCCCAATGAACTGGTATATTTTATGTAACCTACCAAATTCAGACTACTTTGATTTAATCTTGCCTCCAGAAGTTATGAATGCCCCAACCCTGGAAGTCTTTAAGAAGATGTTGGAGAGCCATTTGTCTGAAACGGTATAGGGTTTCCTGCCTAGGCAGGGGGTTGGACTAGATGACCTCCAAGGTCCCTTCCAACTCTGCTATTGTATTGTATTGTATTGTATTGTATTGTATTGTATTGTATTGCATTGCATTGCATTGCATTGCATTGCATTGCATTGCATTGCATTGCATTGCATTGCATTGCATTGCATTGCATTGCATTGCATTGCATTGCATTGCATTGCATTGTATTGTGTTGTATTGTAATATGTTCATCATTTTAAATTCTGTTCCAAGGGAAGGACAGTTTCACTATCTCATCTCCAGTTATATTTTTACTGAAGTTTGTTGTGCTGAAAAAAGATACAAGAAATCCTAAGGTGGATAACATACTTGATTATTCTCCAGGTGCTTTATGTTAAAATCCTCTGTACTTCTGACCCTCAGGAATATTGGATAAGACACAAAAGATTTATGAGGTTATACCTAGAAAGTTATTACTGTATTTTCCCACTGATAAAGGTGTGTAAACGAGCAGGGATTATGGGAAAAGAAGCTGGATTTTTTTTTTTTACTTCTTCCCTAGCAAAATTAGCATCCCATTTGGCAGGGTGAGTTTAATCAGAACAGATGTGGAAGGGACTTTGGAGGTCTTCTAGTCCAACCCCCTGTTCAAGCAGGAAACTCTATACAGTTTCAGGCAAATGGCTGTCCAATTTCTTCTTAAGAACCTCCAGTTGGAGCACCCACAATTTCTGGAGGCAAACTGTTTCACTGGTTAATAGTCTTCACTGTTAGGAAGTTTCTCGTTAATTCCAGGTTGCTTCTCTCATTGAATTGAACTCATCAAATTCGCAGACGACACCAAGCTGGCAGGAATAGCCAACACTCCAGAAGATAGGCTTAAGATACAGAAGGATCTAGACAAACTTGAACATTGGGCACTGTCTAATAAAATGAAATTCAATTGTGAAAAAAGTAAGGTCCTACATATAGGCAAGAAAAACCAAATGCACAAGTACAGTATAGGTGGTACCTTGCTCGATAGTAGCAACTGTGAGAGGGATCTCGGAATCCTAGTGGACAACCATCTAAATATGAGCCAGCAGTGTGCAGCAGCTGCCAAAAAAGCCAACACAGTTCTAGGCTGCATCAACAGAGGGATAGAATCTAGATCGCGTGAAGTGTTAATGCCACTGTATGGTGCCTTGGTAAGGCCACATTTGGAATACTGCATACAGTTTTGGTCGCCACGATGTAGAAAAGATGTGGAGACTCTGGAAAGAGTGCAGAGAAGAGCAACCAAGATGATTAGAGGACTGGAGACTAAGACATATGAAGAACGGCTGCAGGAGCTGGGTATGTCTAGTTTGATGAAGAGAAGGACCAGGGGAGACATGATAGCAGTGTTCCGATATCTCAGAGGGTGCCACAAAGAAGAGGGAGTCAAACTTTTCTCCAAGGCACCTGGGGGCAGGACAAGGAGCAACGGGTGGAAACTAACCAAGGAGAGAAGCAACTTAGAACTAAGGAGAAATTTCCTGACAGTAAGAACAATTAACCTCTGGAACAGCTTGCCTCCAGCAGTTGTGAATGCCCCAACCCTGGAAGTCTTTAAAAAGATGTTAGACAGCCATTTGTCTGAAATGGTATAAGGTTCCTGCCCATGCAGGGGGTTGGACTAGAAGACCTACAAGGTCCCTTCCAACTCTGCTATTGTATTATTGTATTATTGTATTGTATTGAATAGTTTCCATCCATGGTTACTTGTCGTGCTTTGGAGAATAGTTTGAAGATAGGGAGAAGGGAGGGATAGAGGGAAGGAAGGAAGAGGAAGAAGATGAGGAGGGAGGGAGGGAGGGAGGGAGGGAGGGAGGGAGGGAGGAAGGAAGGAAGGAAGGAAGGAAGGAAAGATAGAGAAGAGAGTGATGGAGAGAAGGAAGGAAAAGAAGCTAGGGAGAGGGGAGGGATGGAGGGAAGGAAGGAAGAGGAAGAAGATAGGGAAAAGGGAGGGAGGGAAGGAAGGAGAAGAAGATAGGGAGAAGGGAGGGATGGAGGGAAGGAAGAAGAGGAAGAAGATAGGGAGAAGGGAGGGAGGGAAGGAAGGAGAAGACGATAGGGAGAAGGGAGGGATGGAGGGAAGAAAGGGAAGAAGAGGAAGAAGATGGGGAGGGAGGGAGTGAAGGAAGGAGAAGAAGATAGGGAGGAGGGAGGGATGGAGGGAAGGAAGGGAAGAAGAGAAAGAAGATGGGGAGGGAGGGAGTGAAGGAAGGAGAAGAAGATAGGGAGAAGGGTGGGATGGAGGGAAGGAAGTAAGAGGAAGAAATTAGGGAGAAGGGAGGGAGGGAGGGAAGGAGAAGAAGATAGGGAGAAGGGAGGGATGGAGGGAAGGAAGGGAAGAAGAGGAAGAAGATGGGGAGGGAGGGAGGGAAGGAAGGAGAAGAAGATAGGGAGGAGGGAGGGATAGAGGGAAGGAAGGAAGAAGATGAGGAGGGACGGAGGGAGGGAGGGAAGGAAGGAAGGGAAGATAGAGAAGAGAGTGATGGAGAGAAGAAAGGAAAAGAAGATAGGGAGGAGGGACGAATGGAGGGAAGGAAGGGAAGAAGAGGAAGAAGACAGGGAGGGAGGGAGTGAAGGAAGGAGAAGATAGGAAGAAGGGAGGGATGAAGGGAAGGAAGGAAGAAGATAGGGAGAAGGGAGGGAGGGAAGGAAGGAGAAGAAGATAGGGATAAGGGAGGGAGGGAGGGAAGGGAGGAAGGAAAGAAGAGGGAGGGAGGGAGGGAAGGAAGGAAGGAAGGAAGTCCATCCACTGTTTCTCTAGCTCAACCACTTTAAGAGGCCTGGACTTCAACTCCTCTGTTGTGGTTGAGAAACCCTGGGCTAGACAACAACTCTTTTAAGATTTCCTGGGGCCACCATACCCAATCAGTCTGGCTCCCCCTAAGTGTGCATTATGGGTGTGCACGCTTTCTGCACGCAAGGACAAAAATGTTAACCACCACCCCTTATCTGCCTTTCAAAACCATTTTTCTCGTTTCTCACTGTGACATCCTTTTGCTTGCAGGACAGCCAGAAGTTTCCTTGGCAAGAAACCCTCCATCGCTTGGGCGCCGTAGTTTAGTTTTTCCTGCACCGCGGCCAGCTCTCCCGAATCTTGTTTGAGTTTGCAACACGCGTGTTTGGGATCGTAGCTCTTCCCTTGCTGTCGTTTCACCCTTATTAGGCACTCCAGCGGTTTTATGTAAGTATCGCAGCTGTCCCGGAGCTTAGCTTGACAAGAGGATGTTTACAATCTGTGTGTCAACACAGCTCCTTTGGACCGAATGCCTTTTTGTTTCGGGGAAGGTGTCAAGATGCATTTTTGTGGCTTTTTTTCTTTTCTTTTCTTTTTAAAGTTTGGTTTGATTTGGTTTTTCTCCAGCTGGGACTCTGGATCTCGTTAACGACTCCGCCAACTCCGCTGTTTGCCTGCGGTACGCCTAGTTTAATATTGTGCAGAAAAGGGAGCGTGGAAAATGTTTGTAGGAGTTAAAAATATACGACTATGGCAGGGATGTCCAAACTTGGGAACTTTAAGACTTGTGGACTTCAACTCCCAGAATTCCCCAGCCAGCCATGCTGGCTGGGGAATTCTGGGAGTTGAAGTCCACAACTCTTAAAGTTCCCAAGTTTGGACAGCCCTGATCTATGGGGAAGGAGGGAGGGCTAGAGTGGGCCGCTTCTCCTTTAATCGCCTTCTTTCGTTGCTCTGGCTCCCTCTAGTGTCCAATTCAAATTCCCGTCTTATCATATTTGCTGTCCCAAAAATCCAAACAACAGCATTTTCCCCTGGGAAGGATTCCCACGGTCAATTTCAATATTTTATTTCAAATCTATCTGGATCTCTAATTTGTTGATAACTTTCCAAAATCAGCATTCTAACCACCGTTTTTCTTGTGTGTGAAAACACACCCAACCACACATATACCTATGTACACACACATCTACATTAGAGCTTTCCAAAATCAGCATGAAAGGCAAAAGGGAAGCAGTATGCCCCCTCCCATATTTGGGCATACCGGGTGCTTTGACATAACACTTACTTATTTCCTTGGCTCAGCTGAAAAAGGGAGGAGAGCTTGTGGCTTAGTGGCTAATACAGCTGCCTCAGATGTAAAAACAGCACAGGTTCGAATCCCAGTAAGGGTATGGCTAGCTGATGAGAGCTAAATAGCTTGAAATAGATCTATACTACTCTCCCTTATTTATTTATTTATCAGCACAAATGCAACATAGATAGATAGATAGATAGATAGATAGATAGATAGATAGATAGATAGATAGATAGATAGATAGATAGATAGATAGATAGATAGATAGATAGATAGATAGATATTAGATAGACAGGCAGACAGACAGATGAATGGATGGATAGAGAGAGGGGGGAGGGAGAGAGAGAGAGATGGGCAGATGGACAGATAGAGATTAGATAGACAGGCAAACAAACAGACAGACAGACAGACAGACAGACAGATGAATGGATGGATAGAGAGAGAGAGGGAGGGAGGGAGAGATGGACAGATGGACAGATAGAGATTAGATACACAGGCAAACAGACAGACAGACAGACAGACAGACAGATGAATGGATGGATAGAGAGAGAGAGGGAGGGAGGGAGGGAGAGATGGACAGATGGACAGATAGAGATTAGATAGACAGACAGATGGATGGAGGTGGGATAGATGGATGAAGAGAGAGGTGGATGGATGGTTGGATGGATATGTATGTATGTATGTATGTATGTATGTATTGTGTCACAACACCTGGTATGCCCAAATATTCAGTTCGAATCCCAGTCAGGGTATGGCTAGCTGATGAAAGCTAAATAGCTTGAAATAGATCTATACTAGTCTCCCTTTATTTATTTAACAGCACAAATGCTATATGCCCAGCAGGGGGTGGGTTGCTGTCGGTATTACTGTCAGTTCGGTGCCCACAAAAACTTTGCCCACACGTGCTTGCTTTGCACACTTTGTAAAACCTTAAAAAATAGGGGGGGAAATTACAATGAAAATTGTTCGGCGCATGCGCAGAATTGAAAAACAAGATGGCACCACCATAGGAGAACTGGTTTGGGGGCATGGCAGACCTGGGTCGCTACCGGTTCCAGAGACCCAGGCCATCAAGTTGCAACCTATTCGTCGGAACCAGTCCGAACCAGTAGGAACCCACTTCCCTCTCTCTCCCTCCCTCCCTCTCTCTCTCTCTCTTAAACGTCTCTTTAACTTAAAACTGAAACTTCTCTTGAAAACTTTTATTTAAAAGTATTACGCAAAATTCTCCCTCTGCATGTTATCAAGTTTGTCAGTTGGTTGTTTTCTTAATAGCTGAAAAAAAATTAACGTTTACTTCTAAGAATGATTAAAGAAATGAGGATGGGCCGAGCTTTGTGATTACGAACTTAGATGGAAGCCCCTTGACTTGCAATGCTCCACTCACGAGCTGACCACAGAAGATTTCTGCTGTTGACTCGTGAGGAGAAGCTGTCTGGAGTGCGTGGGAGCCCATCTCGTGCTCTCTCTGTTATCCAGAGAGATTTGGCTGGCCCAAAACCAATGCCAGTTGGCCATCCATCTCACTGCAGGGCCATCTTCGCTGTCGGGGAGAAATCTAGCGGGCCTGATTCTCAACAGACATTGACCTGGATGTTCTGTCTACGCAAGACCAGATGCAATCTACAGGACAATCTTCCCCATCCGTGCTGGCTCTGGATTAGAGAGATTGAAGTCTAGCGTCCATTGCAGGATCTCTGGTTTATTGTTCTAGGACAGGGATGGCAAACGTTTTCCTGCTCGGGTGGCAAAAGGGTGCGTGTGTGATAGCATGCCTGTGTGTGCCCAGACTCATAATGCAATGCCCTCCCCCTGCGCATGCACACACACACACACACACACCAATGTTGGGTTCCAGATCCCTGTGAAACCGGTATGGTGTAACGGGGCCGGGCGGCCACCACATGAATGCACGCAGCGCCGCATGCGTACTTACTGCCCCGTGATGCTCCGCGACGCCTCCATGACACTCCAGCTGCTCAGTGGAGCATCGCGCAGGTGCCATGAGCTCCGTGCACCTGCGCAGAAGCCCCCAAAACTTTAAATACCGGTAAGGAGCGCAGGTGGGTGGGTGGGCCCTCCGGAGCACCATACCAGAATGGTACCTGATGCTCCTGGCAGGCACTGGTACGCCCATACCGGTGTGTACCGGTTGTAACCCACCATGACACACACACCCTGTGCTCTCCACCTGCGCATGGGTGCAGGCCTCACTGAAAGCCTCCTGAAGCCTCAGGAGGGCGAAAAATGGCCCAGCAGGTTTAGGTCTATTGAGCCCGTTTTTTACCACCCACAGACTCCGGAGACTTTCCTAAAGCCTGGGGAGGGTGAAAACGGCCTCTCCCGCCCTCCGGAAGGCTGAAAATCAGCTGGCCAGCGTGCGCATGTGTTAGGGTGTAAAAAACACCCCTGTTGGAAAAGAAACAGGCGGAATAGTGCAATACACCGGACAGCAAGAGATACGTTGCTTAAACCACACAAAAACTCTAAACCACTGATAGTAGAAAAAATAAATAGTCTTTACTCTTGATGTAACTAAAATACTTCTTCCAAACAGTGATACTAACTCCTCCAACAATAAACAGTCCTTCATCAAAACCACAGTTATCTTACAGTCAAAACAAAACAATGATTCTCTTCCTTCTCCACTTCAGCTCTTTCCTCAGTGGCAATCAGGAAGCAAAGGAAAGCAAAAGGGATGAACTGTGTTTCCAGCTGCCTTTTATGATTGAGCCGGGAAGCACAGCCAATCAGATTCCACATAGTCCTTAAAGTTACTTATACCTTTTATTAATCCTGGCTTATATATATTGTCAACCCAACATCAGGATAATTATCCTAACAGCATGTGTGGTGGAGCTGACATAGGGCAATGCCTCACGTGCCCTCAGATACGGCTCCGCGTGCCACCTGTGGCAGGTGTGCCGTAGGTTCGCCATCACGGTTCTAGGATCACGAGATGTAACGGCCTATGAGGATCGCTTTGCGGGAGAGGCGGCGTCTCCTCTTCCTGTCTCCCAGGGTTATTCCCACAGACCCTTTCACGGAATATCAGGTGTCAGGACAGAGCAGGTGAGAAAGAGATCTGCATTCATCACGGTTGATATCTCAGCGGCATGTCGTTATCTTCATGGGAATGAATGTCGTTATCGTCATTCATCCAATCACCTTGGATTGCAGAGCCCTGGTGGCACAGTGGTTAGAATGCAGTATGGCTGTCTAACTCTGCCCACCACCAGGAGTTCAATCCTGACTGGTTCAAGGTTGACTTAGGATAACAGAGTTTTGACGCAGGGGGTGGATTCACAGTATCAAACAATGATTTTCCAAGGTCAAACCCCCCAGGCTTTGACATAGATCACGTCAACAAGTTCTCTTTGTCGTGGGAACCATCTGCCTTCTTCTTCACACCTGTTAAGACATCCTTGAAAAGTTTCCAGGCTCTCGCAAGCTTCAGTGGAACTGGAGAAAGTTTCATTTCGCCAAACTTACCCGTTCGTAATCAACACCCCCCCCCCTCTTACTTATCCTTACTCTAAGGATAAATTGGAGCAATGAGGAAAGTAGCTGCTAATGATTCACTCTTGACCCCCACAAAATCTCCAAGAGTTGGAGAAGATTGAATAGATAATCATCATCATCATCATCATCATGTTGGACACCTATCTCAAGTGCCCTCTGCCAAGACTGAGCTTTTAATTTAAATAAGCATTCATTACAACTATTTGGAAGGCTGTGAAGGATTTACAAGCACAGTACAAGACGACTTGAGCCGTTTAGCCGCCCGAGTCTCACCCTAATAAAATGTATTTATAAGTTTTGTAATGTGCACTCAGATAAATACCGGCGCCCTGAGCCAAATTGGCTTCGTTGTCTCAAAAGCTTTTCCTCCGAAAAGCTCTTGGGGTTGTTATATTGTGAGAGAACGTAACAGCGTGGACAAAAAAAGGGAAATGACCCTACGAAGGAGAGATCTCGTGCTAATGACGAGGAGCATCACTTCACAATATGAGAGCATCAACCACTTGGTGATAGTCATAGCAATAGCGCTTAGACCAGGGGTGTCTAAACTCAATTTCATTGTGGGCTGCATCAGGGCTGTGGTTGATCTTCTTCTGACCTGGGCTTCCCAAGAGCCTGAAGCCAACTCCTTGTCCCGACAAAAAACCCTTTTATTAATTGACTGTGATTTCTGCTCATTCAAATCCAGCAAAGTCTTTCGAGGGAGGATTTACAGTCACAGACCTTATCTGGCTTGGAGAGCTGCCAGGCTGAGATCTTGAAAACTTGGCAAGGAGTCTCGGAGAGTCACAAACCAATGAAGCGAACTAATGGTCTCCTGCAAACTCCACTCCCCTTCTGCTCCTCTTTTATTCCCTCTGGGAGGGGCCGTTTACTCAGAAGTTGACTCCTGTTCTCCAGCTGTTCTCTTTGTCTGGCAACTCTGCGCATGCGCACACTGGGAACAGGCTCCAGCTGTTTGTCTGCCTCACTGATGTCTGACTCTGAAGGCAGCTGATAACTGGCATACGGTTCTGCCCCCTGTTAGCAACTCTGGGTTCAGAACCAGTGTTACAACTCTGGTCCCGTAACCAGTGTTTGAAAATAAATGCGGGATAGTGTAATACACCGGACAGTAAAGAGATACGTTGCTTTAACTACAAACAAACTCTAAAACAGTGATAGTAAGAAAATAAATAGTGTTTACTTTGTAGCAATTAAACTACTTCTTCCGACCAGTGATACTAATTTCCAAACAATAACAGTCCTTCACCAAACAGAGTTATCTTACAGTGATGCAAAACAAATACTTCTTCAGTCTTCACAGCTTCAGCTCCTCAGCACAGGAATCAAAGGGAATCGAAAAAGGGAATGGGCTGTGTTCCTGAGCTTCCTTTATGGTAGAGCTGAGAAGCACAGCCAATCAGAATTCAACAAAGTTCTTAAAGCTACATAACTCCTTAAGAACATAGGCTCATATATATTGTCAACCCAATATAAGGCTGAATATCCTAACACCCCCAAACAGGTCCAAACGGACCTCAGGGGACTGGGCAGGCATGGCCAACTGGGTGGGTGTGGCTGACTGGGTGGGCATAGCCAACTTGACGTCACTCCCCAAACTGCTGGTATGTTTCCTCTTCGCATTGGGTAGTCCAGGCCGAAGCCAAGCTGGCCCGATATTTCCTCTTCACACTGGGTAGACCAGGATGGTCCCGCAGGCTGGATCTGATCCCATTGCGGGCTGGATCCAGGCCGTGGGCTTTGAGTTTGACACCCCTGACTTAGACATATATACCAGTTCCCAGTGCTTCGCAGCCCTCTCTAAGCAGTTTACGGAGTCAGCATATCGCCCCCCAACAATCTGGGTCCTCATTTTACCCACCTCGGAAGGACGGAAGGCTGAGTCAAACTAGAGCCTGGTGAGATTCAAACTGCCAAATCGCAGGCAGCCAGCAGGCAGCAGAAGGAGCCTGCAGTACTGCACTCTCACCACTGCGCCACCATGGCTCAGTGATAGAAGCCAGAAGCAGACATGAGTTAATCCAGGATTAACTTTCTTCTAAGAAATTTGGAGCAAATCACTAGGAATCTTGAGCAACTTAAATGATTGCTGATTTTTGCGCCCATCTTAATTAGGCTTCTGTTTCTAGAGGCATTTTGAATCCAAGTCTTGCTTTTGGACCACAAGCTCTGAGATATAGATAGTCCTCGAGTTACAACAGGGACCGTTCGAAGTGAAAACAGCTCTGAAAAAAAAGGGACATAACATTGTTCACACAACCGCTGCACATCCCCAATAACAGTCCTTCACCAAACAGAGTTATCTTACAGTGATGCAAAACAAATCCTCCTTCAGTCTTCTTCAGTCTTCAGCACGGGAATCAAAAGGAATCGAAAAGGGAACGGACTGTGATTCTGAGCTTGCTTTATGGTAGAGCTGTGACTCACAGCCAATCAGAATTCAAACACAGTTCTTAAAGCTACATAACTCCTTAAGAACATAGGCTCATATATATTGTCAACCCAATATAAGGCTGAATATCCTAACAGTCACATGCAAAAAAATTGAGAAGACCCTTGGCAACTGGCTCATACTTATGACGGTTGCAGGGTCCCAGGGTCATGCAATCTCCTTTTTCGACCGTCTGACGAACAAATTCCTTGGGGAAGCCCATTATATTTAAGAACGGCGTTATTGACTTAACGATTGCAGCGATTCACTTAACAACCGTGGCCAGAAAGGTTGTAAAATGGAGCAGAATTCACTTGACATCGGTCTCGCTTAGCAGCAGACATTTTGGGCTCAATTACGGTCATAAGTTGAAGACTACCTGTAGTCTGATTGAAGAATCGCAAAAAAAGCCCCATCAATCAATTAGAATAGAGGAGGAAGGGACCTTGGAGGTCTTCTAGTCCAGCCCCCTGATCAAGCGGGAAACCCTATATCAGAGGTTCCCAAACTTGGCAACTTTAAGACTTGTGGACTTCAACTCCCAGCTGGCTGGAGAATCCTGGGAGTTGAAGTCCACAAGTCTTAAAGTTGCCAAGTTTGGGAACCTCTGCCCTATATCATTTCAGACTAGTGTCTGTCCAGTCTCTTCTTCAAAACCTCCAGTGATGGAGCACCTACAACCTCTTGTGGCAAGCTGTTCCACTGGTTAATTGTCCTCACTGTTAGGAAGTTTCTCCTCAGTTCTAAGTTGCTTCTCATCTTGATTAGATTCCACCCATTGTTTCTTGTCCTGCCCTCTGGTGCTTTGGAGACCCAGTGGTGGGATTCAAATAATTTAACAACCGGTTCTGTGCCCTAATGATTTCTTCCAACAACCAGTTTGTCAAACTGCTCAGAAACTTGACAACCGGTTCTCCCGAAGTGGGTGCGAGCTGGCTGAATCCCACCACTGGGTTGACCCCCTTTTCTTAATGGCAGCCATTCATCAAGGTCAGGTAGTCCATTCCCCTGCTCAAGTAGGAGACCCTATACCCGTGACGACGAACCTATCGCATGCATGTCACAGGTGGCACACAGACCACCTCTCTGGGGGCAGAGAGCTGGTCACCAGCTGGTCTTCACGGGCACCGGGGCACCAGAAAATGGCCCCAAAATGCCCATAAAATAGGCCAGTTTGAGGGCATTTTCAGACTGCTTTTTGGGCCATTTTCAAGGCATTTTTCAGGCGACTTTCTGGGATACTTTTAGGCTGTTTTTGGCCTGAAAAACAGCCTGAAAATGCCTGAACAACGACCTGAAAACAGCCCCCAAAATAGCCAAAAACAGGTATGTGCATGCCAGTGGTGGGTTGTTTTAGAACCTCTTCTGCTTTGTGGGAGTGGTTTGCCGGCCATGTGACCAGGCGGGAGTGGCTTGCCGGCCATGTGACCGGGTGGGAGTGGCTTGGCAGACATGAGACCGGGTGGGAGTGGCTTGCCGGCCATGTGACTGGGTGGGAGTGGCTTGCCATCCATGTGACCGGGTGGGAGTGGCTTGGCAGTCATGTGACTGAGTGGGCGTGGCCAACTTGTAAAATGTGGTGAAACTCACTTAACAACGCTCTTGCTTAGCAACCAAAATGTTGGCTCAGGAACTCTGGCATTTGAAGCACCCAAGTCTTAAAGCTGTCAAGTTACAAGACCCCTCACCCTTTAGAAAAAAGACCCCCAGCGGTATTCAAACTTGAGAGCTTTAAGACTTGTGGATTTCAACTCCCAGAATTCCTCCTCCAGTCATGTTGGCTCAGGAACTCTGGCATTTGAAGCACGCAAGTCTTAAAGCTGTCAAGTTGCAAGACCCTCGCACCCCTTGCCCTTTAGGAAAAAAACTCCCCGGGGGTGTTCAAACTTGAGAGATTTAAGACTCGTGGATTTCAACTCCCAGAATTCCTCCTCTCGCTCTTCCTCTTGATGATGGGCAGACGGGCGGAAGGAGGGAGCTGGAACCAGTTCTCAACGGCCCTGTAGATTTGTGGAATCTCTTCTATAGGAGGTGGTTAGAACTGGCAGGAACCCACCCCTGGTATACGCTGGCCAGCTGGTGTTTGGATTTCTGGTGCCCTGGCATGCGCAAATGTACGTTCATGCACATGTGGGCATTCAGTACCGAAAAAGTTTGCCATTACTGCCTTATGCTATTTCAGATAGGTGATTGTCCAGTCTTTTCATCAAAACTTCAGGTGATGAAGTATCTACAAGTTCTGAAGGCAAGCTGTGATGATGATTGTCAAAGCCATTTGTCTGAAATGGTATAGGGTTTCCTGCCTAGGCAGGGAGTTGGACTAGATGACCTCCAAGGTCCCTTCCAACTCTGCTATTGTATTGTATTATATTGTAAGTAATGAAATGATGTTCCTAGTTTTCTCGAGGAATCTCCCAATCTCCAAACACTGCTGAAGTTTTGTTTTCATTTCTCTAGTGGCCCACTTTAAATCAGTGCATGTTTTCAGGATTCAATGTCCCCTTTTAACCTTGCTTAGAAATGCCATGCCAGAGGGCTTTTTGTAGGCTGCTACTGGAAAAGTTCACAGCTCTTCCAACGAACTGAGAAAACCTCAAGCCAAGGGAAGTTCTGAGACTGTGCAGTTACACATCCAGGAAGACCGAAGCCTCAACATTGAAGCTTACAGAAAACTCACACAGATCAATATTTACATTTTGATCCCCACCACCCACTGGAGCACAAAATGGGAGTCCTCTCAGAACCTTACTCCCCTGAGCTGAAGGGATGCTCACCAGCAAAGATGGGAAAGAAGAAGAACGAAAAGACATCAAGGAAGCCTTCAGAATGTGTGGCCATCCCACGTCACCTGAGATCACTGGATATCAGGTCTTGTTAAGAAATTTTAAGAATATGGAATGGAATGGATTGAAATGGAGAGGAGAGGAGAGGAGAGGAGAGAAGAGAAGAGAAGAGAAGAGAAGAGAAGAGATGGAATGGAATGGAATAGGAGAGGAGTGGAGCGGAGCGGAGCAGAGTGGAGCGGAAAAGAGAAGAGGAGGGGAGAGGAGAAGAGAAGAGAAGAGAAAATATGGAATGGAATAGGAGAAGAGAAGAGGAGGGGAGAGGAGGGGAGAAGAGAAGAGAAGAGAAAATATGGAATTTAATAGGAGAGGAGAGGAGAAGAGAAGAAAAATATGGAATGGAATATGAGAGGAGCGGAGTGGAAAAGAGAAGAGAAGAGAAAATATGGAAGGGAAGAGAGAAGAGAAGATAAAATATGGAATGGAATAGGAGAGGAGAGGAGAAGAGAAGAGAAGATAAAAATGTGGAATGGAATAGGAGAGGAGCGGAGTGGAAAAGAGAAGAAAAGAGAAGAGAAGAGAAAATATGGAATGGAGAGAAGAGAAGAGAGGTCTTGGAGGTCTTCTAATCCAGAGATTGGCTATCCAATCTCTTCTTAAAAACTTCCAGTGTTGGAGCATTCACAACTTCTGGAGGCAAGCTGTTCCATAGATTAATTGTTCTGAATGTCAGAAAAAGTTGTTGAGAGCACAACTGGTGTGAGGAAGAGGTTTCCAGAACCTGTCCTCTTCACCGTCTTCCTTACATCTGTCTAAATATCTCCGCACAGATATATCCCCCCTTCAATCTTGATGCTGCCAGATCTTTCCGTTCCTCCTGGACACAGCAGACCGCAGCTTCATGCGTTGCCCCAAAGCAAAATACCATATTTGGCCAAGCTCTGCCCCAGCTAAGCAAGAACTGGCCAAGAGGTTCCTGCAAGGAGAGACAATGTTTAACCCTTCGTGTATAAATAATGTGACAAATTATCCGAGGAACATTTAAACACCGAGCTGTTGGAAAACTAAACCAGGAGAGACCAGAAGATTAGATCCGGCTATTAAGAGGAAGGCAGGACTAATAAATATCTAATAAAGGATTTGTTTGGAACCACGAGAGATGCAGGAAGCTGGGGCTGCAGAGTTAAATGTGTGTTGGAATTATATTACTGAAAGTAAAAAAAATTCTTTAATTTCACCCCTTTTGCTCGGATGAGGTGTCTTTTTTTTAAAAACAGATTAACAGAGTTGGAAGGGACCTTGCAGGTCATCTAGTCCAACCCCCTGCCCAAGCAGGAGACCCTACATCTGCCTCTACCTAGGATTGAACTCACAACCTCCTGATTGGGAGGCAAGAGCTCCACCTGTAGGCCACTCCAAAGGGCCAGCTTAATCATGAAGGCAAAAGGTGTAGTGAGAAATCTTATATATGCCAGATAAGTCTCCTTTGCAGCTGAGGTTCCTAGTTCAGACAGCAGTTTAGCTTTATTGTAAAATTACATTTGATTTTAATTAAAATTAAATATTGTATTTGGGAAAGTGGCATCAGCAGCAAACCACAAAGAAGTCAAAATTCTTTGTCCCTATGCTGCATTTACGTGACGTGGTAAATTTGATTCATATAAACGTGGATGGGGAGTTTGTCAACTTTGGGTGTTACCGAAATCCAGCTGTTTGCTGAATTTGTGTTGAGTTGCGTGCCCTAAGCGGGACAGCGCATGCCCACACCCATAATGAAATGTGCATGCGACACACACCCCATGCTCCTTGCCCCCTGCGCATGCACAGCAGAGACCCAAATATTGGCTGGCCGGTGGGAGGTGCCGGTGGAGCTGAGCCTGGGCGACGGCTCGTGTGTCCGCAGATTTAGATTTAGATTTAGATTTAATTCAATTTATATCCCGCCCTTCTCCAAAAGGACCCAGGGCAGCGCACAGGAATTTAAAACAGCATACAAAAATAGTACAAAATACACAAATTTAAAACCAATTAAATAACAAAAACCTGCGCTAAAACCAATTAAAACCCCCCATTTAAAAACTATCTAATATTAGTCACAGCGGAGGCTATGTTAGGCCGGCTTGATGAAATAAGTGTGTTTTTAAACACTGGCGGAAGAGGTGGAGGTCGGTGATGGTGTGGAGTTCAGGAGGTAGGTCGTTCCACAGGGCAGGGCCCGCCACAGAGAAGGCCCTTCCCCTGGGTGTCACCAGCCGGCATTGTCCGGCCGATGGCACCCGGAGGAGGCCCTCTCTGTGGGAGCATATCGGTCTAAGGGATATATGGGTCAGGAGACGGTCTCGCATATAACTAGGTCCCGAGCCATGGAGCGCTTTGAAGATGGTCGTCAAGACCTTGAAGCGCACCCGAAAGACCACAGGAAGCCAGTGCAGCTCGCGCAGGATCGGTGTTATGTGGGAGCATCTAGAGGCTCCCGTAATCACCCGCACGGCTGCATTCTGCACTAACTGTAGCTTTCAAGTGCACCTCAAGGGAAGCCCCATGTAGAGAGCATTGCAGTAGTCAAGTCGGAGAGAGACGCCTGTCGCCTGTCACTCCTTCTGCCACCTGCGGCATGCCTGCCATAGGTTCGCCATCACAGGATTAGCGCATTCACCAGGTTAATCCCAAGGCATAAACGCAGCTATGCCCATCCTTTCCCCATTCGCTCTGCCTGGGGTGTTCTCCTCCCCTGCGGCCACAAATGGTTAGCAAGGCCTTTGCAACCGTTTGAAAAGCTGACTTTACTACAAGTACTTGGCTGCAGGCAAAATAGCCGCGAATCCATATTAGGCAATGCGTGGCAGCGCCTCCGAGGTCCAACAAGTCCTGGCGTGGTTTTTCTTTTACAAGTGGGCTCGTGCGCCGCTTTTTTTTTCCTCACTTTTTAAACAACGGCTGTAAATCACTTGAGCTTTGTTTAAAAAAAGAGTTAAGATCGGCTCTTCTACGATAAAACATAGACAAGTGCAGCTTCAAAACATATTGATTTGCGGATGAAGAAGATTTACAGGAAGTCCTTGACGTAAGGCCACAACGGAGCCTGAACTTTCTGTTGTTAGAGCGAGGCCGTTGTTCAGCGAATGCTGCCCCCTTTTGCGACCTTTCTTGCCACCGTTGTTAAGTGAATCCCTGGCTTGGTTAATCACTCCTTCCTCCCCCCCCCCCGCCCCCCACAAAAACCAGTTATCTGTTGTTACCTCTGGGTATCTTACCAAGATTACACTACTTTTTAAAAAAAAAAAAATATTATTACATTTTATTTACAAACATATAAAATCCACTCACACAAAACTTAAACATCCACTCATTTACACCATACAATATGAACAGGAACTTCCTGTTCTTTCTAATAGCAATTGTTAATCGAAGCCGCTCATCTTATATTGTTTCCCCTTCTGTTCTATTTCATTTGGATTTCACCCTTCTAAACCCTCTTATTTTACTCATAACTCCTGTTTTTAAGTTTTGCTGTATTCCTTCATTAGTTCTTGTTTCTTTCCTCCATCCACCTCTACCATTTATCCCATATCTGATAGAATTCTGATTCTTCTTTTCCCTGGATTTCTTGAGTTCATTTGTCCATTTCAGCACAGTCCATAACCTTTCTTATTATTTCATCTTCACTTGGAATTAGTTTATTTTCCCATTTCTGGGCCAAAGCAATCCTTGCCGCCCTAATTATATAATAATAATTTAATAATAATAATAATTTTAATTTGTTGCCCGCTCCCTCTCCCCATAGGGACTCGGAGCGGTGCACAGGGAAAACTAAAACAATAAATATACAAACACATTAAAAACAAATTAAACATATACCTGTGCTAAAATACCCCATTAACATACTAAAATTCCCAGTTAAAGCAACTAAAACCCCATAGAGAGAGACTGCCGGCCAAGCAGAAAAGATGTATATGTATTATTAAATACTGGATTTCTTTTTTATATTTCGCAGACACTATTCCTAATAGGAAGACTTCCGGTTTCCATTCTATTTTAACTCCTGTTATTGCCTCCAACCAATTTTTGATCTTTTTCCAAAAAAATTTTATTCTCCTTACAGGTCCACCATAGGTGGTAATATGTTCCATGTATTGATTCACATTTCCAGCATTTTGGGGAGGTATTTGTTGAAATTTTTGCTAACCTTGATGGAGCCAGGTGCCCTCTGTAAAACATTTTGTACTGATTTTCCTTGTATGCAACTGACAATGTCATTTTTAAGTTCGTTCCCCAAATTTTTCCCATTTGTCTAATTCAATATTTACAATAATGCAATAGGAGAGTTGGAAGGGTTGCCTTGGGTCCTTCTGGAGAAGGGCGGGATATAAATAAAATAAATAAATAAAATAAATAAATAAGGGACCTTGGAGGTCATCTAGTCCAACTCCCTGTCTAGGCAGGAAGCCCTATACCATTTAAGACAAATGGCTATCCAACATCTTCTTGAAGACTTGCAGTGTTGGGGCATTCACAACTTCTGGAGGCAACTTCTGTTCCACTGATTCATTGTTCTGACTGTCAGATTTCTCCTCAGTTCTAAGTTGCTTCTCTCCTTGATTAGTTTCCACCCATTGCTTCTTGTCCTGCCCTCAGGTGCTTTGGAGAATAGTTTGACTCCTTCTTCTTTGTGGCAACCCCTGAGATATTGCAACACTGCTATTAACACTAATATTATAGCCAAAGTTCTGTGCCCATTTTATCATTTGCTCGTTCACAATTTCCTCTTCCCTTTTATTTATTTTATTTTATTTATTGATTGATTTGATTTATAGACCGCCCCCTCTCCCCGAAGGGACTCGGGGCGGTGCACAGGACTTTAAAAAACATATCTATAAATACAACAATATAATATTTAAAATCGAATTAAATAATTTACCCTGCGCTAAAAATTTTAAATCTTAAAACCTTTAAAACCCTTAATACTATTCCCTACAATCCCTATTAAAACAAACTCAATTTAAAATACAGGCTAGGGTAGGCTAGCTTACGCCAGGCCGGCCAAATGAAAGAAGTAAGTTTTTAACTTTTGGCGGAAGGAGCGGAGGTCCGTGGTTGTTCTAAGTTCGGGGGGTAGGTCGTTCTAGAGGGTCGGGCCCACCACAGTGTATATACTTATACAATACAACAGCAGAGTTGGAAGGGACCTTGTAGGTCTTCTAGTCCAACCCCCTGCGTGGGCAGGAACCTTATACCATTTCAGACAAATGGCTATCTAACATCTTCTTAAAGACTTCCAGGGTTGGGGCATTCACAACTTCTGGAGGCAAGCTGTTCCAGAGGTTAATTGTTCTAACTGTCAGGAAATTTCTCCTTAGTTCTAAGTTGCTTCTCTCCTTGATTAGTTTCCACCCATTGCTTCTTGTCCTGCCCCCAGGTGCCTTGGAGAATAGTTTGACTCCCTCTTCTTTGTGGCACCCTCTGAGATATCGGAACACTGCTATCATGTCTCCCCTGGTCCTTCTTTTCATTAAACTAGACATACCCAGCTCCTGCAACCGTTCTTCATATGTTTTAGTCTCCAGTCCCCTAATCATCTTGGTTGCTCTTCTCTGCACTCTTTCCAGAGTCTCCACGTCTTTTCTACATCGTGGCGACCAAAACTGTATGCAGTATTCCAAGTGTGGCCTTACCAAGGCACTGTACAGTGGCATTAACACTTCACGTGATCTAGATTCTATCCCTCTGTTTATGCAGCCTAGAACTGTGTTGGCTTTTTTGGCAGCTGCTGCACACTGCTGGCTCATATTTAAATGGTTGTCCACTAGGATTCCAAGATCCCTCTCACAGTTGCTACTATTGAGCAAGGTACCACCTATACTGTACCTGTGCATTTTGTTTTTCTTGCCTAAATGTAGGACCTTACTTTTTTCATAATTGAATTTCATTTTATTAGATAGTGCCCAATGTTCACTTATACACTCCTGAGCAGTGTAAAAACCGCCTGTGAACCTGTATCTTTGCTTGTTGTCTTGTAGGTACCATTAGCGGCGTTGACCATGGTGCCTTCCAACAACTCTACGACGTCCTCCAACAACAGTGATATGTTCAACAAGTTTGTCCACCTGGACGGAGAGCTCTCGGAGAGATTTCATACCTTGTGGATTGTCCTGGTAGTGATCAACACCTTCATCTTCCTCATGGGCGTGGTGTTGAACTCGGTAGCGCTCTACGTCTTCTGCTTCCGGACCAAAACGAAAACCACCTCGGTCATCTACACCATCAATCTCATCATCACCGATCTGCTGGTGGGTTTCTCTCTACCCGTCCGGATCATCGTCCACTACAGCGCCAAGGACTGCCAGACCTGTGCCCTTGTCCACATTTTCACCTACTTTGTCAACATGTACTGTAGCATCCTCTTCCTGACTTGCATCTGCATTGACCGCTACTTGGCTATTGTCCAGGTAGAAGCGTCGCGCAAGTGGAGGAACCCCAACTACGCCAAGGTCACCTGTGCCTTCATCTGGACCTTCGCCACCGTCATCACCTTCTCCATCCTCATCATGGCTATGAAGTTCTCCCATTGCTGCATTGCGCAGATTTTGCCCTTGATGGTCTGCGAGTACTTCTTCCCGCTGATTGTCCTCACGTTCTTCACCACCAGGATCATGTGCGCGCTTTCCAAGCCCACCCTCATGCACCAGAGCCGGGAGAGGCGCATGCGCGCCGTGCAGCTGCTCATCACCGTCCTCGTCATCTTCATGATCTGCTTCACCCCTTTCCACATCCGCCAGTTGGCCATCGCCATCAACCCGGCCATGTCCTACGACCTCAGCTTGGTGGTTTACCACGTGACGGTCACCTTGAGCAGCCTCAACAGTTGCATGGATCCCATCGTCTACTGCTTCGTCACCAACAACTTCCAGTCCACCATGAAAAGCATCTTCAGGAAGGCGGAGCTTGAGCAAGCCAGCGGGGAAGTCATCAGCATCAACAAAGGGTCTGGATCAAACGCCCTCATGGCGTTCGCCAACGCGATCGGGAACCCCATGGGGTTGTCTTTGCCCAACAACACCGCCAACTCCTAGACTAGAGCAGCCTACGAGGACACAGAGGATGTCTGCTTTTCCTTTTGGGCTAAAACAATGTTTTATTTTCTCTCCTAAACATCGTAGCTGGGTTCCAGAATGTTTCAAGCTCCCCAATGACACCCTCGAGTTTATTTATGGCAGCTGGTGTTGTCATCTGGGAAACTACTTGGATTGCAGTTGGCATTCCAGATTCCAAAGAGTTTCCCCAATTCGGGAATCTACAGAGAAAGGAACGTGCCCGGCGCCGTATTTTGCTAGCATAGGAAGCATAGAATAACAGCGTTGGGAGGGACCTTGGAGGTCATCTAGTCCAGTCCCCTGCACAAGTGGGAGACCCTACGTCAGACAAGTGGCTTTCCAGTCTCCAGTGTTGGGGGCACCCATAACTTCTGAAGGAAGCCTTGATTGCTCTCGCTGTTAAGAAATGTCCACCTTGGTCCTAGGTTGCTTCTCTCCTTGATTAGTGTGTCCATCCACTGTTTCTCCTCTTACGTTTTGGTGCTTTGGAAAACAGTTTGATCCACCTCTTCTTTAGGGCAGTCCCTCAAATATTGGAATATTGCTATCATGAAACCTTGTTTTCCCTAGAGTAGCCATACCCAATTCCTGCAACCGTTCCTCGTATGTTTTAGCCTCCAGCCCCCTCATCATCTTGGTTGCTCTTCTCTGCGCTCTTTCCAGAGTCTCAACATATATATATATATGTAATTGCTTATTGTTAATTTATTGATCAGCTCATAAAACTAACATATATATATATATATATATATATATATATATATATATATATATATATATATATATATATATATATATATATATATATATATATATATATATATATATATATATATATATATATATATATATATACAGTTTGTCTCCTCCCTTAAAACGGGCCTAAAAACAGGAGCTGTAAAAATATTCTCTCATCAATAAGAGTCCTGTAAAAGGCTGATGTAATCAGGGAAAGCCGGTTAGCTCAAGGCATAGGAAGGCTTGCCTGAAATGCTGGAAAGTGCCGGTTCAAATCCCAGTAGATGAAGTATGGCCAGCTGAAGAAGGCTAAAAAGCCTGAAATAGATCTATCCTGGTCTCTTAATTATTGATTCAGCCCTTAAAAATCTAACACATACATACATACATACATACATACATACATACATATATATATATGAAGAATAATTATCACAGCTCCTGTTCAGAGGTCCCTTTAAGGGGAGGAGACTTAACGTCATCCCTCTCTGCCCTTCGACTCAACCTAGAGATCATCCAGACAGAGAACCAAATAGATTACTGCTGTGTGACATTTTTTAGAACTTAAAAATCTAACATATATATATATATATATCTTCAGGGATTTTCCCGTGTATATAGCATGGAGATGTACACTGGATATATACACGGGAAAATCCCCGAAGCCAGCAATGCCAGCATACCTACACCCGTGAAAATCTACGAAAACATATATATATATATATATATATATATATATGTATGTATGTATGTATGTATGTATGTATGTATGTATGTACGTACGTACGTATGTTAGTTTTTATGAGCTGATCAATAAATTTAAATTTGAGAGACCGAGATAGATCTATTTCGAGCTTATTAGCTCTCATCAGTTGGCCATACCCTTTACTGGGATTCGAACCGGGGCTGTAATGCATCTCAGGCAGAAGCCTAGCAATTCAGCCTAACCGGCTCTACCTTATTGCATCAGCTGAGACAGGAGTATTTAGAATAGACAGTATGTCTCCTCCCTTAATGGGGCCCTAACAGGAAGTTGTGAAAACAATTATCTCTCTCTATATATATAAATATTTATATTGTGGTGATCAAAAGCGGAGGTCGTATTCCACGTGGGGTCTTACTAAGGCTTTGTAAAGTGGTACTAATACGTCACGTGCTCTTGTATCTATTTATGATGGCCTGCAGGAGGACCAGGGCAGGAAGAAAATGGATTTGATAGTCCCTCGGATACTTTGGACAAAAATAAAAGGGGACGTAACAAAGCTTGCCTTTTGAAAGGAGAATAATTCGGGATCACCAGCAAACAGGACTGGTCGTTGGAAAGGACTTGACGCCTAAACCCCACTGAATGTCAAAACCATGACAGTAATAAAAGAAACATCTGTGGTTGTGATACACTGTATTTTGTGCCTGTGAGAGAAATTTATTTCTCAGGAATGTTTTTGACGCTGCATGGAGCTGAAAGTAAAACCCCAGCGGGGCCATTTCAATGCTTTAAAAAAAAAAAAACAATGCCAACAAGGGGTGGTTAATTTTCAGTCAATCTGTTTTTAACTTTCCTTCCCTCCACGGGCCTCAGCTGCAGCTAACCGTTCCGATGTCACCTAATGAAAGAGAGTTTAATCTGGGCTATTCTTTCAAATCTGGGTGGAAGTTATTGTTAGAAAAATGATGAATAGAATAGAATAGAAAGAAAAGAAAAGAAAGAATGGGGAATAGAATAGAATAGAATAGAATAGAATAGAATAGAAAATATATTACAAAATAGAGACTAGAATCAGAATCAGAATAGAATAGAAAATAGAATGGAATAGGGAATAGAGAAGGGAATGGAATGGAATGGAATAGATAATATATTACAAAATAGAGACTAGACTAGAATCAGAATAGAATAGAATGGAATAGGGAATAGAGAATGGAATGGAATGGAATGGAATGGAATGGAATGGAATGGAATGAATGGAATGGAATGGAATGAATGGAATGGAATGGAATAGAATAGAATATAATAGAATAGAATAGAATAGATAATATATTACAAAATAGAGACTAGACTAGAATCAGAATCAGAACAGAATAGAATAGAATGGAATAGGGAATAGAGAAGGGAATGGAATGGAATAGGAATAGGAATAGGAATAGACAATATATTACAAAATAGAGACTAGACTAGAATAGATCAGAATCATCAGAATAGAATCAGAATAGAGCTGGAAGGGACCGTGGAGGTCTTCTAGTCCAGCCCCCTGCTTATACAGGAGATCCTATATCACTTCAAACAAGTGACTATCCAGTGTCTTCTTAAAAACCTCCAGTGATGGAGCACTGAAGGAGTTTGGAGGGTTCCATGAGCCGGGATGGGGCAAAGAACCAATTTTAAAAAAACGAAATCCAGACATATTGTGAGAAAGAAGATCCATTTATTCCCAAGAACCAAGAGATTTGTTTTGGGGTGGGGTAGACAACAAAGACAACGGGGTCCAGAGGCTTTATGGTTTTAGGGGGGGCTGGTCCCTCGGGGTGGATTTGGAAGGTGTGGTTTGTGTCCTTCCCAGGGGTGGGCTTCAAAACTTCCAGCAACAGGTTCTCTGCCAAGTTTCTGGGTGGGTGTGGCCATGGTGGCTGCGGCGTAGCCAACCCAAAACTAGGATTATAGTCCTAACAATCTTCTTAAAGACTTCCAGTGTTGGGACATTCACAACTGCTGGAGGAAAGTTGTGGAGCACACACAAAGAGAGAGCGAAGGAGGGAGAGGGAGAAAGAGAGACAACCCTTCCAGGGAGTAAAAATGACATCCGTCATCATGCAATGAAACCCATGGTCCTTGTCTAAAAATATGATTGTTATTAAAGACGTTCACGGAAAGAAAAGAGAAGCAGGAAATACAGTAATCCCTCGTTTTCCGTGGTTAATGGGGACCGGAACTTTCCGCGAAAACCGGAGAACCGTGAAGTAGGATTCGCTAGGGAACTTGAGATGAGGACATTGTTTAAAGCAAGCACTAGGGGGCGCTTGCCTCCTACCGATGCATTTTTTTTCCTGTATTTTAAAAAATCCGCGAAGCACTGAAGCCGCGAAACGTGAAGCCGCGGAAAACAAGGGATTACTGTAATATAAATTTTGAATTTATTGCAGCCAGCCCGGGGCCACTTACAAACAAAATATTGTGTAAAAAGAGTATAGCATCCAGGTCTGTTTGTGTGTTTGTGTGTCTATGTGTTTGTATGTGCAACTGGGAGTATCTTTGAGTGTTCTATAAGAGAAAAACCATGCAGTTAACCCTTGGCGTACGACCACAATCGAGCCCAACATTAATGTTGCTAAGTAAGACAGTTGTTAAGTGAACTTTGCCCCATTTTCCGACCTTCCTTGCCACGGCTGTTAAGTGAATCACTGCCCTTGTTCAGTTAGTAACACAGTGGTTAAGTGAATCTGTCTTCCACATGGACTTTGCTTGATCATGTGCAACCGTCATAAGTACATGCCAGTTGCCAAGCGTCTGAATTTTGATCACATGACCATGGGGCGGTGCAAATGCTGTACCGGAATATGTCAAAAACAGTCATAAGTCACTTTTTTCAGTTCCATTTTGATCGGTCGCTAAATGAACTCTTGTAAGGCCAGGACTACCTGTATTGCACTGTTTATTAACCACCAGGTCCATAAATTCCCATTTTGTTATATTTTCCCCCCTTTTAGCAAAACATCCATAAGAGGATTTCAGTCTTTAAATTAAATCTTGGCCCTTTTTTAATGTATTTAGCAAATGTATTTATTTTATGTATCAAAAGTAAGGGTTTTGCAAAGTTGTGCCTGCCATGTTGACTTTTTTGACTCCTCCATGGGTCTACCCTATGTAGGTGCACACTGGAGTTCTCGGCTCACAACTCACACACATACACCCATCGAAACAGCAAGATTTTTAGCAATAAACAACTCGAGTTGTGATTTCTTGGAGTGATTTCAAAGCCATTCCCAGCATTGTATCTGCGGCACAAAGCCGCCAAGAAGCTAAACTTGGAATATATTATATCATGAAAATATGTTCTCATCGTGAGGGAAAGATTCCCCAAGCCCTTGTCTTCTTCCCCCTCGAAGCAGAGCTGGGAAACAGGACGGCATAAATAAGATTTTCCTCGGTTTAGAAAAGGGCTTGCAGTTGCTAAAATAAGAGTACATCCCCAGGGAGGGAAAAATAAGGGAAAAATAAATTTAAAAAAAAAAAGACTTGATGGCAATTAATTCAAAAGTGTGGACACCAAGAGCAGAGAGGAAAATAAATATTTCTGTTCTTTAATGTGGTTGAAAAAGAAGAGAAGAGTTACTAAAGGCTGAAAATATTCCTGCAACTTATAGGCTGCTCTTTTCATTTAAAGATGGCGGAGCTGGAAGGTTCCAGAATCTGGTGAGTCCATGTAGTTAAGGTCCACAGAGGCGTAGCGTGGGGGGTGCAGGGGGGGCCGGCCGCACCGGGCGCAACATCTGGGGGGGCGCGCTCGCACCGCGCACCCCGCCTGCCTCAGGCCGGCCTCCCGCCTCAGCCCCGTCCCGCCGCCGACGCCGCCCCGACAAAGTTTTGACACTCGCGGGAAGGGAGGCGGAGGCGCCACGGAGCTTCCCCTCCTGCGGCGTCGAGGGAGCGCGGAGAGGCGGGAAAAGGCCAGGCGGCGCCGAACGGGGAAGCCTGGGCGGAGGCGGCGGAGAGAGCCCGGGTGGAAGTCGCTAGCTCCGGCGGCCGGAGGGGTCCCCTGCTCAGCCCACCCGGGGAGGGTTGAGAATGCGAGCGAGGGGCCGGGAAGGAGGAGGAGGCGGAGGAGGAGCTCCCGCTGCAAATTGACACCCCGGCCGAGCAGGAGGAGGGGGGAGGAGGAACGCCCCCCCCGCCAGACACCCCCTTCCGCTCCTCATCCCCCTCCGCCCCCACCCTTTTCCCCCGGGACTCCCCAGCGCCGCGCCCCCTCCCCGCGCAGGGCGTCCCCTCCCGCTCCCCCCCGCCCCCGATGCGCGCACTTTTCCGTCTCTTCCCACTTTTATTGTGGTTTGAAAGCAGAGCGAGGGACTATCTGGGGGAGGGTTAGGGGGCGCAAATTACTTGCCTTGCCTCGGGTGCTGACAACCCACGATATGCCACTGAAGGTCCACTTAGATTTTAAGCTTCAGAAGGATACGTGGCTAACATCAGAGGTGGTATTCAGCCGGTTCTGACCGGTTCTGGAGAACCGATAGCGGAAACTTTGAGTAGTTCAGAGAATCAGCAAATATCACCTCTGGCTGGCCACGCCCCCATCTATTCTCTGCCTCCTGAGTTCAGGCTGATCGGCTGGGTCTTTTTCCAGTTGGCTGGATGAAGACTCTCCATAGAGTTTTATGAACAAAATGTCATAAAAGGGAGTCATAACTCACTTTTTAAAGTGCCATTCTAACCTTGAGTGTTCATTAAATGAATGATTGTAAGTCAAGGACCAGCTGTATTTCGGGAGGCGGGGGGGGGAAGGAATATTGGTAAGTTTTTCTCAACTTGAAGAGTTATGGAATTCAACTCCCAGAGTTGAAATCCCCATGGCTGGTGGGGAATTCTGGGAGTTGAAGTCCACAACTCTTCAAGTTGCCAAGGTTGGACATTCCTGGTTTAGAACTTTCCTGAAGTTTTGGGCTTCTCCCTCAGCCTCTGAATCTTTCAAGGTTCTCACGGCGGGGAAAAAATTGGAGGAATTTATCCTTGCTAGCAATCTAAGGAACTAAATTTGAAATTTTGGAAGGAGTCACAATCCCAAAACAATAAGGTTCTCCTCGCATATATGTGCCAGTCGTTCCTGACTCTGGGGGGACAGCGCTCATCTCCATTTCAAAGCCAAAGAGCCAGCGCTGTCAGAAGAGGTCTCCATGGTCATGTGGCCGGCATGACTAAATGCCAAATGTGCATGGAATGCTGTTACCTTCCCACCAAAGGTGGTTCCTATTTTTCTACTTGCATAATACAATAGCAGAGTTGGAAGGGACCTTGGAGGTCATCTAGTCCAACTCCCTGCCTAGGCAGGAAGCCCTATACCATTTCAGACAAATGGCTATCCAACATCTTCTTGAAAACTTCCAGTGTTGGGGCATTCACAACTTCTGGAGGCAACTTCTGTTCCACTGATTCATTGTTTTAACTGTCAGGAAATTCCTCCTCAGTTCTAAGTTGCTTCTCTCCTTGATTAGTTTCCACCCATTGCTTCTTGTTCTGCCCTCAGGTGCTTTGGAGAATAGTTTGACTCCCTCTTCTTTGTGGCAACCTCTGATATATTGAAACACTGCTATCATGTCTCCCCTGGTCCTTCTTTTTATTAAACTAGACATACCCAGTTCCTGCAACCATTCGTCATATGTTTTAGTCTCCAGTCCCCTAATCCTCTTTGTTTCTCTTCTCTGCACTCTTTCTAGAGTCTCCACATCTTTTTTACATCCTGGTGACCAAAACTGAATGCCGTATTCCAAGTGTGGCCGTACCAAGGCATTATAAAGTGGTATTAACACTTCACGTGATCTTGATTCTACCCCTCTGTTGATGCAACCTAGAACTGTGTTGGCTTTTTTGGCAGCTGCTGCCCACGGCTGGCTCATATTTAAATGGTTGCCCACTAGGACTCCAAGATCCCTCTCACATTTACCGATATTGAGCTGCTTTTTTTTTTTACCTGCTTTCAAACTGCTAGGTTGGCAGAAGCTGGGACAAGTCACGGGAGCTCACTCCGTTACACGGCACTAGGGATTCGAACCACCTTTCTGATCGACAAGCTCAGCGGCTTAGCCATTTAGCCACCGCGTCCCTCCCAAAACTATAAGCAAGGTCTTTGAACTGGACAACATCTGTCTGGTTTAGAGCAAATATCTGGGATCAGAGACCGCACCAAAGAATTGTTTTTTCCCCCAACCATCATTTCCTTTCTATAGTATATTTCACAGGAGGGGAGAGTCGTAAAGGGCTTTTTCCCCAGCATAATCTCGATTCATCTTTGTTCCAGATTCTCAAAAATAGCATGCCTAATAAAGTGATTTGTAAAATCAACATTAATCCTGACCTCGTTGTGCCACCGATATGCATGCCATTTCAAATCACAAATCGTGACCCCCCTAAATCTAATAATCGTGTATCTCTCAACATCAACCCATTATTTTTAACCAAACAAGGCAAGAGGCTGCAAAATACCATTTGAGATCTGGCACGGCTAAGGATCCCTTTTCTCTTTAGCATCACGCAAAGTCTTATATTTAACTTTGGTTGCCAGATAAACTTAAATGTCTCCTTCTGCCATTGTTTAAAAAGATGGGTCCGTACTCAAAATAGATATTGTTTGGAGTAAAAAATAACATTCTTGGGAATCTGTTCGTTTTTTATTATGGAAATTCTTCCCAGTAGAGACAACTGCAGTTTATTTCATCCAGAGATATCTTTTTAAAGCTGGCATGTCATGTGTTCATGTAAATTATTCTGATAAAGCGTGCAGTTCGCGTTTGTTAAGATGATCCCTACATTTTTTTTTTAATTCTTTTCTCAACAAGCCTCGTTTTTATTCATCCTGTTAGGATATTGAGCCTTATATTGGGTTGGCAATATATATGAACCTATGTTCTGAAGGAGTTATGTAGCTTTAAGAACTGTGTTTGAATTCTGATTGGCTGTGAGTCTCAGCTCTACCATAAAGCAAGCTCAGAATCACAGTCCGTTCCCTTTTTGATTCCATTCCTGTTCTTACTGTTTGCCGTCTGAGGAGCTGAAGCTGAATATTGAAGACGGAGGAGGATTTGTTTTGCATCACTGTAAGATAACTCTGTTTGGTGAAGGACTGTTATTATTGTTTGAGAAGTTAGTCGGAAGAAGTATTTTAGTTGCTATAAAGTAAAGACTATTTATTTTCTTACTATCAGAGTTTGTAGAGTTTGTTTGTGGTTGAAGCAACGTATCTCTTTACTGTCCGGTGAATTACACTATTCCGCATTTATTTCCAAACACTGGTTACGGGACCAGGGTTGTAACACTGGTTCTGAACCCAGAGTTGCTAACACATCCACTCCAATGGATGTGTTGCTCCGCGTTTTTGGTTCAAAGTTTCTGCTTGTGGTGGTGCTTTGTGTAGCATTGTGTGCATTGTCAGCCAACAATGCTGTATCATCTGCGTACAAAATTCTATGGGTGTTTGCCACACACACCCCTCTAATATCGCCACATCCAGTGGTGGGATTCAACTAATTTTGCAACCTTTTCTCTGCCTTAATGACCGACTGGGTGGGCGTGGCCATGGTGGGCGTGGCCAGGGGTGTGGGACAGGTAGCACTCACGCCCCATTTTGGGCCTAGTAGGCCTCCCAGTAGTTACCTGGGAGCCAGAACGGGATGGGTGGGAAGTCCTGGGAGGGGCGGAGTGGGGTTGGGCGTGGCCAGCCAGTTGTCAGAACTACCGGTTCACTGGACCGGATGTAAAATTAACCTCTGGTTTGTCCGAATAAGCATGAACCAGCTGAATCCCACCCTTGGTGCCTATGATTATTTGTTACAAGCGTGCCTAAGGATTTCTTAAACAGCCAAGAAGACATCCCATAATCTTGCTTGCACCTGGCACCTGCTGGGACTATTTCCCTGTAATTTGGGGGGGGGGTAAGTTTTTTCAAAAGTACTTTTCTCTTCCCTTCTTCCTGGGGATGAGAGAGAGAGGAGTGGCCCAAGGCCCCACAGTCCCCCCTCTCACAGGTATGGCCCGCTGTGTTATCAAGGGCACACTTTGATGAGGGACTAGTAAGTCAGGAGAAGTGGCGAAAGCGCAGGTGTAGGGGTTTTTTAGTAAAAAAGCTGTTGTCTGTTTTAGGGGGTACCAGGGAGGAGGGAGGGTTTAGACAGGTTGAGACTAGCCAGAAGGGAACGGGCCGAGCCAGCAGACGACGGAGGGAGGCGGATGGTTCCGTTAAGAGGGGGGAAACACAAGTCATTCCGGTGGAGGGCTTCCCCATCCAGAGGGTCGTGGGGAGGGGCAGGGCCGAGGGGAGACAAGTTCCTTCCTCCCGGTTGGAGGCACGTAGCCGTTGGTTACAAACGGTTGGGTGCCACAACCCCCGCAGGCTAGGTGGCCAGGGAATACAGAGCCAGGGTCTGCGGCTGATGTTTTGCAACGCCAGGTCCGTTGTCAACAAAGCCCCCCTCATTAGTGACCTTGTGTCAGAGGGGGAGCCGGACCTGGTAGGAATTGCGGAGACCTGGTTGGGCCACGAGGGAGGACATCCCCTCGTTGAAATGTGCCCACCAGGCTACCGCGCATTTCATCAGCCGCGGGCCCTAGGCAGGGGTGGTGGGGTAGCGGTCATTATTAAGGAAGGCCTTGAGCCGAGAGAGACCATTGCGCCTCAGACTTCCGGCTGTGAGTCCCTCTGCGTGAAGTGGGGCCTAGGGAGGCAGTTGGGCTTGCTGGTTGTATACCTGGCTCCCCGCTATGTAGCAGCAGCCCTGCCTGAGCTCCTGGAGGTGATCGCTACGGTGGCAGTGGAGACCCCCAGACTTATAGTCATGGGGGACTTTAACCTGCCATCGTTGGGCGAATCATCCGTGGTAGCTCGGGAGTTCATGGCTTCCATGACGGCCATGGACCTGACCCAAGTAATTCAGGGCCCCACCCACGAGGGTGGACATACGCCGGACCTCATCTTCGTCTCGGGCCAATGGAAAAGTGATCTGGGTACAGGGGATATAGTCATCACACCCTTGTCATGGTCAGACCACTCACTTCTCCGGCTCGACTTTCCGACCGCTGCTCCCCTCCGCGGGGAGGCGGAACCAGAGTCACCAATCTGGTACCGCCCCAGGCGCTTGATGGACCCGGATGGGTTCCAGACAGCGCTTGGGCCATTTCCTGTATCCCTGACCCGCGCCCCGATGGAGGACCTCACGGCCGCATGGAATAGTGCGGCCGTGGGAGCCTTAGATCGGGTCGCGCCCTTGCGGCCTCTCTTGCGGCGGCGAACCACCCTGGCTCCTTGGTTCACTGAGGAGCTGCGGGTGATGAAACGCCGCAAGAGATGCCTAGAGAGAAGATGGAGGGCTAGCCGCTCTGAATCTGACCGGACACAGGTAAGAGCCCATTTACGGACTTACATTGTGGCGCTGAGGGTGGCCAAACGTCATCATTGTGCCACTCTCATAGCATCCGCAGAAAACCGCCCTGCCGCCCTGTTTAGGGTGACCCGCTCCCTCCTTCAACAGAGGGAACGGGAAGCCCCGCTACAGGGTAGAGCAGAGGAATTTGTGATTTTTCTGCAGGAGAAAACCACCCAGATACAGAGTGAGCTAACCCCCATTCATGGCCCAGTGGGATGCCACGAGGGAGATCTTGTTTGGGAGGAGTTTGACTCCGTAACTTCCGAGGATATGGACAGGCTACGTGGGCGACTGTGAGCCACCACATGTTTATTGGACCCGTGCCCCTCCTGGCTTGTACTGGCATCCTGGGAGGTGACACGAGGCTGGCTCCAAGAGGTTGTCAACGCATCCTTGAGTGAGGGTTCCTTGCCTGCCTCCCTAAAAGAGGCCATGGTGAGGCCCCTCCTCAAGAAGCCCTCTTTGGACCCAGCTCTTTTGAACAACTACCGTCCAGTCTCCAACCTTCCCTTCTTGGCGAAGGTTGTTGAGAGTGTGGTGGCACAACAGTTTCCCCGTCACCTGGAGGAAGTTGACTATCTAGATCCGCGCCAGTCCGGCTTTCGGCCCGGGCATAGCACCGAGACGGCATTGGTCGCGTTGGTAGATGATCTCTGGAGGGCCAGAGATGGGGGATGTTCCTCCATCCTGGTCCTATTAGACCTCTCGGCGGCTTTCGATACCATCGACCATGGTATCCTATTGCATCGGCTGGGGGGGTTGGGGGTGGGAGGCACCGTTTTACGGTGGTTCTCCTCCTACCTCTCTGGCCGATCGCAATTTGTGCGGGCAGGAGAGCAGAGGTCGACCCCGAGACCCCTCACATGCGGGGTGCCTCAGGGGTCGGTCCTCTCGCCTCTCCTGTTTAACGCATACATGAAGCCGCTGGGCGAGATCATCCGTGGTTTTGGGGTAGAGTACCACCTGTACGCTGATGACACCCAGCTGTACATATCTACCCCAAACCACCCCAACGATGCCGTAGCGGTGATGTGCCAGTGCCTGGAAGCCGTGCGGATCTGGATGGGAAGTAACGGACTTAGGCTCAACCCGACCAAGACCGAGTGGCTGTGGTTTCCGGCTGCCCGATTCAACCAGCTCTCTCCAACGCTGGCCATAGGGGGCGAACATCTTGCCCCTGTGGATGGGGCGCGCAACTTGGGTGTCCTCCTGGATACCCGGCTGTCCATGGAAGATCAAGTGACAGCCGTGGCCAGGAGGGCGTTTTACCAGGTTCGCCTGGTACGCCAGTTGCGCCCCCTATTGGATCGGGACGCCCTTCGCACAGTCACTCATGCTCTCGTGACATCCCGACTGGATTATTGCAACTCTCTCTACATGGGGCTCCCCTTGAGGTGTACCCGGAGGCTTCAGTTGGTCCAGAATGCAGCCGCGCGAGCAATTATGGGCACCTCTAGGTTTGCCCATGTAACACCGCTGTTGCGCGAGCTGCACTGGCTACCTGTCGTCTTCCGGGTGCGCTTCAAGGTGTTAATTACCATCTTCAAAGCGCTCCATGGCTCGGGACCTAGCTACCTGCGGGATCGGATCCTGCCCCATACATCCTCACGGCCGATTCGCTCCCACAGAGAGGGACTTCTCCGGGTGCCGTCCACTAGACTTTGTCAGCGGGCGACGCCCAGGGGAAGGGCCTTCTCTGTGGCGGGCCCAGCCCTCTGGAATGACCTTCCCCCCGATATCAGGACAACCACGGACCTCCGCTCCTTCCGCTTAAAATTAAAGACGCACTTTTTTCGTCTGGCCGGCCTTGGGTAGTCTCTTTTTAGGTCAGGGTTTTTTTTAGGGGTAATTTTTAGTTTAGTTATGGGTTTTAGCGCAGGATCTATTTAATCTATTTTTAACTCTGTATTTTGTATTTGTTTGTGGTTTATTTGTATTTTTAATTGCCTGTGCCCCGCCTCGAGTCCCCTTGGGGAGAGAGAGCGGGATATAAATTAAAATTATTATTATTATTATTATTATTATTATTATTCTGCACAAAACAGGACTAGAACCCAGGTCTTCCCATTTCTGGCCTGATGCTTTAGTCGCTATATCAAAATGGCTGGGATATAGATCTGCTGGGTGACAACCATTGGGCTCCTAAATCTCTACACAAAGTTTCTCAAGTAACTTTAAGATCAGGGAATTCTGGGAGTTGAAGTCCAGCCATCTTAAAGAAACAGTGCTCAAAACCCTTGCTGCCCTCTTGAGGGTGGGGGGTCCCATTTTGTTCAAATATCAGGTGCCAATGACTGTCCCACTTGGCTTCACTGGAATAAAGGATTCCCAACAATCCAGGGTAACAGAAATGGGAGAGCCGGCCGTTGTACAAAAGGATACAAAAATGAACAGAACGGAATAGAATGGAATGGAATGGAATAAAATAGAATAACACAAAATAGAATAGAATAGAATAGAATAGAATAGAATAGAATAGAATAGAATAGAATAGAATAGAATAGAAAATATATTACAAAATAGAGACTAGACTAGAATCAGAATCAGAATAGAATAGAAAATAGAATGGAATAGGGAATCGAGAATGGAATGGAATGGAATGGAATGGAATAGAATAGAATAGAATAGAATAATACAATGTAGAACAGACTAGACTAGAACAGAACAGAACGGAATGGAATAATACAATATAGAACAAAATAGAATAGAATAACAATGAAAATAGAATAGAATAGAACAGACTAGAACAGACTAGAACAGAACAGAATAGAAGAGCAATGAAAATTGAATAGAACAGAACAGAATAGAATAACAGAGTTGGAAGGGACCTTGGAGGTCTTCTAGTCTAACTCGCTGCTTAGGCAGGAAACCCTACACCACTTCAGAGAAATAGATATCCAACATCTTTAAAACATCCAGTTTTTGAAGGCAACTTCTGTTCCACTAATTAATTGTTCTAACTATCAGGAAATTTCTCCTCAGTTCTAGGTTGCTTCTCTCCTTGATTAGTTTCCACCCATTGCTTCTTGTCCTGCCCTCAGGTGCCTTGGAGAATAGCTTGACTCCCTCTTCTTTGTGGCAGCCCCTCAAATATTAGAAGACTGCTATCGTGTCTCCCCTGGTCCTTCTTTTCATTAAACTAGACCTACCCAGTTCCTGCAACCGTTCTTCATGTGTTAGCCTCCAGTCCCCTAATCCTCTTTGTTGCTCTTCTCTGCACTCTTTCTAGAGTCTCCACGTCTCTTCTACATCCTTTTTATATCGTGTGGCAGAGCGTTCACCAAGAGCAGCTTAGAGGTAAATATTTGCCAGCAGTGTTTAGTTGATGCTCCATTAATAGCAGGCACTTAAACCACTGGGTGGCCTCTGAAGGCAGCCCCCTTTCTTCCCTGGATGAGGAGAAAAAGACACTTGGCTTCCAAGTTAATAGAAATACGAGGTTTCAATTTTCAAATAAAACCGCTCCGGTTTTCAATGCTCTGGACCAAACTCTGAAGCCTTTTAAGCATCTGCTCTTCACGGGCAGAAAGATACTCTGTCTTTTTAACAGCTGTGTGTCTGTCAGGCAGAATGTCAACCGGTGCTGCTTTCACCACTCTGAGCAGGAAAAGTTGCATCTGTAGGCCTTGAGTCATCTAGCTCTCTGTGGTCCCTTCCAGAGACTTCCCAAAGCTGCTGTAAATGGCAGGGGTAATCTCTCTCTTTTACAAATATTATCGATGTTCGTGAACCATTTTTGAAAGAATAAAATAAGAGCGAAAAAGAGGAAGGAAGGAAGGAAGGAAGGAAGGAAGGAAGGAAGGAGGGAGGGAGGGAGGGAGGGAGGGAGGGAGGGAAGGCGGGAGGGAAGGAAGGAAGGAAGATGCAGAAAGAAGAAAGAAATATGAGATGATGGACAGATAGACAAACAGATGATGGATGGAGGGATGCAGGGATGCAGGGATGCAGGGATGGATGATGAAAAGAGAGAGATAAGAAAGGTAGATGATAGGAAAGAAGGAAGGAGGGAGGAGAAAGAAAGAAAGAAAGAAAGAAAGGGTAAGGATGTGCAACAAAAAATACAGCAAACGCAAAAAGAAAGAAAGAAAGAAGGAAAGAAAGAAAGAGAAACTAAATCTAAAGAATATATAAATGAGTTTGACCTTCCTTTCAACAGATTATTATAATCTTATTGCCTCTCCTTCCTTCTTAAAGGTTACACAACCCCCTTCAGCATTTCAATTAATCCACCTCTTTTTTAATCTTCAAATCCATAAATCATCCATTCATTTCTTTCTTCTTTCAACGAAAAGTCCATATAAGGCTTCCTGGTATTGGGGGGGGGGGGCGGGGGGGAGGTGTTGATATTTTTTTCTCTCCCTTGACAAACAGGTCAGTTTTGCCATTTCTTGGAATTCTGGTGGTTGCACAATCCATTTCTCCCCTGTGGGGATTGCCGGGCTCTTCCATCGCAGTTCACACAACCATTTTGCCACAACTACCACCTTCACGCCATCCATCCCCCCATACACACACTTTTCTAATTCAACATTCACCAACCTCAATAAAAAGACACCTGGCGGCTTTGCAAAATTCAACTTTAAAACGCTTTTGCATCATTGTGGCAAGGTGTAAACTCCTTTTTAGTATATTACTTTGGTTAAGAATTTTAATACAAGATTAGAATCAAAGAAGTAATGCAAAGTAAAAGAAAGGCGGAAAGGGAGGAGGGGGAGATGGAGGAGGAGAAAGAGGACAAAGAGGAGGAGGAGGAGGAAGATGAAGGCGAAGAGGAGAAAGTGGAGATGGAGGGGGAGGTGAAAAAGATGGAGGAAGAAGTGGAGGAAGAGGAGGAGGAGGAGAAAAATAAGAGATGGAGGAGAAGAAAGAGGAGGAGAAAGAGGAGGAGGGGGAGGTAAATGAGATGGAGGGGTAGGAAGAGGAGAAGGAGGAAAACAAGAAGAAAGAAGAGGTGGAGGAGGAGGAGAAAGATGATGAGATGGAGGAGGAGGAAAAGGAGGCGATCAAGGAGGAGAAGTCCCTATGGGGAGAGGGAGCGGTTTATAAATATTAAGCTGATTGATTGATTGAGAAGGAGGAGAAGAGGAGGAGGAGGAGAAAGAGGAGACGGGGAGGTAAAAGAGATGGAGAGGTAGGAAGAGGAGAAGGAGGAAAAGAAGAAGAAAGAAGAGAGGGAGGAGGAGGAGGTAAAGAAGAATAAAGAAGCGATGGAGAGGAGGAGGAAGAGGAAAGAGAGACAGAGGGAGACTTGGAATCCAGGGCTGTAGAAGAAGGGGACCTGGCTGTCCAGCAGCAAATTGACAGCCAGCCTGCTTTTCTCAAGAATTGTCTTTCGCACTGGCAGTCAGGTCAGGTGCTTAAAATCAAAGCCAATCTGAGTTCCTTTCCTTGGAAGGGGAAGGTTGATCATGGCTGCCCTCTGCTGAGGAGATCCCCAGCAGCTTCTGTTTCATCTTCTAAAACCAGGGATCTCCAACTTTAAGACTTGAGGACTTCAACTCCCAGAATTCCTCAGGGGTCTCCAAACGTGGCAACTTTAAGTCTTGTGGACTTCAACTCCCAGAATTCCTCAGGGGTCTCCAAACATGGCAACTTTAAGTCTTGTGGACCTCAACTCTCAGAATTCCTCAGCCAGCATATCCGGGTAATTTAACAAACCAGCCCTGGCTTAGCCAGATGTGTGAAATCACTTTGCTTGTGCGGGTTTATTTCAGGCGATTGAATTGAATGGGGGAACGTAAACATTGAAAGGGGATTATCCTGTCCCTTTTATTCAGGTAAGTTGCAGTTGGGCTTCAACGCATCATCTAGATTTGGTATTTTGAGGGTCTCCAACTCCTGCCGTGGAGAATTGGTACCCATGTGCTGTTCCTTATTTGGCCACACGATGGCGCCCACCTACAGAGAGAGCTCTGCCCTTGAGCCTCTCCTTCAGTTTCTCCTCTGCTCCTCCAACCAATTGTTTTCCTTTTCATTTTTCAATCACATTTTTATTTGTTATATTCTTTATGCATATCACTGCATGAATGGTGTGGTAACTGGGCATGAACATAGTCTTATTATTCCTATTATTCCTAAATTTCCTAACAGTAAGAACAATTAACCTCTGGAACAGCTTGCCTCCAGCAGTTGTGAATGCCCCAACCCTGGAAGTCTTTAAAAAGATGTTAGACAGCCATTTGTCTGAAATGGTATAAGATTCCTGCCCATGCAGGGGGTTGGACTAGAAGACCTACAAGGTCCCTTCCAACTCTGCTATTGTATTGTATTCCCAAACATTACATTTCATTTCCGTTGTTTCATTTTATTTATTCATGTCTTTTATGATCAGCCTTTCTTTCTCAACCATCTTTCTGTCCTTTTGTATATCTTATTATACGTTGGAAGAAATGTCCTTCTGGGTTCAGTTCCAAGTGGGGAAAAAGACACTGGAAACATGGAGGCTGCTTGGAAAGAGGGTTTAATGGGGGACAGGATCAGATGAAAGGAAGGAAGGAAAGAAGGAAAGAAGGAAAGAAAGAAAGTTGGAAGAAATGTCCTTCTGGGTTCAGTTCCAAGTGGGGAAAAAGACACTGGAAACATGGAGGCTGCTTGGAAAGAGGGTTTAATGGGGGACAGGATCAGATGAAAGGAAGGAAGGAAGGAAGGAAGGAAGGAAAGAAGGAAAGAAGGAAAGAAAGAAAGTTGGAAGAAATGTCCTTCTGGGTTCAGTTCCAAGTGGGGAAAAAGACACTTGAAACATGGAGGCTGCTTAGAAAGAAGGTTTAATGGTGGACAGGATCACATGAAAGAAAGAAAGAGAGAGAGAGAGGAAGGAGGGAAGGAAGGAAGGAAGGAAAGAAAGAAAGAAAGAAAGAAAGAAAGAAAGAAAGAAAGAAAGAAAGAAAGAAAGAAAGAAAGAAAGAAAGGTCCTTCTGGGTTGAGCTCCAAGTGGGGAAAAAGACACTTGAAACATGGAGGCTGATTGGAAAGATGGGTTTAATGGTGGACAGGATCACATGGAAGGAAGGAAGGAAGGAAGGAAGGAAGGAAGGAAGGAAGGAAGGAAGGAAAGAAAGAAAGAAAGAAAGAAAGAAAGAAAGAAAGAAAGAAAGAAAGAAAGAAAGAAAGAAAGAAAGAAAGAAAGAAAGAAAGATGGAAGAAATGTCCATCTGGGTTCAGTTCCAAGTGGATGAAAAGACAGTGGAAACGTGGAGGCTGCTTAGGAAGAAGGTTTAATAGTGGACAGGATGAAAGAAAGAAAGAAAGAAAGAAAGAAAGAAAGAAAGAAAGAAAGAAAGAAAGAGAGAGAGAGAGAGAGAGAGAGAGAGAGAGAAAGAAAGAAAGAAAGAAAGAAAGAAAGAAAGAAAGAAAGAAAGAAAGAAAGAAAGAAAGAAAGAAAGAAAGAAAGAAAGAAAGAAAGAAAGAAAGAAAGAAATGTCCTTCTGGGTTCAGCTCCAAGTGGGGGGAAAAGACACTGGAAACACAGAGGCTGCTTGGAAAGATGGTTTAATGGTGGACAGGATCACATGGCTTGAGTGTCCTGAACAGGAAAGGGGGGATCTCATGCTTCCAGATGTTGGATGAAGAAGAAAAAGAGACCAAGATTCAATTCAATTTCAATTTATTAAATTTATAAAGATGCTGAAAGTTCCTGGTTTTATGCCCTCTCTGACCTTTGATCTTGAGCTTGTCTTCTGATGGGTTGTCAGACAGGGGCACCTCTTGGGGTCATGCAGGGGCACCTCTTTAGGTTGTGCTTCGAGTTCAAGTTTGGTTGAGCATTGCTTCTTCCCAGGTGTCCTGTGGTGAGTTTCTGTGGAAGGCTACTCCTACCTTTGTTATGTATAGTAGATTAGCTCAGGCCCTTTTTTTAAATGGCAAAGGTGGGAGGGGCTATTAAAAGTGAGTCTGTTTCCTGCCTAAAAACATGTTTCTCCATTTCTGATCCAGAGAAATATAATATTGTGCCTTGTCAATATTTCCCAGAATATTTCATTTTTCCATCAGAGGGGTGTGAGTTTTTTAAAAACTTCCTACACATATTAATATAGGATTATTATTTTCGCACGCACACACTATTTTCTATCCCTATTTTAATTTTTCCCCCCATTTCATTTCACGATAATATTCAAAGAAGTGCATTCCACTTATTTTGTTATTTGTCTAGAATAAATACGCCCTATGTGGTTTTCTTCTTGCCATAAATTTTCTCGGCCCTTGCACAATCAAAGCACCTGCAGTCCTAATCCTCTGGCAGATCTCCAGGCTCCTTCTGTAGCAAACTGCTTCTTGAATGATTCAGCTTGGCTTAGCAGGGATCTCCGGTTCAGCATTAAATTAATGGAGGACGGACTAGAATCATAGATAGAACTGAAGAAAGTTAGCACCCGCCCCTCTTAGAAGAATGGAATATTTAAGGAAATATTAAAAAGGCAGAATATGAAATTTTGTCCCTAAAGGAGGAACATGTTGAGCTTCAGCTCCTTGCCCCCAGCAGATTCTTATTTATTTTTATTGATTTAGTCAGACACTCATGTACAAGATAACAGGAATAAGAATAAACATGAATAAGAACACAGGACATGGGTGCAAATTATGCAATACAATACAATAGCAGAGTTGGAAGGGACCTTGGAGGTCTTCTAGTCCACCCCCCTGCCCAGGCAGGAAGCCCTATACCGTTTCAGACAAATAGCTATCCAACATCTTCTTTAAAATTTCCAGTGTTGGGGCATTCACAACTCCTGGAGGCAACTTCTTCTTCTTTTTTTGAAAATTTTTATTTTTTTTAATAAAACAAAAATACAAAAAGGAAACATTCTACATTGTATCTTTTGGAAAGCATGTGGACTGGTTACACATAACTCCTGTGCATTTCTAAAACCATCATTGCTCATTAATCTCAATTCATAGATTTTGTAGTGAGATGGGTGCGGGTTATAAATGTGAAAAATAAATAAATAAATAAATAAGTAGTCTCAACTTATACATTTTAAATCAAAAAATTCATTATATGTCTTAATATCATTATACCAAAATCTCCTCTATTATTCCTTATTTAGTCTATCTTCTTCTTCTTCAAACAAGTCTTACTTAAACAAAGCACCCGAGGGCAGGACAAGAAGCAATGGGTGGAAACTAATCAAGGAGAGAAGCAACTTAAAACTGAGGAGAAATTTCCTGACAGTGAGAACAATTCATCAGTGGAACAGAAATTGCCTTCAGAAGTTGTGAAGGCCCCAACACTGCAAATCTTTAAGAAGATGTTGGATAGCCATTTGTCTGAAACGGTATAAGGTTTCCTGCCTAGGCGGGGGGTTGGACTAGATGACCTCCAAGGTCCCTTCCAACTCTGATATTGTATTGTATTGTATTTTGTGGTGTGGTGTGGTGTGGTGTGGTGTTGTATTGTATTGTATTGTATTGTATTGTATTGTATTGTATTGTATTGTATTGATGCTCTAAGTGGACTGTAGACCAAGTGGGCATGCTAAAAACAATGAAAAGGAGAGTGAAATGGCATGAGTCAGGTGGACGCAAGGCAACACCAGAGGAGAGATGACCCATGCTCCTCTTTATTCCCCCTGAGTCAACATCATGTGCTTCGGTCATAAACGTGCAAGTCCTGTGCTTTCTTCCTTGAGGACGAGCTTTTGCAATCACCCCAATTGGGCTTCAAAGGTGCTTTTTTTCCCCAAGAGGCCTCTGGACATTCTGGTTTTTCTTTGAAGACGTTTCGCCTCTCATCCAAGAAGCTTCTTAAACTCTGACTGGGTGATTTGGAATGGAAGGATTGATCCTCCTTGCAGACAAAGCTGGTCATTTGCATCCTTTTCGAGGGTCGTTGAGGCCGCTTGGAGGTTTCTCTGTGTCCTCAGGGTCACCTGAGTGGTGCAAATGCTTCCTGTAGTCTGTGATTTTTACTCTGGAAATCAGTCCATATTCCCACCCCAATCCAAGGATGTCCATCCCAAAGTGCAGGGCTAAAAGTCTGTGGAGATTCCCAGTCCTCCAGGTTCTGGTTGTCCCAAAGGTGCTTTTTCTGGGAGCAACTGGACGTCCTGGTTTGTTTCGAAGACGTTTCGCTTCTCAGCCAAGAAGCTTCTTCAGCTCTGACTGGATGGTGGGGAATGGAAGGGTTTATATTCCTTGCAGACAGCTGGTCATTTGCGTTAAGGACAGACCAAAATATTTGCAACTGAATGCAGCAAGAGATACGTTGCTAGATATCCACACTAGCAGTCACAGACACTGATGGTAAAAACAAGTAGACTTTTACTTGCAGTGAAAAAATAAAGTAAGAGACACTTCTTCACAAACAAGTGATAAGTAATCCTGAATCATATACACAGAGTCTGTTACTCAAACAGTTGGCTTACAGTTGCTCAACTCACGATTCTCTTTGCTTTGCTGATCTAACCGACATACAGAGCCTTCATCCAGGAGATCAGCGTCTAACAGTGATTCTGGCTCCCTCTTATGGCTGATTGAGGAAGCAGCAGCCAATCCCATCTCACTGTAGCAGTTAAAGTTACAGATACCCTATTCCAATCATGGCTTATATATATTGCCAACCCGACACAATTTGCATCCTTTTTAGAGGGTCCTGGAGGCCACTTGGAGGTTTCTCTGCGTCCTCAGGGTCACCCAAGTCATTCAGATGCAGAGGGGGCTGGAACGTCCTGGAAAATTGAACGTAACTCTAAGTACTTTTTTTCTATTTGGAAGGCATTTAATTGAGTAAAGAACGCCATTATTTTATTCTCCCCTAATACATAGGCCTTCGGGTAGCTTTCTTGGAAGCCAGTAATATGAGCTGCTTAATTGCAATACCCCCCCCCACCTCATGACCCTTCTTTAAAGTTCAGCCCGTTTTATTTTCCACTTTGCTAATGGGGGCTTATCAACACTCAGTGTACCAACAACACCCGTCTATTTAAGAGGGGAGGAGGGGGGACGTAGCTCCTAGAAGCTGCTTACAACCAAGGCATGTCAACATTTCCCGGATGGCTGAGCCCTTCCAAGCCAATCGATTTCACACCTCCCTTCTCACCCAATTGCATAAATCAGCGTTCTAATTAGAGTGTGCAAGTTTGCTCAGGAAATATGGAAATATTTCATCGTGAGGAGCCACGGTTTTTCCATTGGTTGGCGGTTCCGTTTGCCCGCAGGCGGGAAGGGTATATTAGACCCGAGAAAATGGGGCAGTTGGAGGAGGAGGAGGAGGCAGCAACCCGTGGGGGTACCTCCTGATCTAAGGAGCAGTTTGATCGCCCTGGAAAGTTCTCTCGAGATGAGATTTGAGATCCTGGTTTGCGGAGAACCTTGGGAGCATCCTGAAGGTAA